>JAFFSR010000215.1:1740000-2340000 GCA_017163975.1 Anastatus disparis | reverse complement strand
TCGAACCTCAGTGATGGTCTATTTCAAGAACCTGACGCTGCAGCGGTACTAGGAATATATTAGTCACCTAGCGAAGATTTCTTCTGGTTCATGGTGTCAAACCTTGAATTCTTGACTGTTTACCACTTACTTAACGATTTATACCATCTGATATAGCAAAACTGTTTGACCCCATCAGATAGCTGTCACCAGTAGTCATTAAACGGAAAATACTATTACAGAGCTTATGGCTGCTAAAAATTACTTAGGATGACCCTGTGCCTGAAAATATTGCCTAGACATGGCTCAATTTTCATCAACAACTAATCAATTTAGAGTCCATCAAGATACCCAGATGGGTTGGCGTCACAAGTTCTTCATCATGGCAACTGCACGTCTTTTGCGATGCTTCAGAACGCGTCTATGCAGCATGCCTTCATGCTTTCTCTATGTCTGGCCACAAATCTTCGGTGGAATCACTTACTACCAAGTCAAAGGTTGTGCCTATTAAAACAATTAGTCTACCCAGACTAGAACTGAGTCGTGCACTAATTTTAGCTCTTTTGGTGGCTTACACTCTGAATAAACTTGAGCATCAACAATTTCACGTCTACTGTTGGAGTGACTCGCAGATTGTGCTACATTGGTTAAATTCGCATCCGTCCAGATGGAAGACTTTCGTAGCAAACAGAGTTACTGAGATCGGTGCATTACTACCTCCAGCAACTTGACATAAGGTCAAATCGATTGACAATCCTGCGGATCTTGCGTCACGAGGCACAACACTTGAGCAACTCCACAACTCTGAATTGTAGTGAACTGGACCCTCCTGGCTATCGCTTTCAGCAGGTAACTGGCCTATTACTTTAACAAAATTCAAAACCGATCTCGAAGCTACTAATACAAATGTTAAACAGTGCTTTGTTGGCTTATCGTCGGACAATTCTAACGAATGGCTCTTGAGATTCTCGTCAATTAATACTTATATCCACACCTTTGCTTCCATCTCTCGGTGGTTATCGAAAATTAGACACAAATCCAGCAAACACTTATTTATCTCTCTCGCAGCGTCTGAGATACAAGAAGGACGTAACATGCTATTTAGACTGGTCCAAAGATCTTCGTTTTCCAGCGAACTTCAACTGCTACAGTAAAGGAAGGCTCTCAGCTCTACAAGTCCACTGTCAAGATTGAATTTGTTAATTGAATTTGGTAATTGTTTAATGAGAGTCGGTAGAAGACTACAGAATGCCTCTATAGCTAAGAACGAGAAACGTCCCATCATTCTTCCTGCACGTCATCATGTAACTGAAATCTCGATCCGACATACACATGCCATTACGCTTTACGGTGGTCCTTCAATGGTTTGTAGTGTTACGTCACGTGATTTTTCAATAAATTTTTCTTATTTCTAATTAATATTTAATAATTTTTCTCTTTTTCTTTTTCTTTTTATGCCTTTATTACATATAGGAATTTTAAGATTTTTTATGATTTAGAATAATTTTAATAATTAAAATAAAATATTCAGTTAAAAAATATTCTTCCTATTCTTTCTTTAAAATAGACAAGGCTTAAGTTTACTAAAATACTTTCACACCCTAAAATTTTTTTATCTAAAAGCAAACAAGCCTGTGAATGTTATTTTGACCATATTTTTGTATCTTTTCTTAATAGCAAAACGCTTCATACATACTCACAACACGTGTAAGCCGAAAAACAAATAATACATTGTAGGCCCAGACGACCGCAATAAAAGTTGTCTCGACAGGCCATAAAAACTGTCGCCGGGAAAAATTTTCGATAGCTCCTGGGAAATTCAAACTTTCACAAATAAATTTGTATACCTTTAATATTTTTATTTATTCTTTAATTGTTAAAAATACTTTTATTATTATTCTTTTTATAATAATCAAAGTACTTTCAGGAGTTATCAAAAATTAATTAACCTGTCAAACAAACACCCTTTTAGAATTATTCATAACATTTATTTTAGTTAAAATTGTTAAAATAACTTGCTTTCTTTTCTTTCATAATAAGTTGTTTAAAATAAATTTTCATGCGCACTATTTTTAAGTCATTAGTTTATATTATTAAGTTAAATAGCGTACGAATGTAAGACAATAATGTTAAAATTTTTTTTTACAACCCTTATACATATGTATGTATATATGCATGTTTTTACATTTTAGTAATTCAATTATACAAGTTAAAATCCTTTTTATAATAAAATATTTTCGTATAATATTCCTTTAAAATATTATACGCATGTACATATATACATACATATAATATTTTTCATACGACAGCTAACATCTATAATATTAATAATCAATAATTATATACAACTTTTATATAAACTTATTAACCATTTTTTTTTATTATTATTATTAATTATAATTTAGCTTTTATGTTAGTTTCATCATTCTTCTCCTACTATTACTATGTTAAAATTATGTTATAAATTCACTTTAATTGTTACTAATCTAGCGTTTCTATTAATATTAATTATTGTTATCTTCCATTATTAATTATTTCTACCTTCTATTATTAATTAAAATATTACTTTTCAATTTTACAAATTATCATGTTATTGTTACTTTTACGAACTGGCGATGTATTAATATTAATAATTTTCTTTTATTATTCATCAATCCTTTTAATTATTTTTGTAAGTTTTCCTTCGATTAATCATTTTTTTCATCATTAGTTTATAATTTAGCATAATTCATTAATTTTGTTACCATTTTATTTTATAAATTTATAGCGTGCGCATACAAATAATGTATACTCTTCCTTGAGGTGAAGTTACTAGAAGAGAGAGAGAGAAATAATAATTCGCTCAAAAATTCATAGGAAAATTTCATTTTTTGAAGTTGAGGACAAAAATTCATAATATTTCAGAACACTTCCGCCCCGCCCCTGAAAAATCGGAAGGAAATGCAGCCCTCTGATTGGCGCGGAACAGCTTTTCCAAAGAGCACAAAGGAGAAAGTTTGAAGGACCAACACACACTCAATGTTTGGCATTCAAGGAAAGAACAGCTCACTCAATTTATACTGCGTTCAACTCACTGCATTCAACTCACTGCATTCAACTACAAGCATTTAACTCAGAGCATTCAACTACAAGCAAGCATTCAAGAAAGGAAGAAGGAAACACATCTCTCTCTCTCTCTCTCTCGCTAGCATCAAGGAAGAGTAAGAAACCAATTTCTTTTTTTTTATTAATGAATACCAATTTTTAAACTATAATATTTTCGTTGTCACTTTAAATTTATCAAAATTTTGTTTTATAATTTTTTTTCCATTTTTTGTGGTATAACTAATTAATTTTGAAAGTTTAAAGCTTTCATTTCTTTACAAATTTATTATTAGTATACAAATATTTTTTTAAAATTTCCTTCACCTTTCTGCCGAGTTCCACCAAATTGGAAAGGATCTCGACAGTATAAATAACCAGGATCCTCACCCTTAAGGATCCGTTTATACTCAAACCTTTCCTTATTTCCCACCAATCCTACACCGGAATAGTTCGTAATATTTATTTTTTTTTTTATATAAAAAGAGACGGTTAGTGGTCGAGTACCAGGCCGTCGAGAAACCTTAAACATCGGCGCTAATCAATGTACGTCCCTCAGACGTCACAGTAGTTACTTGTTACGTGAGTTCTGGATAATTCAAGAACGTAATACCATTCACAAGATTGTACGCCAATGCAACGTGTGTACTAGACATGGAGCCAGAACGATGGAGCAATTAATGGCACCTTTGTCAACATAAAGAGTCAAACCATCTCGTGGTTTTACCTACATCTAGGTGTAGACTTTGCTGGATCCCTTCTAATGCAATCTTCAGGTGAACGTGGCCAGAAATCATTCAAGGGTTGCGTTGCAATTTTTATCTGCATGGTAACCAAAGCCGTGCACATTAAGGTGGTCTCTGACCTCACCTCTGCCGCCTTTTTGATGGCGTTTTGACGATTTACAGCTCGTCGTGGACTGTGCAAGATCCTTTTCAGCGACAATGCCACAAACTTTCGTGGCATTGCTACAGATCTCAGCCGTCTATATTAATCAGCCTCAGTCTTGAGTGAAGAAGTTGCTGCAGCTTTTGCCAAAGAAAATGTCGAGTGATCCTTTATACCCCCTCGAGCTTCAAACTTTGGAGGGCTTTGGGAGGTCAGTGTCAAGTCATTTAAACGGCACCTTATTCGTATCATTGGTAATGCAAAGCTTCCTTTTGGAGAGTTCTACTCAATGGCAGTCTTAATTGAAGCTTGTCTCAACTCTCGACCTTCGGGTGCTTTAAGCTCTGATTTTGTTGATTTACTTGCGCTTACACCAGGTCACTTCCTTATTGGTGCTCCGTTGAATGCGCCAGCTGAACCTTTTGTCTATTCTAATGAAACTATATCTCATAAATCCAGATGGACCTACATTGTTACCATGCGTAATCACTTTTGGTATAAGAAGTTCTTGTTGCAGCTGCAACAGCGCTTAAAATAACTACACCCCAGTTGTCAGTTGCAAGTGGGTGACGTAGTTCTGTTCAAGGACCAGCTGGTTCCACCCACAAAATGGCCACAAGCTTGAGTCATCAGACTTATTCATGGAAACGACGGACTCTGCCGAGTTGCTGATCTCAAAACTGCTACATCGAAGTTTCGTAGACCAATGAATCGGCTGATATACCTCCCTATTAACTAGCGGTAATGTGAACCCATCATCAACGATTGATCATCTATCATCAAGACTCAAGAATACTTAACTTAGAGATTAGTTTTGGCTTGCACTTTAAAATATTGTATTTTAGTTTTTCTTTTAAGTTGCTGAATCTTATTTGTCGCGCAACAGTTTTCTTTTATTTATTAACACTTAACTTAGTTGTTTATAAATGAATTTAGTTTGCAATAAATTATGGTGGGCGGTATGTTCGCGCCACTACCTTCTTTTACTTTTGTGAGCCCCATAGCGCGCCGAATATCGTGACCACGTTTTTCTTAGTGCATATGAATAGGCCACGCTATCAAATTAGTTAGCAACGGGTGCTCTAAGAGAGAACATGTCTCACATTACACAATACTCAAAACAAAGCATAGGCGCGTGATATTGCGTCATACCAAATTTTCACCAACGAGCAAACACGTTGAAAGTTTTTGTTTATTATAATATAGTTTAAATAAAACAAGATAGAACTTTATATTTATTAAAAGGACCTGCGTCAGTAATTAAAGATTAATAAATAATAGAGCTTGATACAGAACGAGTCAATTTATTTAACCTGTGTGTTTACTATTGTTCTGTGTGTGTGCGCGGTTTAAGTTAATTCAAAAGGATTAATTAACCATAAGGATGCAGTCTACACAATGTTATTAAAATAATTAAAATTTCTAAGAAGTGCATACACTCTCATTCATGGGCGTTTTCAATACCAATGAAATGATATGGAGCAAATTGTCTCTACATAACCTGTAATATACCTCTACAAGATTCTATGAAAGGATTACAAAATAATTGCGGCACACATATTTGCTCTTGGATGTATATATTATGTACTGCCAAATCCGAATCATTTGATTAAAAAGATATGAACTATGCCCGGAAAGAAATTTCTAATAATTTAGTTAAATCCAATATTGTCAAGAATTGTTCGAAAGAATCATCATTTGATAAGTTACATCCTAAAAATTTCGAAAACAACTTACCCTGTAAAGAAAATAATGAAATTGTAATCTTTAACAATACACCACCCGTTTCATTTCCATCGACATTAAAATATTTGACATGTGCTACTCTATCTAAAAAATTATAATACAATGAATTATTAAACCGTGTGAGACAAGGAGTATATAAAATTTTAAAAATTCCAAAATCAAATTAAATAAAAAAAGAAAAAAAATTTTTTTTATAGATAAAAAAAGTAAAACAAAAATCATTAAAGATACAAAAAAATTATAAAAGAATCCAAAAAAAAAAAAAAAAACATTGACAAAACGTCAATAAAAAAAAAAATTAAACAAAAAAAAATAAATAAATAAAACCAAGATTCGCCACGTCCTCGTTCGTGGTTTTGGGTAACGCTAAGAGCGAAGTGCAATTGCAGGAATAATTTTGTAAAAGTGAAGAGAATAATTATTTATTGTTCCTCAATTTTGTTTAAAAGAAGAATGCAAATATCTATCATTTGCTGACATAGTCTTCATTAATAACACCTAAGAAGATATTGCAAAAAGACGTGCAATACTACATTACTCCAGTACAATTCAATGAAAGATGTTACAACTCTTCACTATTTATCACCAAACCTTATGACTTAAGGGATGCTCTGATTCAGAAATGAACTAATTAAAAAGGTATACATTTCCCGTTCCTGCTATCATTTTCTTTAAAAAAACGTGATAATACTTTTTTTTATCTATATTCATGATTTCAATAAAAAGTGTTAATTTTATTTTTTGCATACTTAAGAAGCTTTTAGCCATTGAAAAAAAAGCTCTGCTTCAGATCATATTTAAACTATTTGCTAATATGGTCTCCTTAAATCATATGTAAAAATACATAGAAGAGAAACGTGCAATACTTCATTATTTCAGTGCTATTAGATGGAGGATGTTGCAACCCCTAACATTTTATACTCCAAATGTTATGGTTTGAGGGGCGCTCTGGTTCAGAAACAAATCAATCGGAAAGATATTTATTTTCGGTCAAAATTTCTGGTCTTGTTTTTTTTAAAAAACGTGCAAAGATCTTTTTTTATCGGGATTTATGAATTCAATGAAAAGTCTAATTTTCATTTTTCGTGTATGTATAAAATTTTCAGTTATTTAGATAAGCAACTCTGGTTCAAATCATCTTTAAACTATGTGCTAACATGGTCTACTTTAATAATATGCAAGCATTCATTGATGAAAAACGTGCAATACTTTGTTATTCCAGTGTTATTAGATGGGGGATGTTGCAACCCCTAACATTTTATGCTCCAAACGTTATGGTTTGAGGGGTGCTCTGGTTCAGAAACAAATCAATTGAAAAGATTTTCATTTTCTGTCTACATTCCTGGTCTTTTTTTTTTAAACGTGCAAAAACCTTTTTTATCGGAATTCATGATTTCAATGAATAGTCTTGTTTTTATTTTTCGTGCATGTATGAAATTTTCAGTTATTAAGATAAGGTGCTCTGGTTCAGATCATCTTTAATCTATGTACTAACATAGTCTACTTTCATAACATGCAAAAATTCATTAAAGCAAAACGTGCAATACTTCATTATTCCAGTGCTATTAGATGGGGGATGTAGCAGCCCCTAACATTTTATGCTCCAAACGTTATGGTTTGAGGGGTGCTCTGGTTCGTAAACAAATTAATTATAAAGATATGCATTTCCTGTATACATTTTTGGTCTTATTTTTTTTTTAAAAACGCGCAAACACCTTTTATCATCTAGATTGGTTATCCTAATAAAAAATACTATTTTTAATTTTGTGTATGCACATAATTTTAAGTTATTAAAAAAAGCCGCTCTGGTTAAGATTATTTTTATATCAGTTGCTAAAATGGTCTTCTTTAATTTAATGTGTGATTGCACTCAAAAATAATGTGCAAACCGTTTAATATGATACTAAGGTGACGAAGGGGTAGTTCATCCTCTAAACGTTTACCTTTGAAATGTAATAATCTGTGGGGTTGCTTTGAAATAAAACTGATTGCATTGGGTACTTTTTTTCCAAACTTACTTTTAAGCTTTGTTCGACCTATTACAAAATGTGCAAGGCTTACTTTTAAGTTGATTTTTCTACAAAAACGACCTAAAATATACAAAAACTTCAATCTTCTTTCTTTTAACTTTCCCCAGAATTAGCACCCTTCCTTTTTTTTTAATCGGCTAGTTGTTTGATGTTCTAAACAATGATGAAGCTCTTGTACGTTCCTTCTTTGGGGGAAATTTTCTTATACTTATGGAGATCCTCCTTAGAAGCAAACCCATCGAGTAATTTTCGAGATCCAGTTGGCTTACTTAATACACACACACCCATACTCACACTCACACCCACATCCACACACTCACACCCACACCCACACCCACACACACACTTACACGCACACACACACACACACAGATATTTTCCGGAAATCACTTTATTGGACTCACTGATATACAAATAAGTAAAAAAATAGGAAAATAATTTTTTTATTGATACCATGCTTTCTCTGTGAGAAAACAAAAATAGATATTCTTAAATCAAACCATTAGAATTTGAAAAAGCTCTAAAAAAATCTTTCAAACTTATCTTTTCAAAATTTTTTTATTTACTTTTCAACGGAACAGTACAACTTTTTACATTGTACCTTGACTAATTAGGGTTGACATCTTCGTGTGAGCGGGAGTGTATACAAATTTTTAATTCACATAAGTAAATATATCTCAGTTTCTTACTTTTTTTTCAATTTTATTATTATCAAATAATATTTTGTTATAAGAAATATCTAAAATAAATAATTTAGGATGTTCAGTTTTTGTTGGTATCCTATTACAAACATTAATATTATTTAAGAGGAACCGTCATACCGACATAGAGTTCTACGTTATCTACATCTGAATTATACTTTACTGAACTGTACTTTAATATGATTTTTCGAAAAATTTAACTATTCATGACTAACACTTGTAGCCGAGACGCGTTTTTAACGTTCCAAAAAATTCATTGCAATGTTGAAAGACAATGTAAGGTTAAAAATAAAGACAAAAAGTGCTTTGTAAGATTTTTCATCCAATTTAATCATAGATAATCGTATTATGCAATTTTTGTCTTTATTTTTATCCTTATACTATCTTTTAGCATTGCAATAAATTTTTTAGAATGTTAAGAATGTGCATCTCTTATAAATTTTAACGATCAATAGTGAAATTTTTATTAAAATGCATAATTCGAACGTCGATAAGGTAAAACTCTATGCCGGTGTGAGGATACCCCTTAAAGCCGATAATGAGAAAATTGTTTTTTCGGAATCTACAGTATAAACAGGATTTTGATTGCAAAACAAAACGATGAACAGAATTCATTGCTGCAGGGCCTCTATATACGGTTTATGTTCTGTTTTAAAACCCTTTTTTGTAGGTAAATGTTCCCAAAAAGTATAACCAGCTTGCAAATCGATAAATAGATAGATAAGCATTAATTCGTATGAGTATACAAAAAGGCGTGTAACACAATGTGTAATTATAAATATTGCACTTAAATACAGATATCAAAGTCAAATAACTAATCCTAATAATACTAAAAAAGTAAGTCACCATAAAAAGCGATATCACAGAAAAATACAAACAAAAATGAAATAATAAAAATACACGCAATAATACAATAAATTAAAAACAGTCATTCCTTATCCATCAGTTTGAATGTTAAAATTAAAGTTTAAAAGTAAATAACAATATTTAAATAAAATAAAACAATAAAAAGCGTATGCAAAAGCATACGACGCAATCAATACAATAAAATGAAATTACTCACCCACCAGTCACACAATAAATAAATTCACACCTTAAGCCTATATATGGGACATTACAAAAATAAATTAACATATAAATTGAAAATATTAAATTAAATCGAGGTCAAGCAAGTACCCGCTCACTGCCAATTTCAACCTGCTGAGAGATGGAAGACGTTTGATCACAGCAGGCAGGAAGTTCCAAAAATGCGCACCTTGAACTCTGAAGGAATTCCTGCCAGTTTAAGTATGTATAAAGGGCACCGCTAGCTCCTTAATCTCTCCTCTAGTAGCCGCCCTAGGTACACATCTAGTGAAGAGACCCACTAGATACTCCGAAGTATTCATGCGTACGATTTTGTACATAAGTACGGCTAAAAAATACTGTCTCCTTGAATCATTAAGCAGCTAACCCAACGCGGTTCTATAAGGAGAAACATGAGCTTCCATTCTTACGCCCAATACATATCTCACACACGAATTTTGCAGTCTTTGTATCCTTCTTCTCAACTCCTGAGTAGCATCAGGCAGAACCACCGAAAAGTAATCGAGATGTGAAAACAGCAGAGCAGTTGCAAGTTGTTTACGCAGAGCCTCCGTGGTGTACCGACGAAAAAACTGCAAAGCATATAACACTCTGCTAAATTTTTTTGTAACCATATTAATGTGCGGCTCCCAAGAAAGTTTGGAGTCAAGCACAACACCAAGGCTCAATACAGAGTCAAAGAAAGGAATGTCGACACCTCCCCAAAATCAATCGTCCTTGGCGCCCCAGCACAAAAAGAATTAATAAAACGTTCTTTGCATTCTTATTAACGACTTGACGCGTTTAAAAATATAAGAAAAGGAAGATAAGAAATAAAGATGTTTAAGAAAAATTATTTTTTTCGATCTGTCATTGAACAGAATATCAATAATGGCATCACTGATTGCTAAAATAAAGTGCAAGGATTTAAAAGAAAGGCACGAAAAAGTTGTTTATGATTGCTCCAAAAGTCCACTTAGAGAATTAGGTGATCTAACGGAGTCTTTGTAGCGCTTGTACCTAAATACTTCTTTCTCTAGAGAAGATAAAGTATGCCCTTCGTGTTAGAAAATATTATTAGATGAAGTGAAAAATACGCCTATTTCATCGACTTCAAGCCGTCAACAATCTTCGGAAGATTTTATTCATAGTGAGGCTGTGGTAGAACAGCTCAACGAGACCTCAAGTAATTTGAAATTAAACATTTCACCAATTAAAATGCCGCAAAGTATCAATATCAAGATGCTAGAATCTTATGCTCTCCGAAAAAGAAAACAAATGAACGATGCATTCGATTCACAAATAGCAAATAAAATGATGAAAGTCTACGATATAACGGATTTGCCCGCATTGAATGAAAATAATGAATGTAAAACAAATGAAAAATGGCTTAAGAATATTAAAATTGCATTAGATAATTGTTCAAATTTTCTTGAGAAAGTGCGATTGTTGAGTATTATACTAACTAGGAGAGTGTCACACCTCCGGATCACAGATTTTGCTCAATCTTCGGGATAAGTTTTCAGATGATAAAATATGGAAAAAGCTAAAGTTATAGTCATAAATACTCAATATTTCCCTAGTTACAGGCAATTAAAGAAAATCACTAAAAAAGTTACTAGATTTTTAAACGCATATAGTTCTTTAGCGTCGATAGCTACAAGCTTGAAACTTTTTTTAAATTAAAGCTGAGCTCAAATCCTTTCGAATTAGTAGTTATAGTATGTAAAAATATTATTTTTTCCCAAAGTTAGAGCGTAATAAGGATTGGACCTAATTTCAGCTTTTATTATTAATTAATTAATAATAAACACTGAAATTAGGTCCAATCTTTATTACGCTCTAACTTTGGGAAAAAATAGTATTTTAACATACTGCAAGTGCTTTTTCGAAAGGATTTGAGCTCAGCTTTAATTTAAAAAAAGTTTCAAGCTTGTAGCTATCGACGCTAAAGAACTATATGCGTTTAAAAATCTAGTAACTTTTTTACTGATTTTCTTTAATTGCCTGTAACTAGGGAAATATTGAGTATTTATGACTATAACTTTAGCTTTTTTCATATTTTATCATTTGAAAACTTATCTCGAAGTTTGAGCAAAATCCGTGATCCGGAGGTGTGACACTCTCCTAGTAAGTGATATTTCCAAAGATTATTTATTATCAGTTTTACCAAATGTAACTATTTATATGATTGATCAAGCACGATCATTGGTAAATAATAAAAAAATTTACAAGCAGTCTGAGAACTATTGTGGCCATTCTTTGGATACTGAAATTGTATTGAAAGTAAAGGACTATTATTTGAACGATGATTTTAATTGTTCTCGTCGAAGTGCAAATAAAAGCGACACAGTATCTATCAAAGAAAATAGTATAAAAACTAAAAAAGTCAAACGCTTTCTTACGCAAAGTATAAAAGAAATATATCAATTATTTAAAGACAAAAATCCTGAAATAAAAACACAAATTGGTAAATCAAAATTCTACGCTTTAAGACGGAAGTGGGTTATACCACATCCACCCACCGATTCGTGTCTTTGCGTTTACTGCGAGAATCTTAAACTTATGTTAGATGCTTTGAATAATTATGAAAAAGAGAGTAAACAAGACATTGCGGATTTGGAATTGAAAATATGTTCTTCACTTTTTTGTTCAAAAGATGATATGAAATGTGTACTAAGAGAATGTAAAGAATGTCCCATTGGAGATTCTATTGATTTACAAATAATTTCTTTGACAGAAAAAGATTCATATGAAGAAATAATTTATGGTGTTTGGGAAAAATCAAATTTACTGAATAAAACTAGCACAATTGAAAATTTCTTAATAGAGTTAGGAAAGCGTGCTTTCACTGTAAGAGCTCATAAATTGGTCAAAGAAATTCAACGTATAGCAATTAAAGAGGTTAAACTTTTAGCGAAAAATAATGACTTCCAATTAGTTATTCATGTTAATTTTGCAGAAAATTGGACAGTTCTGCTTCGAAATAAAATTCAAAGCTATCATTGGAGTGAAAATCGAATATCAATATTTACGTCAGTATGCTATTTTGAAAATGATAAGACAGGCAGTTATGTCACCGTCTCTGACGATATTAAACATGATTCGTCTCATGCCCTGATAGCTATAAATTTAACTATCGACAACTTAAAACAAAAACATATTGCACAAGATCTTGATAAAATCATAACCATTTCCGATGGAGCTGCCAGTCATTTCAAAAATGGATATCAATTCTATGAGCTTCAAAACTCAAAAGTAAACAGAAAATGTCTTTTTTCTGCAACAGGTCATGGTAAAGGCGCTTGTGATGGTATTAGTGGTTTAGTTAAACATTATGCTACTACGCATAATCTGTCCAAGAAAAGTGCAGATTTTATTAGAAACGCTGAAAATTTCGCTACTCACGTATTAAAATATACTCCGTCGATTAACATTCTTGTTATCCGCAAGGATGAGTTAGAAGTTTTTCGACAGACAAAAAAAATGGAATGGTTAGGAAATGCAAAAGAAATTAAAGGTATTCAAAAGATTCACTGTTGGAAAAGTAAACGAAACCAAATCTACACTACCAAAACTTCGAGACATGAGTGGCAAGAAGTAAATTGAAAGGTTTTATTCAAATTCATATTTTTGTATTCACATTAGGTCTCAATTTATTAGTGTTCATTTCTCAATTGTATCGCATATTATTTGTTCATTGAAAATGACCAAATAATATATTTTAGTATTTAAAAAATTCACCTTTTTAAAATTCGAAATTCAAATTCAAAATTCAAAATTCAAAATTCAAAATTCAAAGTAAATATACTTATTTAAAGTTTCAGCATTTTTTTTTAAACTTTAAATCGTCATAACTTTGGTTCTAATTCATCAAAATATTCGATCCGCGGTTTATTTTAAAGATTATTGTTGATATTTTTGATATATTAATAAATAAAAGCATAAAAATAGTTGTAAGAACTCGTAAAGTTTGAAAAATAGTACGATGCGCCATGGTATCAATGTTTCAAAATCGAAAATATAAAAAAAACGTTTAAAAATCTGTTAATAATAAATAATGCAAAATTGCATATTCTCACCTACTCTAAAAGTTAGTATTTTTTATGTATAAAATCATATAAAAATTTTAAAAAAATTTCAAAAATATAGTTTTTGAGAAAATCGTGTTTAAAAAAAATCGCTTTTTTCGGTTTTTCGTAAATAACTCAGTGAGATCAGATCGTATTACAAAAATCGAGATTGCATTTAAACTTACAAGGAGAGTATCACATGTGCGGGTCACAGATTTGTCTGAAACTGTGAGAAATAGTTAATCTTACCTAAAAAACATGTTTTCAAAAAGTATAGAGTCTAACGCTCAATACTTCGCTAGTTACAGGTAATTAAAGAAAATCACTAAAAAAGTTACTAGACTTTCAAACACTTACAGTTCTTTAGCATTGATAGCTAGAAGCTTGAAACTTATTTTAAATGAAAGCTGAGCTCAAATCCTTTTAAATAAGCACCCGCAGTATATCAAAATATTATTTTTTCCCAAAGTTATAGCGTAATAAAGATTTGACCTTAATTTTCCTGTGTGAACATTAATAAAAATATAGCTAAAATAAAAGCTAAAATTTAGTCCAATATTTGTTACGCTATAACTTTGGGAAAAAATAGTATTTTGACATACTGCAAGTGCTTTTTTGAAAGGATTTGAGCTCAGCTTTCATTTAAAATAAGTTTCAAGCTTCTAGCTATCAATGCTAAAGAACTGTAAGTGTTTGAAAATCTAGTAACTTTTTTAGTGATTTTTTTTAACTAACTGTAACTAGCGAAATATTGAGCGATAGACTCTACACTTTTAGGAAACATGTTTTTTAGGTAGGATCAACTATTTCTCACAGTTTCAGACAAATCTGTGACCCGCACATGTGATACTCTCCTTGTTAGACAAAATTCCGCACACTTTTGTTAAAAGAACGCTCAAAAAAGTTAAAAATTGACGGAGCTATAGTCATTTAAAAGTAAAGGATCATTTTCAATTTTTGAATTTTCGTTTTTACATCCAACACTAAAATTGCTGTAGTAAAAAAAAAAATTTTTTGAGCATTCTACGAGGTAAATTTTATCTTCATATACATAATAGAAGGTATTTTTATTACTTAGAAGAAAAAAAAACATTCGATCAGTGACGGCCTGCATGAATCTGAATGGAATCAGCCATATAATAATAATTCGTATTATCTACTCTAAATAATTTATAATTTACAATTTATATTATATTCAGTAACATTTATTTTCAATTTCAATCATTGCGTTTATTACAAATTCCAAAATTTTAAAGTCATGAATGTCCAATTTCTTATGTACTAATAATCATATTAAATCATAAGAATCCTAATAAATCATAATAATTCTACTCATCTAGTTTTATTTAATCAGGTTCCTCTATTCTAATCTTTTTATATCTAAAATTTCTTGAATCTAAACTTTTTTAGCTCAAACTTAATTTTTTTAAAATTCCTTCGAATGAAAATTCAATACAACAAATTTTTCTTAATTATAATTATATTTGAACTCCAATATTTAATTTAATAATTATTATAATAAACTTTAAATATAAACATAAATAAATAAAAATTCAATCGAAAAAAAAGAAAAGAAAATTTTTATTAAATTATTTTAATTTGAATAATAGTAATACAATATTATATTCGATATTAAAAAAACCAAAAATGAAATAGAAAAAAATCTCAATAAAAATTGATGAATAAATAAAATACTGAAATATATACATAATAATTTACAATTCTCAAAATATTTAATTTAATAATAATATTAACACATAATAAATGACATAAATATTATATATAACAAAATTATATTGTATTTACTATAAAATTATTTTATTACTCTACTATCACATTCTATAACACTCTCTCTCCCTCTTTTACTTACTCACTTATATTCACACTCTCACCAGCTCAATCAATAATAAATATACATATAATCACACATCAATATGTTCAAACGCATTCTATTCTATAAACGAAAAACAATATACTAATAACAAAAAACAAAATACTTAATACGAAATTGACTCTAACCGAAATTCAAATCTAGCAGCCCGTGACGTAGCGTCTACTACATCAGAGCTTCGCATGAAGAATGAAAAGATGCACCCTCCCTCTCAAACTCTCTCGCTCACAATCTCTCACTCTTAGATTCTCTCCCTCTCGCTCTCTCTCATTATTCTAATGATTCTCATTATGTTATATCATGTGATGCATTGTTGTTATCATTTGTGACGTGGTACGCCACTATAAATAATTTAGATTATTAATTCACTTTCCCCACTGAGCACTATGACACACCACCAACGAAAACTACCGACCCGGGCGCACGTTAAATTAATGAAAAGAAAAATAGTTAAGTAATGAGATTGTTTTTTTTGTTTACCGGTATTACGAGACGACGACGACACATGAGTAGCAGACGCGCGCGGCAGCCATTACCTATACATCGAGAGCCCCTGTATATGAACGCCGGTGCTGCTATAGCAGCCTGTTAAGCGATAGCGTACATACGAATACATGTGAGCGACCGCGCGTGCGCTAGGAGTCACAGTACCATGAAGAAGATTTAGAAGAGAGATGAGTGAAACAGCGATAATAAGTAAGAGAGATGGGGAGATTTGCACGCTAAGAGAACGAATCTCAAGTGCTGGCGCGTCGATTTCTTGCGCATTAAGCGAAGAGAGAGAAAGAAGGCAATAAAGAAAGATGGAGAGAGAGCATTAGAGAGAGGATCGTTACGATTCTTTTCTCTTAACTGAGCCTCGATACCATACATATACGTACACATATGTATGTGTATATGTAAGCTTTTTATATGTAGCCTGTGACGACCACTCTACGCGCAAGAAGATAGAAAAGGACAGCAAATAAAGAGAATAAATTATTAAAGAAGAGAAAAAATAAAAAGTGGTTCAACTAAAATTAAATTAAGAATTTTACAGGCATTATGATTTTATAAACGTGTAAATTAGCTGAATTAAAATTAAGTTAAAGTGCACACAAATTGAGCGTAAATGTGTGTGTGTGTATTAAAAGGGAAGTAAAAGAAGACCAATAAGGATCATCAAAGAAGAGGTGTAGAAGAGTGATTGGAGAAAAAGAAATTGGAAAAGGACACACAATTATGACAAGAACGAAGAAGAAGGAAGTAGACTTGCGAGATTTCATTCGACTGTCGACCTCGTGCCACATCGGACTCTCTATAACCGCTGAATTAAATTATAGTTCTTTTTCTCGCACCGTCACTAAGTATTATCAAAGGATTTTCTTTTCGTGTGCTGTTGAGGAGAGGAATCATTGGGAGAAAGCGAGGAGTCCAGAGAAAGACGAGTGGAGACCGAAACCTTGCCGTCGCCGGTAGCGACCAAGATAAAGGAAGAGAAAAAGATCGAGAGACCGCCGCCATTATCGCCAGCACCAGCCTTCACACAGCTTCTGCATCCTCAGCATCGTCACCGGTATCGACCCAGGAGACTGCGAATCCAGCAACGGTGAGTTGGCTGCGCCCAGAAATTTTCGATCATTTCTTTGTGAGTCAACGGCTCTCGCCGATTGATTGTAGAGTCAGTGAAGTGGTTTTATGAAATTTCTTGATAGTGCACGAAGTGAATAGTCAAAGTTTTTTCTCTTTTTATGTCGAAAATTCGTATTTAAATTTTTGTGATTTGACGAAAAGAAAACTTAACTTTCGTATTAAGCGTAAAAGTGTATAAAATTCCGATTGATTAAATAAGTGAAAATTTCGTTATTTATTTGAATTTAACGTGCGTTTGAAACAAAATTTTTTTTTGTGTGTAATTTGTAATAAAATTGAAATAAAGTTTTTTTGTACTAAGAAGATTAAAATTTAAATTAGACCGTGAGTGCTGGAGTGTGTGTGTTACGTGAACACGTGTTACCAAAAATAAAATCTAGACCGGTGAGACGCGTTTAAATTGCCGGTTGGGCAAATAATAATAAATAGTGATAAAATAAAATTTTTTTTTTCTTTTGTATGTAACGGAAAATATAAAATCAAATTTTCGTTTCTGGTAACACGTGGCCGCGTATTGAGCACCGAGAGTGAGAGAGAGAGAGAGAGAGAGAGAGAGAGAGAGAGAGAGAGAGAGAGAGAGAGAGAGACATTTGACATAATTGAATGGAAGACTCCGTTTACCTTTCAGCGAAATATTGAAAATTGTCATTGAAACATTCCAGTGGAAGGCTCCTGAAAGCTTCTGTAAACCTTCCAAGGAATATTCCGTTGATAGATTGATTAATCATTGCACCGAAAGATTTCATGGAAACTTGAATGGAAGACTCCGTTTACCTCTCAGCGAAATATTGGAAATTGTCATTGAAATATTTCAGTTCGAGTATCCTGGAAGCTTCCGTAAACCTTGCAAGGAAGATTCTGTTGGAAGATTGATGAATTATTGCAGGGAAAGACCCAAGGAAGCTCTAAGGAAGACTGCATTTACCTTGCAGCTAAATATTGGCAATTTTTGACTGAAACATTCGGGCCGAAGGCTTCAGGAAGCTTTCTTAAACATTTCATGGAAGATCCCATCAGTAGACTAATGAATCAGCAATTATTATTTTGAATGAATGTAAAACGGACACTACACCAGCACTCATAAATATGGCTTATTCTCGTTTGTAAGTTAATAAAAAAAAATGTTAATGACGCTATAGCTACACCAAAAAGACATTTTTATAAAAACGAGATAATAGTTATAAAAATGAAGTAATTTTTTTAACAAAAATGACTTTATTGCAATAATAAAAAACAAATCCTTTTTTATTCAAATTTTTTATTATATCTAATAACGATATTTTTCCAATACATTACTTGACACACCAAAAGGCGTTTTAAATAACGTCATTTAATATGTTAGGGATTAGGACAAAAAATGACGTCGTTTAGTATGTTAAATGTTAACGAAAAATGACGTCATTTTTTAATAACAATGACGTCCTTTTTTATGTAACTTCCCACATAGCATGAAATATTTTTGAAATATTTCTGAAATATTTCATTGAAAGATTCGGAATAAAACAGAAATATAAATATGAAATGTTTCTGAAATATTGATATGTCTGCCTAGAAGATAGATTTGAAATATTTCATGTAATGTTTCTGTAACATTCTTTCATGATTTTGTGAAACATTAATTCGTAATGTGAAAAGATTGCAGCAACATTTGATCGAAAGATTCATCACGGAAAAAAGTTTTCACCGGTAAAACTAATGCTAAATTCGATTAGATGTTTAAATTTCAATGCTAGTGTGTTCTAAAGTAATGAATGGCATTAATTTTTTTCGCTCTATTGACAGCACAAATAAAATTCATACCAGTGTAGTATTTTTTAGTGCTATAAATATTTATTTTCGATAACTGACGCGTGAATTTACAGTGCCACCTTTGGCACGGTTTTTTCGGGTGCCAAGCACGTCAAATAACGGCGCTGGTGTATGTTTGTGTATACGAATTTTCGATTGTAGCAGTGTGCACGATTGTGAAGTTTTACACAAAAGTTTTTCTATTTATTGCATAGGAAATAAGTGCCAAATGGATAATTTTATACAAAAAATATTAAATGTTAAATATTAAATATTCTATCTTACTTTTATGAGAAGTTACATAAAAAAAATGAGAAAAAATTGCAAGTTTGTTTCGACCAGTTTTCACGTATAATTTCGTACTAAAATAACTAAATAACTTTTCTTGAAAAAGAAATCTTGTTGAACTTTGAACATAAAACTCTGTCATTATGTTATCACAGACATGTATATATATGTATATATATATATATATATATATATATATATATATATATATATATATATACATACATACATACATGTATAAATAAATAAAATATAACTGACTTGAAAGATTGCAATAAGTTGATTTTGTGAAAAAACTGATACCATGCATCAAGAATTTCTCTGTTAATGCGCAGAACTGAAATTTTGATGTTGGCACTGGAAAAAACCGTGCTAGTCGTTAGAATTTCTCTGCTAATGCGCAGAACTTAAATTTTGATGTTGGCACTGGAAAAAACCGTGCTAATCATTGAAAATCAATGTGCTGGACCTTAGAAGGTAAAATAGTAAAACTAGCATTGATTAAAATGATACTGTCATGGTTTTTTTCATTATAAAACACGCAATTTTAACCTTCTATTATTTAGCACTAGTTTTTAAGGTGAAAACTCTTTTCCGTGATGGAAGAATATGAATCTTTCGAGGAATGTTTCTGAAATATTTCTAAAATCTTTCATGAAATATTAATTCGTAATATTGTTGAAAGATTGCAGAAATATTTTATCAAATGATTCATAAAAGATTATGAATCTTTCAAGAAATGTTTCTGAAATATTTCTAAAATCATGTTTAAAATATGTCTTAAATAATGTTGGTGAAAGATTCTATCAGATATTATTTTTGATTTTGTAAGAGTTGCATCTCAAACCATATTAGATACCTATACATTTATTTGTTATTCAGTTAAGCGCTTATTTATTTGTATCAAGAATTTTCGGTCTTATATACTAAACGAGAGAACGTCCCACCACTTGCGAGAGTTGGTCAACCGAATTTACGATCACATGAAAATATAATCAAGTAGCCACCTGCTGGCAAGATGGAAGAATTGCTCCGCACGCAAGATAACTGCAAATATTTAGACAATATTTCTCTAATATTTCACTGTTATATTCATAAATTTTTGAGAATACTTCATGAAATATTTCTGGAATATTACAGAAATATTTCATGAAATATTTCTTGAAAAATTTGCGCAGTATTGATTTAAAATATTTTAAGTAATGGTGCAGTAATATTTCTTCAATATTTCAGTGTTATGTTCAAACATTTTTTCAAATACTTCATGAAATATTTTTCAAATATAACAGGAATATTTCATGACATGTTTCTTGAAAGATTTGAGAAATATTAATTTGAAATATTTCAAGAAATAATGTAACAACTTACTTGAATATTTCAGTGTCGGATTCAAAAATTTTTTTGAAATAAAATAAAATGTTCCAACAATATTACAAAAATATTTCAATGAATTATTTAATATTCATAAACTGAAATATTCCAAAGAAATATTAGTTCATCACTTATTTAATATTTCACTGAAATATTTCATTAATAATTTACGGAGGCTTCCAGTAACCTTTACTGAAATATTCCATGAAAAGTTTACGGAAGCTTCCAGTAAACTTCCTGGACGCTTCCAATGTTTTTTCTGCAGTGAATTAAATCTTCCACGTTTTCTTCTAGGGAGCTTCCGGTCATATTCCACTGAAATTTTCAACGAAAAATTTACCGAAGCTTCCTGGAAGCTTCCACTGAAATATTTCAGAAATGATGTACGGAAGCTTCGAGTAAGCTTTCACTGAAATATTCCATGAAAGATTTACGGAGGCTTCCAGTAAGTTTTCACTGATATGTTTCATGAATAATTTACAGAAGCTGTCGGTAAGCTTCTATTAAAATATTCCATGAACAATTTACGGGATCTTCCAGTAAGCTTCTACTGAAATATTCCATGAAGGACTTACGGAGGCTTCCAGTGAGCTTTTACTGAAATATTCCATGAAAGATATACGGAAGACTCCTGATCGAGGACATATCCATCTTCCGGGAAGTTTTCACTGGAAACTTCCTGAAAGCTTCCAACCTTTCTTTCACATCTTCCAGGAAGCTTCCAGGAAGCTTCCAGGAAGCTTACATGCTGTGTGGGGTAGGCATCTTATGACGTCTGAGCTTCTCTCTTAGTATGAAGGGATTGTGCAAGTTTAAGCCAATTATCCCATCCTATTTTTTTATCCGCGAAGTTTTTAAAATATTCACTTAACGGATGATGAGTTCTTCCTAATGAACCGTTAGATTGTGGATGAAATGCGGTAGTTTCAATTTTTTTTAATTCAAATCTTTTTGAAATAGCTTTGACTAATTTGCCTGTGAAATTTACACGTTTATTTGTAAGTACTAGTTTTGGCAATAATACAAATGAATTTTTTCATAAATGCATCAGCTATAGATTCTGCAGTTTGATCTTTAAGTGCGAAAGCTATTAGGAATTTTGATAAGTGATCTTGAATAGTCAATATATACTTTTAGTTCTATTAATTTATATACATTTTTAGTTATATTCAGAGGTACCTACTATATCTAGTTTTCGCTGGAGTATCTGTTATTATTTTATGTTGTATTATTTTAAATCTTCCTAATTTATTTCTCTGACATGTTTTATGGTTTTTGAATATCGCTTTTTAGATTTTGCGGAAAATATTTATTTTTAATTCGATTATAGATTCCATTAACTCCTGAATGATCTCCTAAGCTCAAAGAGTAATATAATTCAAAAATTTCATTTCTTTTTTAATTTTCTACATATTTTGTATTATTCAAGCAAATTATAACATTTATACTTGTATTTTTAAAAGTATTATATAATATTTCTTCGATTTTATTACAACCTATATTTAAAATATTAATATTCTTTGATATACTAAATATTGTACAGTTATTTTCAATTAGCAGATTTTTTAACGTATTAAAATTATTTATTAATTTTTCATTTATTATTATCGATGATTATTTTTATATTTAAATACATTATAAGAATTTTCCTCCTTTTGTAATTTATTATTTTAATTTCATTTTCTTTTTAATCATTATTTATATTATTATTTTCCTGCTTAAAATATTCGTTTTGAATCCCATCGAAAGATGTTTTTCATCCGTGATTAAATGTAGAATATAATATTTTCTATTTTGTATAGAATTTTTAGAATAAATGATTGTATTGAATTTATTTAAATATAAATTTTCTTGCTCTTTGTCTTTATTTTTGACAATTTTGATTTCTTTATTAACTAACTCTTTAATTATTAATAATTAGGATGCTACCAGCAGTTAAATTGATATAGAAAAGGATATGATTCCAATGGCCAGTAGTTCCTTAATAAGTTGATGCAAATTGTATTTATTTAGCACACACTTTATACATATCGTCGACGTTTCGATCTTTCATCATTACAGAACCTTTTCAAGACAATTTTCTACAACATTTAAAATATTTTGATTTCTTTTAAAATAATTACAAAAAATTTTTGTTTATATATTTGAAGTGAAACAATTTAAGACTGTATGATTTCCTACCTATAATTAAAGCACAATTTATATGCATAACAATTATTCTATCTTATTGAAAATTTCAATAATAACAGTGTCAATCACTATGTATATTGTTATGCAAAAAACAGAATAAATAATAATACATATTGCACCTAATGTGGTACTTGTCGAAGAATGTATGATTGCAATAATAATAGATACAATGAAGTGGATATGACATTTTCTACACTGCAAATTCATGTGTGTTAATTCACACACTGATAGTGAGTACTTTTACACGTTTTAGTGTGTAAATTCTATTATATGTGAAAAAAAACGCACTTATGTGCGTAAAAATATCAGTATACACATTTTATGTGTAATTTTACACACATGATCAGTTTAGTGTGAAAATTTACACACATGAATATGTAAATCTACACATCTATGTGTTTAAAATTTATATTCGTACATTAATACATTTACTGTAATTCATTTTTATTTTACATTAGTAAAGTAGATAAATTTTCAGGTAATTACAGAACAACATTAATAATTTTTAATCGAAGTTTTTCTAAAAATATATATTTTAATATTCAATTGTATTAGAACTACAATATTCATTATTTCAAATTTTATATAGTCTTTTATTTTAATTGCTTTAAGTAATTGATGATAATATTTTATTATTTAATAAAAAGTTTAATAAAATTTTTCATATAAAAAAAAAAAATTTTATTGAATCGAAAGTATCTATTAAATTAATAATATAAAATTCAGTAATCAATATTAACCTTATCAAAAAAATTATTTAATAATAAATTTTTCATATACATTTATTTTTTTATAAAAAAATAATTGTTTATTTATTGAAAAATTAAATTTTTAATAAATAAGGAATTAGATATTCTTTTGATAAATTATTTTAATCACACAAGAAAAATTATTCTATTGATCTTTATTTTTTTTTAATTAGTTAAATTATTAAAAATTATTCTATTGATCTTTATTTTTATTAATAACTCATAATTATTATTATTTATTTCATTTAAATTTGAAAGTGTTAAGAAATAATGAAATTTTTATATTAATAAACAATAAATATAAGAAATTATCTTGATTCATAACAAGCGTTCCGTAGCGTAATAGGTAGCATCGATGCCTCGCATCCCATAGGTCGTGAGTTCGCGCCCAAGTCAGGTCGAAAATTTTTTCAGCATTTTTATAGGTGATATAATTTTAATTGGTTAATTCTTAAAATAATTGTACATTAAAATTAAAAAATTCTAACACTAAAATTGAAACGCCCATAAAAATAATTTTTAATTTTTAATGTATTTCAATTTATAACACGTTTTATACGTTTGAATTTACGCGTTTACGTGTGTTAAATTAAACATCTAAAATAAGTTATAGATTTAAGAGGAGGTCGCGTATCTCTGTCCTTTTCTAATCAAAGAAATGATTTTTTTACAAAAACTAATAACTTTATCAAAAAATGAAGAGAAAGCCGCATCTTGTATCAAACAAAGCAACATTTTCTTTGATAAGAAAAAATTAATTTTATTGCTTAGTTCTCAAGAAAACCTTGAAAAACCAAATTGCCCACACTAACCTCTATGATTTAAGTTTTTCAAGGTTTTCTTGAAAACGAAATAATAAAATTAATTCTTTCTTATTTAAGAAAATATTGCTTTTTTTATTACGAGATGCGGCTTTCTCTTTATTTTTTGCTAAAATTATTAGTTTCTGTAAAAAACTCAATTTTCGGATTAGAAAAGGACAGAGATACGTGACCTCCTCTTAACACACAAAAAAGTGTGTAAAAATGGCGACAGCCGAATTACACACGTAAGTGTGTTAAAATAACACACTTAAATTTGCAGTGTAACTATGTATACACAGCAAGATTACTTATACGCAGGTCCAAATATACAAGTCAATGAAACACAGAATAATTATTTAATGGGATCGAATCCTAAAAAAAGGTTACAAAAAGAACACACAGGAATAAAACAAGAACGAAAACAAGGTGATTATAAAAACCATAATAAGACTATAATAAAATTATGAAAAGAGTAAACATTACAATGTGTATGAAAATATGACTTATAGCAGTTTATTAATATAAGGTTTAATAATGTGACTTAATTTCTGTGTGTCCTGTATTCTATTGATGTTATTGTCATTCTTTATGATATAAATCATTTCTGTTAATAGTCGTTTGTAATAATTTTTTTCTAAATTAAGAGTACTGTGTTTTGTAATGTTAAAATCGAAACTATGTCTAGTATTGTTACAATGTCGGAAAGGACCAGATCTATCTCGCTTTAATTTTATATCAGCGCAATGCTCCTTGAATCTAATACCTATTCTGCATTCTGTTTGATCTATATTTTTGGTATTACAATCCTTACATTTAAGACAGTAAACAGCACCAGTCTGACACTCAAGTTGGATTTTATCTTTACCCACCATATTATTGGAAGATAGCTTATTAATGCTTCTAAAAATGATATGCGATGTATGCTTTCTTGTGATAAATCTGAAAGGCTTTTCTAAAAAATTACGAAATGGTAGTACAACTGTTTTTTATGTGATTTCAAGAGATGTTGTTGTAATTAAATTTTTGTTAGTAAGATGTTTTAGTCTATTATTCATGTGATAATTTATAAAAAAAAGTGGATAATTATTTTCCATCAAAGCCTGTCTTATGTAATTAAAATTATTGAGTTAAAGTTTTTTATCAGATAGTTTAACACATTTATCAACAAGGCTATAGACAATGACAATTTTTTGAAAGCTGGGGCAATGTGATAAGTAATTAAGATAGTTGTTAGAGTGATTAGGTTTTCTAAACCAATTGGTTGTTAATTTACTATTATGAAAGTGGATGGTTGTATCCACTTCATCTCAGATCTAGTCATGCAAGACTTGGAATCCTATTGTTTAAACATTTGTAAGGATGATGTTAAGATATATTACAGATATGTTGACGACTATTTATTGTGTGTGAAAAATGATAAAATCAATGAAATCCTAAATATCTTTAACGATATGATAAGCATTTACAGTTTACTTGTGACCTGTCTACAAATTTTTCTATAAATTTTCTAGATACAACCATCCATTTTCATAATAGTAAAGTAACAACCAATTGGTTTAGAAAACCTACTCACTCTAACAATCATCTTAATTACTTATCACATTACCCCAGCTCTCAAAAAATTGCCATTATCTACAGCCTTGTTGATAAATGTGTTAAACTATCTAATACAAAATTTCAAGTCAATAATTTTAATTACATGAGACAGGCTTTAATGGAAAATAATTATCAGCTTTCTTTAATAAATTACGACATAAACAATAGACTAAAGAATCTTAAGGGGCGATCAGAACCATTCGCCGCTTGGTGGCGCTGCGGTCAGGTGAGAGGAAAATATAAAATATTTTTTATACAGCAATTTAAAATTTACTGAAACAATAATATACTTTTAATAATATATGTAGAATAATTAATAATATTAATTTTGTATGAAAAGTCTAAAATATTATTATAAAGCGAAAAATGCGGCGCGAGGTAGAGCCGACGTAAACATTAGTATACATCATTCTTTAATATTGCTCTCTCTGTCGCACCAAAGAAAGGTGCACGTATGTTTACATCGGTCCTACGTTGCATCGTATTTTTCGCTTTATAACAATATTTTAGACTTTTCAAACAAGATAAGTATTAATAATTATTCTACATATATATGGCTAGAGGAAATGACAACATTAAAAGTATATTGTCGTCTCAGAAAATTGTAAATAGCTGTATAAAAAATATTTAATAGATTTCTCTCACCTCATTGCAGCACCACCCTATATGTAGCAGCGAATAGACCCGACCGCCTCTTAATAACAAAAATTTAATTACAACATTTCTTAAAATCACATAAAAAAACATAGTTGTACTACCATTTCATAATTTTTTAGAAAAACCTTTCAGTTCTATCACGATAAAACATGAATTTCATATCATTTTTAGAAGCATTAATAAGCTTTCTTGCAATAATATGTTAGTTGAAGATAAAATCTAACTTGAGTATCAGATTGGTGTTGTTTGCTGTCTTAAATGTATGGATTGTAATACTAAATATATAGGTCAAACAAAACGCAGAATAGGTATTAGATTCAAGGAACATTGCGCTGATATAAGATTGAAGCGAGATGGATCTGGTCCTTTCCAACATTGTAACAACACTGGACATGGTATCGATTTAAACATTACAAAATACGGTATACTTAATTTAGAAAAAGATTATTACAAACGATTATTCAGAAATGATTTATACTATAAAAAAATGACAACAACTGAAATAGAATACAGGACACACAGAAATTAAGTCACATTATTAAACTTTATATTAATAAACTCCGATAAGTCATATTTTCAATATATACACATCGTAATGTTAACTCTTTTCATAATTTTATTATAGTTTTATTATGGTTTTTATAATCACCTTGTCTTCGTTCTTGTTTTATTTCTGTGTATCCTTTTTGTAATCGTTTTGAGGATTCAATGCCATTAAATCATTATTCTGTGTTTCATTGACTTGTATATTTGGACCTGCGAATAAGTAATTTTGCTGTGTGTACATAGTTAGAAAATGTCATATCCACTTCATTGTATCTATTATTATTGCAATCATACATTCTTTGACAAGTACCACATTTGGTACAACATCTATTATTATTTATTCTGTTTTTTACATAACAAAATATACATAGTAATTGACACTGCTATCATTGAAATTTTAAATAACATAGAATAATTGTTGTTTATATAAACTGTGCTTTAATTATAAGTAGGAAATCCAACAGTCTCAAATTGTTTCTCTTCAAATATATAAGGCTGATTCCATTTCAAATCGAACAGTCAGTATACACTCAAGTCACCAATTACTGCGCTAATGGAGTATGTTATTCTACCCTAAAAATAAGGGTATACGTATTTTTTTATTTTGCTGAAATATCAAAATTGCATCAGATATGCACTTTTGAAAATTGCATACAAAAACTAAATGTTAAAACTGAAAATGTTGAGAATAACTTTAGAGAGCTATCGTTTTACCAATTTCCAATGAATTTTAATAAACCTTTTTTTATTTTATTTCGTTTTGAGCCCTCTTCAACTCCGTACAAGAAATTTAAAAAAAAAACTAAAAAATGACTGAGATATATGCATTTTACCAAAAAATGCACTTTTTATGCACATGCATTTTTCTCGAAAAGGCCATTTTTTTTTTGCTGAAATTTTTTTTGTTGATAGAGAACCAAAATACCTATCTAATAGTACTTGTTTGATCCCGGCTTTTTTAGTTTGGAGCGAGAAAAAAATTCACAAATTTTGTTGGTGAAAAATGCTTGTATATACGTTCGGAAGTCTTAAGCAGTCGACATTTAAATATTATCCTTCGTTTAGCATTATCCAGGAACAACGACGTGGACGTAGAAGGATTCTGTTTCCTTCGGGGTGCTTTTTTAGAGTGAGTTCCCCTTGCCTCTCACTGTTGGGATGCGTCAAAAAAATAATTATAGATAATTATTTTTTTTTATTTTTGCGCTTATTATTTTTAGTTTTAAATGTAGTCTCACGACGCTTGGCTTTTTTTCTTGTTTTTCACTTCATTTAGTGCATGTATAGCTGTCCTGCCAATAAATATATGTGATTTTAATTCCCCAAGTTTTTTTAACCACATATGACTTTTTTGAATTCCATTATATTTAGAAACCCCACTCCATTCAATATTTTTCTTTTTTCTAAATCTTTCAATCTCATTTATTGGTAGTAAAATGATTTTTATTGCATTAGTGTAACTTTGAACCCAATTTATAAAATCGTCAGCATTTTGTATCGATTCTTCATGAACTCTTTTCAAGTTATGTGAAGTAGCAAAATGCTTTAGAAGCCCATCTATTCCATCAACGGCTCCTTTCCCATGACCAGTCGCAGAAAATAACCATTTCATTTCATAAAACCAATGTTTGAATTCATGTAGTTGAAAACGATTTTTAAATTGGCTTGGAGCTCCATCTGATATGATAGTGACTTTAGTAACTAAATAATTCTTTTTCATAAGATCGATAATTTTATTTATTGCTAGCAGTGCATATGCAGTATCATGCTTTTTGTCGTCACTAACTATCGCAAAACTTTGTGTTATCTCTCCTTGGTAACAGACTGCAGTAAAAATAGAAATTTGGTTATTTACCCAATGATTTCCTTGAACCGCTTTATTATTTATTACAGACCAATTTTCTGCAAAGTCAACGTGGATGATTAACTTAGTAGGATCAGCTTTACCTTCTTCTTTTTCTTTTTTTATAGCTTCACGTTGAATATTTTTTATGTATATATGAATACTTGCTTCCAATGCGCAGATTGAAAGTTTTTCTTTAAAAACTGTTAAGCTTATTGTTTGTTTAATAAGATTACCATTATCCCACAAAGCAAACGTAATTTCATCTTCACAATTTTGTTTCAGTTTTAACAATTCTAATGTGATACCCGCACCACCGGGACAATCTTTGCATTCTTGCAAGAAACATGAATCAGATGGTTCAGAACACAACATTGTGTTAGTTATTTCTGAACGAATTGAATCTAATTCGGAATTCTTATCGCCTCTAAAACGAATCAAACTTGTAAGAAACAGTTCAAAATTTTCGCAATGTACACAAAGACAAGCTTCCTTCACAGGGCTAGTTAAGACGAAACTTGGTCTTAGACTATAGAATTTCGATTTTCCTATTTGTAAGTTTGATTCTATTGATTCAACTGAAATGCCATACGCATCTTCTAATTTACTTCCAACAGTAGCAGAAAAAGCTGAAATTAAGGATTTTTTCTTTTTAGATACGTAATTTCCTCTAAAATTTTCAGGTATTGCAGTTTTTCTTTTTAGGGGTGAGATGCATTCAGGTAAAACTGAATTAATACTCTCGTTTAATTCCTCTATTCGTTCGGGTGTCTTCGGAATAAAATCATCATCTCTTCCGCTAAAAAGTTCAGTGATTTCATTTTCAGATATAGACTCAAGATCACTTAAAATCATTTTTGATATGCGTTTATGGCAATTTTTACATACATTAGTAGATGGCAATATATTTAAATCTGGATGAAGCTGTGCCAAATTAATGGCTAAATCTTCCAACGGTCTAAAACGTGAATTACTGCTCATATAAACTACCTTTTTATGCATTTGAAAAAAATCGGGACATGAAATTCTTTTAGAAGAGTAAATTTCGGACATTGTTATTTCACAATTTTGTTGAATTTTTCACAAGCCCGAGAAGCACCTTTCAAAGCAGCCGTAAAAATAACTAGCTTCTATATAACAGTTCTAATATGCTATTTTGGTTATGCGATGTATTTGTCCGCGAGTTAGCCTCCTATTGTTTGTACATCGAAACATACATAATATAGATATACACGAATAGAATTCTTTTTTTTCATGTTTAAACATTTATTTTTATATTACGAATTTACACACACACACATATATATATATATATATATATATCACTATTGATGCTATATACATGCATACAAATGTAAACAAATGATGAGCCAAGCATACGACAGTGTTTGAATGCAGACTGCTTAAGACTTCCGAACGTATATACAAGCATTTTTCACCAACAAAATTTGTGAATTCTTTTCTCGCTCCAAACCAAAAAAGCCGGGATCAAACAAGTACTATTAGATAGGTATTTTGGTCCTCTATCAGCAAAAAAAATTTCAGCAAAAAAAAAATGGCCTTTTCGAGAAAAATGCATGTGCATAAAAAGTGCATTTTTTGGTAAAATGCATATATCTCAGTCATTTTTTAGTTTTTTTTTTAATTTCTTGCACGGAGTTGAAGAGGGCTCAAAACGAAATAAAATAAAAAAAGGTTTATCAAAATTCATTGGAAATTGGTAAAACGATAGCTCTCTAAAGTTATTCTCAACATTTTCAGTTTTAACATTTAGTTTTTGTATGCAATTTTCAAAAGTGCATATCTGATGCAATCTTGATATTTCAGCAAAATAAAAAAATACGTATACCCTTATTTTTAGGGTAGAATAACATACTCCATTAGCGCAGTAATTGGTGACTTGAGTGTATACTGACTGTTCGATTTGAAATGGAATCAGCCATAAACAAAAATTTTTTTAAATTATTTTTAACAAATTAAAATATTTTAAATGTTGTAGAGAATTGTCTTGAAAAGGCTCTTTAATGATAAAAGAGCGAAACGTCGATGACATGTATAAATTGAGTGCTAAATAAATAAAATTTGCATCAACTTATTGAGCAGTTACTGGCCATTGAAATCATATCCTTTTCTCTAATTATTTTTTTCTGGTTGACCACGTTTCTTTTTAATGCGTGTACGCTTCTCATTCAATTTTTGTGTATTGTAACGAGTAGCGACGAAGTCGCAATCGTCTTATAGTATACTTTAGCTGATTTATAGGGGAAGCACGCCTGGAAGTTCTATTTACGGGGGCGTACCTCGCACTGGCTGATGCATTAGGTACATGCAAATAAGTCGCGTGTAGATGGTGAGAGATAAAAAGAGAGCTATTGTGTAGCTTGTAAGCTTTTTGCCACGCTCTCTCTTATAAGGTTTTTTCATCACGTTAGATAAATAGATTTGTTAAAATCATACATTTTAGCAGTGCTTGTGTAAGTTTGTGTGCCTGTGATATTAAATTCTTGCGTGTAGGCTGATCGCTGCAAACAAGATTTCATATAAAGTTGTTTGCTTACAACTGAGCCAACTACACAACCACGCCGTTGCTATAGCACCGAGGAGTTAGAGAGAGACATCAAGCCAACTTTTCTTTTTCTTTTCGCATTATGTACGCTGCATTTAAAAGGTACGTGGTTGCAAGCTAGCGTGCGTCTATATATTATATTTCTTAATTGTGTTTCGTGACGCGCTTATTCATTAATTTAGTTATTTATTAGATAATTTATAAGAGCTCGGCCTGAGCGATAAGTCTTATTCACTATTTACTTTTGTTCCATTGTCTTTTGTTAATCAAACGCAAATTATTGCCTCACTTTTAAATACGGTCTTTTTATTCTGTCTAGTGTGGCGAAGAATCACCACGCCTGTAAACCTCATCTCTTATAGAATATATCTTAAAATTTGTTTCTAATTGCAACTGCCGATTTGCACACTTTTGTTTTAACAAAAGCAATTACACAGTTGATCTGATATTGCATATATTCATTATAATTGAGGTACGAGATCTGAGCAGCTGGTGCAAGGGATCAGCTGATCCCATTATAACATATATAGGGTACTTGTAGCAAAGGGTTACAAGCAGATTTTATTTAATCTAATTTACCACCTGTTACAATTCTTATTTCATCTATTGGTATGTTTATTAATTTAATATATGCTTTGTTTTCTTTCGCTTTTTATTCTCTAGTTATGACATTAATTTATACTGTATCTATAGGATTTCTAGATAATGCGTCACTGTTCACATTCATTTTTTCCTTTTTATATATTAGATCAAAATAATATTTTGATAACTTAAACTGCTATCTTTGAACTCTATTATTCTTATTTGCTGATTTAAAAGATAGTAATGGCTTATGACCCGTTACTATAATAAATTTATTTCCATAAATATAATTCCTAAAAGACTGTGTACCAAATAATATTCCTAACGCTTCTTTTTCGTACTAATGATAGTTTAGTTCTGATCTTTTTAAAACTCTTCAGGCATATGCTATGGGCTTACCCTTTCAAATTTCTCCCTAAGATAATATTGTCCCTAATAAATGTCCTGATTCATTAGTTGTAATTATAAAAGGTTTGTCTAGTTGTAGAAATTGCAATAATGGAGCAGAACATAATGTTTCCTTAAGTTTATCAAATGCTTGTTGTTGTTTCAAATTCCATGAATATTTTATATTTTTTTTGTAATAAACATGTTAATGGCTTTGCTATTTTTGCGAAATCATTTATAAAACTCCTATAGTATCCTGCTGCTAGTCCTAAAAATTCTCTAATAATTTTAACTGTTTTTGAAATCGGAAATAATTTTTTGACCCTCAGGGCGCAGAATTCGATTTCTATGCTTGTGAAGCGGGCACAAAATAGTATATTTGCGCCCTAGGGCAGGGACGTACTATTTTGCACCCGCTTGACAAGCATAGAAATCGAATTCTGCGCCCTTTGGATAAAAAAACAGTATGTCCCACACAGCATGAAATATTTATGGAAGCTTCCTGGAATATTGGCACGGAAGATTTGAAATATTTTAGGAATCTTCCATGGAATATTCCTGTAATATTCGTATGTCCTTGATTCTTCCTACATTGGAATATTCCATGGAATATTGTTGGAAGATTTCAAGAATATTTCATTGGAAGATTTAGGACATCTTGGATCTTTCATTAAAATATTTCAGGGATCTTGCAGGAATATTTCATGAAATATTCCGTGGGAACATTCGTGGAAAATTTCCGGAATATTTGAACGGAAGATTTAAAACATTCCATAAACCTTTCATGGAATATGCACAAAAGATTTAAAAAATCTTTCATAAAATATTCCATGAAATATTTCTGGAAGATTTTAGAAATCTATCGTAAAATATTCCGTGGAATATTTATGGAAGGTTTGCAGAATATTGGCACGGAAGATTTGGAATATTTCAGGAATTTTTCATGAAATATTTCTTTAATATTCGTATGTCCTTGATTCTTCCTACATTCGAATATTCCATGGAATATTCTTGAGAAATTTCAAGAACATTTCAATGAGAGGTTTGGGTAATCTCTCATCGTTTATGAAATGTTCCTTGAACATTTTTGGAAGATTTCAATGGAAGATTCAGAGTTTCCGATCTACGAAGAAATGTTTCTGGAATATTTTATAAAAGGTTGTGAAATGCTGTAAGGGGATAGTATCTATATTATATAATAACACATTAAACTTATACATCAATACATATATGCATACATAAACATTTAGTTATATAATCGCATTCACGTATTCGCTTCGACTGTACACATCAAAGCGCCGATATTCTTTTGCTTACATAGTAAGTGAGGTATCTTCCAACCGTTTAGGGATAAAACTCCCATTTAACAAATATTCCCCTATCGGCATCACTAGAAACCTCCCGTAACGTTTCGTGCAACCTTCCAATGAAAACTTCATGGAATCACTCTAGAATCATTCATGCAATATTCCACTAGAAGATTACTTAAATTTTTCTGTAAAATTTTTCGTGGAATATTTCTCGAAGATTTATGTAATATTTCGCTGTACGATTTTAAAGTTTATCGGAATCTTTCAATAAAGTGTTTATGGAATTTTCCTGGAAACTTCCATGAAATATTCCACTCGAAAATTACTTAAATCTTTCTGTGAAATATTCCGTGGTATATTTATGGAAGATTTATGTAATATTCCGCTGTAAGATTAAAAGTTTTTCGGAATCTTTCAAAAAAATGTTAATGGAATCTTTCTGAAATCTTTCATGGAATATTCCACCAAAGATTTATGTAATATTTCGCTGTACGAGTTCAAAAATTTTTGGAATTTTTCAGTGAAATGTTTACGGGATCTTTCTGAAATCTTTCATGAAACATTCCACTAAATGATTACTTAAATCATTTTGTGGAATATTTCGTGGAATATTTCTGGAGGATTTATGTAATATTCTGCTTTACTATTTTAAAGTTTACCGAAATCTTTCAGCGAAATGTTTATAGAATCTTCATGAAATCTTCCATGAAATTTTTCACCGTAAGATTACTAAAATCTTTGCGTGAAATATTTCATGGAACATTTATGGAAGATTTATGTAATATTCCGCTGTACAATTAAGAAGTTTTTCGAAATCTTCCAAAGAAATGTTTATGGAATCTTTCTGAAATTTTTCATGGAATATTCCACCGAATATTTATGTAATATTCCGCTGTGCGATTTCAACAATTTTTGGAATCTTTCAATGAAATGTTTACAGGATTTTTCTGAAATCTTTCATGAAATATTCCATTGGAAGATTACTTAAATCTTTCTGTGGAATATTTCGTGGAACATTCCTGGAAGATTTATGTAATATTTCGTTGCACGATTTTAAAATTTACCGGAATCTTTCAGTGAAATGTTTATGAAAACTTCATGAAATCTTTCATGCAATATTCCACCGAAGATTTATGTAATATTTTGCCGTACGATTTCAAAAATTTTTGGAATCTGTCAGTGAAATGTTTACAGGATCTTTCTGAAATCTTTCATGAAATATTCTACTAAATGATTACTTAAATCTTTCTGTGAAATATTTCGTGGAATATTTCTGGAAGATTTATGTAACATTCCGCTGTACGATTTAAAAATTTAGCGGAATCTTTCAGCGAAATGTTTATGGGATCTTCATGAAATCTTTCATGAAATATTTCACCGGAAAATAACTGAAATCTTTGCGTGAAACATTTCGTGCAATATTTATGAAAGATATATGGGTAAATCTTTCATAATGTTAAAATTTCACCTGCAACAAATTGAAAAAAAAAAAATACAGGCACACGTATAAAACTAATTTTCTCTTAATGTTGACGTATTATAATGAAAGAAAAAAATCGTGTTACTCACTTTTAAGGGTAGTCTTTTTAACAAACATCAAAAGACAGATTTTCGAGTAAATTTTTCATAGTGTTAAAATTTACTTTCAATAAATTAAAAAAAATTGAAGACACATGTATCAAATTTATTTTTTTTAAATATTGATATATTAAAATGATAATAAAAGAAAAAATCGCATTACTCACTTTTGAAGATAGCTTTTTTTAATATAAGACATTTAAATATATTCATTATTATCACACCCAGGTATAATATTTTACCTATCTCAGATCAGTTTTTTAAGTATTTTGGGCTATAATAGATCATTTTCCATTGAGCTTTTTCATTTTTACATGTTTAATATGTTACAGAAAATATTTAAATACGCAATTTACATTAATAATTACAAAATTTTTTGTAATAAATAAAATATGCCAGAAATGGCAATTTTTTGGAAATTCATTAATTAATTCGGGTATTAAAATTGAGTGATATTAGTTACCCAATGGCTTTTGGGATTGCTGATTACAAATCATAAGTGAGTGGAATATCAATTTATTTTTGCTAAAATTGTCAATCTTAGGGTATGAAATTTGACATAGATTTGTGTAGTTTATGTTTTCGAATAAAAATACTTATATTCCTTTTAACCAAATATTTTAGTTTATTTAATAAACATTAAAAAATATAAAAATCGAAAAATTTTGATAAATAATCTTAGCATCGTAGCATTATGAATAATAGAAAAATCACGGTTATATAAACAAAATCTTGAAATTAGAAAATCGGTTTTTAAATCTAGAAATTTCAGTGATGATTCAACTCAACGTTCTAGGTGTAAGCTATTAATACATACTAAAACTGAGCTTTTTAAAGTTTAAACTCTTTAGAATTAAAACATTGATAGAAACTAGGTAATCGATGTAAATTTGAAAAATTTAATAGCCGGGAAAAATTCAATGATTTCCAGAATACTCGAAATAATACTTCAAAAGCAACTTAAAGATTACATTGAGTATTATAAAATAGTAAATTACAAAGTTCACAACAGAGAAAAGGTGAATCAAAGCTTAGATTTTCATATTAGTGGATAAAAACCTATTTTCAAAAGTGAGTCACGTTTTTTAAGTATAATTTCAAACGAACAAAGAACTTTATCTACTCTAGGCACACGTTCCTAATAAAAAAATTTCTCTTTGTGATTCTAAATATTACCTTTTGATGTAGTTTAAAATGTCACCGCTGAATAGTCTTTTTTACAGCATCGTATTTTCCAGAAAAAAGTAAAATATATAAATTTTTGGTAACATTTTAATAACCTTTCAGAAAGTACTTTTGTTAACAGGCACACACCCATGCTCTTGATTTTCCAAAAGTATGTGTATAGATAAAGCTTTGGTGTGAATTTCAAATCAAAAAAGCAGTAGTCATTTTTTTTATAGCGATAATTTATCATTTTACATGGCCTGGTAACATTTAAATTAAAAAAAAAAAAACCTCTTTTGCCCGTCCGCCATAAAATGACACGTCTAATTATCATTAAAAATATAGCAAAATTAGTTTCTAATAACTCAATAAATCAGTGAACATTTGCTAACAAGATGTGCTATCTCATATTTAGGAGAAATGACGCAGTAACATGATTTTTAAAAGTATGAAAGAATTACCCATATATAATATTTCGCTGTACGATTTATAAGTTTTCGGAATCTTCCAGCGAAATGTTTATGGAATCTTTCTGAAATCTTTCATGGAATATTTCACCGAAAATTTATGTAATATTCCGCTGCAGGAATTTAAAATTTACCGGAATCTTTCAGTGAAATGTTTATCGAATCTTCATAAAATTTTCATGGAATATTCCACCGAAGATTTATGTAATATTCCGCTGTACGATTTCAACAATTTTTGGAATCTTTCAATGAAATTTTTACAGGATTTTTCTGCAATCTTTCATGAAATATTCCACTGGAAGATTACTTAAATCTTTCTGTGGAATATCTCGTGGAATATTTCTAGAAGATTAATGTAATATTTAGTTGCACGATTTTAAAATTTACCCGAATTTTTCAGCGAAATGTTTACGGAATCTTCATGAAATCTTTTATGGAATATTCCACCAAAGATTTATGTAATATTTCGCCGTACGATTTCAAAAATTCTTGGAATCTGTCAGTGAAATGTTTACAGGGTCTTTCTGAAATCTTTCATGAAATATTCTACTGAAAGATTACTTAAATCTTTCTGTGAAATATTTCGTGGAATATTTCTGGAAGATTTATGTAACATTCCGCTGTACGATTTTAAAATTTACTGAAATCTTTCAGCGAAATGGTTATGGAATCTTCATGAAATCTTTCATGAAATATTTCACCGGAAAATAACTGAAATCTTTGCGTGAAACATTCCGTGCAATATTTATGAAAGATATATATAATATTTCGCTGTATGATCTAAAAGTTTTTCGGCATCTTCCAGCGAAATGTTTATGGAATCTTTCTAAAATCTTTCATGGAATATTCCACCAGAGATTCATGTAATATTCCACTGCACGATTTTAAAATTTACCAGAATTTTTCAGCGAAATGTTTATGGAATCTTCATGAAATCTTACGTGTAATATTTCACCGGAAAATAACTGAAATCTTTGCGTGAAACATTCCGTGCAATATTTATGAAAGATATATATAATATTTCGCTGCATGATTTAAAAGTTTTTTGGAATCTTCCAGCGAAATGTTTATGGAATCTTTCTGAAATCTTACATGGAATATTCCACCGAAGATTTATGTAATATTTCGCTGCACGAATTTAAAATTTAACGGAATCTTTCAGTAGAATGTTTATGGGATCTTCATGCAATTTTTCATAGAATATTCCACCAAAGATTTATGTAATACTTCGCTGTACGATTTCATCAATTTTTGGAATCTGTCAGTGAAATGTTTACAGGATTTTTTTGAATTCTTTCATGAAATATTCCACTGGAAGATTACTTAAAACTTTCTGTGGTATATTTCGTGGAATGTTTCTGGAAGATTTATGTAATTTTCCGTTGCACGATTTTAAAGTTTACCGGAATCTTTTAGCGAAATCTTTATGGAATCTTCATGAAATCTTTCGTGAAATATTTTACCGGAAAATAACTGAAATCTTTGCGTGAAACATTTCGTGCAATATTTATGGAAGATATATGTAATATTTCGCTGTACAATCTAAAAGTTTTTCCGAATCTACCAGCGAAATTTTTATGGAATCTTTATGAAATCTTTCACGAAATATTCCACTGAAGATTAATGTAATATTTCGCCGTACAATTTCAAAAATTTTCGGAATCTGTCAGTGAAATGTTTACAGGATCTTTCTGAAATCCTTTAATAAATATTTTACCGAAAGATTACTTAAATCTTTCTGTGAAATATTTCGTGAAATATTTCTGGAAGATTTATGTAACATTCCACTGTACGATTTTAAAATTTACCGGAATCTTTCAGCGAAATGTTTATAGAATTTTTCTAAAATCTTTCATGGAATATTCTACCAATGATTCATGTTATATTCCGCTGTACGATTTTAAAATTTACCGGAATCTTTCAGCGAAATCTTTATGGAATCTTCATGAAATCTTTTGTGAAATATTTCAACGGAAAATAACTGAAATCTTTGCGTAAAACATTCCGTGCAATATTTATGGAAGATATATGTGATATTTTGCTGTACAATCTGAAAGTTTTTCGGAATCTACCAGCGAAATTTTTATGGAACCTTTCTAAAATCTTCCATGGAATATTCCACCGAAGATTTATGTAATATTCCGCTGCACGATTTTGAATTTTCTGGAATCTTTCAGCGGAATGTTTATGGAATCTTCATGGAATCTTTCATGGAATATTCTACCGAAGATGTATGTAATATTTCGCTGTACGATTTCAACAATTTTTGGAATCTGTCAGTGAAATGTTTACGGGATCTTTCTAAAATCTTTCATGAAACATTTCATTAAATGAATACTTAAATCTTTTTGTGGAATATTTCGTGGAATATTTCTGGAGGATATATGTAATATTCTGCTTTACGATTTTAAAGTTTACCGAAATCTTTCAGCGAAATGTTTATGGAATCTTCATGAAATCTTCCATGAAATTTTTTACCGTAAGATTACTGAAATCTTTGCGTAAAATATTTCGTGGAACATTTATGGAAGATTTATGTAATATTTCGCCGTACGATTTTAAAAATTCTTGGAATCTGTCAGTGAAATGTTTACAGGATCTTTCTGAAATCTTTCATGAAATATTCTACTGAAAGATTACTTAAATCTTTGCGTGAAACATTTTGTGCAATATTTATGAAAGATATATATAATATTTCGCTGTACGATTTAAAAGTTTCTCCTTACTAGTAATTTTTCTTTACGATCTATATTTTCTCTATATATATGATTTATGTTTTCTTACATTAAATTTCCCTTAATCTTATAAAACTTTTTTCCATGAATATCTATTATAAGATTAGTTAAAATATATTTTTCCATTAAGTATGTGAGAAATTGTTGGTCTTTGTCATTAATGTTAACATTTGTAGTTCATATGGTCAATTCTACAAATTTTGTACATAAAACTTATTTTTGTAATTTTAACGTTAATAATCATAAAGGTATTAAATAAAGATTAAAAAAGACAAAAATAATGTAGAAACAGTTGGACAAATCAAACATTGTAAAAGGGTCTCCATGTAACAGTCAGATAAGTATTGCAGACTATTTAGGTTATTCTAATTAATTACCTTTAATATAAAAAAAAATTAATACTTTGTTATTATTTTCAGGTAATTTTTTATAAAGCAGAAGTAACAGCAGCATTGGCAGTAAAAACAAGCTTAAACATATTTAGAAATAAATAAAGCAAAGCCAAATTGACAAGAAAACAAAGAATGATATTTATTGGTATAAAACAGTTATTAAAATAGTAAAAAATTTTATCAATAATTGGATAGTCAACGTTGAGATAAGCTCATTATTTCATTGAATTTTTTTTACAAATAGTGCTTGATAGAACTAGAATATCATATTTTATTAATATAAAGTACTATTTTTAATTAATTAAATTAAAATCAAAGCTAGTTAAGAACTTTGAATAAATATTAAACATGTTATGTACAAATTTTAATATTACATCCTGTCAAATTTAAGTAAAATCAGGAATCATATAATGTTTTCTTATTTTAAAACAACTCATTGTCAGACCCTAAGACTATGGATTTTTCTTAGTTATAATTTATTAAAACTTATCATACTCGAAGTTTCATCCAAATCTGTGACCCGAAATACAGACATTCTCCTGGTGAAACAGCATCCTTAGAATACTTACCAAATTCAATTATAATTCAATTAATTTTTATTACGATCGTTGGTGGCAAACCAAGCGCTAATTCACTACAAGTTTCTACAACAAAAGTGCAACCTCAAGAGCCTTTGTATAGCATCTCTTCCAGTGACCACCTCTGGCCAGTAGTGTCGGAAATAATAGTTTCTCCAGGAATTACCTGACTGACTTCTTGGGTAATATGCTCACCAACGGCCGTCTATTTAAAAATAAGTAATTTGGGGAAAAACTTCTCTTTCTTTATGAGCTGATAGAGCTGAAATTATTTATTATTCTTTGTTGACACTGGCCAGCTTTTTCAAAGCTGGCACAATTACAAAGAAAATGCAAGGTTGAACGTTAGGATTTGAACGTAAATTAGGATTTGATTAAAATTTAAGATTTCGCAAATATTTTAATTTGTAGTCGAAAAAATCTATTTTTTACCTCCATAACCTCATGTGTCGGCGAAAAAAATGAGTTTTAGGGCTGAAAATTTGCATGAGTTCCTGATTTCAATAGTTCCAAAACATACTAAAATTTAGAAAAAATCCCTGACCCCTCCACGCCCACTCTTTCAAAAAAGTACTGGAATGCCCCATATATACACTGCCCATATATATACCCTCCTGCTCGCTTCTTTCGTTAACCCCCCGTTTTAACATTATATCACATTTATAGTATATTAATAAAAATCATTATATATAAAAATTAAGACTAATAAATTATTTTTACTCACTCACTTTTATTACTAGTTTTATATTTGAAAAAAACAATACGCGTAAAACAAATGATGATGTGTTGCGATTTTTACAAATTTCGTTTATCCAAGGACAGAAAAATCAACTCATATTTGTCACCACACAAGATTTTTTATGCAAAACCTGATCTATAGAAGAAGGATTAGATCTAGAGTTTTTTTTAAATTTTATTCTATAAAAGCCAAGGATAATCTGACTTTTCATACTTCTGAAATTTCTAAAGTTTTGATTTTTTTGTTATAATAGAGAAAAATAATCACTCGACAGAAAAATCCCCTGATAGAACAAGGGAAAACATCCCAATAAGGCTAAAAAAAATGTGAATTTACGTTGAAAAATGAAAATTGTTGTTCTATTAACTAAAATAGAATGTTAATTCCAAACTAAAAAAAATAAAATAGAATTAAATTAAAATACTTGACATAATTTTTTTTTAAATTGTTAAAATTTTCAAATGTAAAATAACGTAAATATCTTTTATGCACATGTTGTATCTGATTATATATACGCATAAAATAAGAATTCCCTAATCCTAACGATAGATCATTAAAAAAAATTGCTTTCTCACAAATGCTTTTAAGGGGAATCCTCATACCGACATAGAGTTCTACCTTATCTACATTTAAATTATGAATTTTAATAAAAACTTAACTATTTATGACTGAAATTCGTAGGAGAGGCACATTTTTAACATGCCAAACAATTTATTGCAACGTTAAAAGACAATATAAGGGTAACAATAAAGGCAAAAACTGCTTAATACCATTAACTTTTCAACGTTGCTATGAATTATCGTGTTATGCAGTTTTTGTCTTCATTTTTACTTTCATTCTGTCTTTTAACGGTAGGCCGGAGTAGAACCTGATACCGACCGAGTAACAATTGAGTTGTTTGCTATTTACTCAAGTTTTAATCGGTGTATCTTCAAATTAAAGGCCAAGCGCAATAGATATTATTATTATGAACATTTATGCACAAGAAAAAAAATATCTACCGGTTTGTTTTTGAGAAAAGTAAGTAACGCGAAAATATTATAAACATAAACTTTTACTTTGGCGTTACTTACTTTTCTCAAAAACAAACCAGTAGATATTTTTTTTCTTGTGCATAGATGTTCATAATAATAATATCTATTGCGCTCGACCTTTAATTTGAAGATACGCCGATTAAAACTTGAGTAAATAACAAAAATGCCTATTAGACAAGGACAGCGAATCCGGCCTGCTCTTAACTTTGCATTACATTCTTTAGAATGTTAGAAATGTGCCTTTTCTATGAATTTTAGTCAAAAATAGTTAAATTTTTATTAAAATGCATAATCCAAATGTAGATAAGATAGATCTCTGTGCCAGTATATGGACACCCCTTAAGGATTTAAAAGCTGGGAAAAAACGTAAATTTTTAAAAGTAAAATAACGTACCTATTTATCAACACAAGTTGTATCTGATTATACATGCAAATTTACGTTGAAAAATAAAAAATTAAAAGGCTGTGGAGGCTGGGGTAGGTGATAAGATAACTTCGATATAATATAAATAGATTTGAAATCCAGCTAAAAATCAGCTGAAATCCAACCAAAATTTACCTGAAATTAATTGAAATTGATTTCAATTTAGCTAATTTTTAACTGGTGTTTAGCTAATTTTTAGCTGGTGTTTAGCTAATTTCTATCTAAATTTTGTATAAATTTAGCCATCTTTAATATTAAATTTAGCTAACTTTTGGTTGAATGTAGCTAACTTTTATGTAATTTTATTTGACTTCAACTAACTTTAAGCTATTTTTATCCTTATTTTTAGTTAACTTTTATTTGAATTTCAGCTAAATTTTAGCTAACTAAGGACTAATCGAATTTTTATATTCGGTGGCAGCGACAATGGCGACAGCGGCAGCGAAATCTTTTTATAATATAGAGAGATACGGGACGTTACATTTTAGTTCTATTCCCCTTCTGTCCAAAAATCGAGAGGACGTACGAACGTCCTCTCAACAGCTTCAAATATTTTTTGAAACATAGGCTTTCGGATGCAAAGTGGCAGAAGCCATGATTTCAAGATGACTGACCAATATGGCTGCCATAACGATAAAAAGTGCATTAATCATGTATGTAAAAGTTTAGAATAAAGATAAAAAATTCTGAAACAATTCGTACAGTAGTTTGCCTTGCTACTGGTTCAAATACCAAGATCGAACTTTCAAGATTCAAGATGGTGGATTTAATTTGGTGGACAATGTATAAAAAAATCAACGAATTCATATGAAATTCGGTATACAAGGGTTTTTCAAATTGCTGATCAGGAATCTGGTGTTAAATTTTTAAAATTAAAAATTATGTATCAAATCTAGCAGACGAAATTTCCAAAAATCTACTGATTTATACAGAATTTGATATACGTGGTTTTCTACAAAATTGCAAGGCAGTACTTCAGATTCATTCTGATTCTTAATAACATAGGCCTGCAAAAAACCTTTTTTTTACGCTGTGTACCACTAGCTCCAGCCAAAATGCACCATTGTAGTCAAAGCTTAGCAAATTTTGCTAAGCCGATTGATAAAATTCGATTTGTCCTTGGTTAGCTAGAATTTAACTAGAATCTTGCTGAAATCCAGATGAAAGTTAGCTGAAAGTTAGCTAAAAAATAGCTTAAAGTTAGCTGGAGTCAAATGAAATTACAGAAAAGTTAGCTACATTCAACCAAAAGTTAGCTACATTCAACCAAAAGTTAGCTACATTCAACTAAAAGTCAGCTACATTCAACCAAAAGTTAGCTAAATTTAATTTTAAAGATAGCTAAATTTATACAAAATTTAGATAAAAATTAGCTAAACATCAGCTAAAAGTAAGCTAAAGGGTACCCCCCGTTAAGATGGTTAAAAATGCCTGAACTCCGAAAATGATTCTATCTTTAAGGGGTGCCTTCATACCGGCACAGAGATCTACCTTATCTTCATTTGAATTATGCATTTTAATAAAAATTCAACTATTCATGACTGAAATTCGACTATTTCTGACTAAAATTTATAGAAGAGGCACATTCTTAACATTCTAAAGAATTTATTGCAACGTCAAAAGACAGAATAAAAGTGAAAATGAAGACAAAAACTGCATAATACGATTATTCATAACTACATTGAATACTTAATCGTATTAAGCAGTTTTCGCCTCTATTTTTACCTTTATATTGTCTTTCAACGTTGCAATAAATTCTTTGGTATGTTAAGAATGTGCCTCTCCTACGAATTTCAGTCATGAATAGTTAAATTTTTATTAATATTCATTATTTAAATGTAGATAAGGTAGAACTCTATGTCGGTATGATGATTTCTCTTACCTGCTATATTTCTAATATTAAAAAATGGGTTTTTATCATATTTTGATCCCCCTACCTTCGCCATACCTTGAAAAAATCGTTTTTCCGCATTTTATTTTTTTTCTCAAATTTTAGTCGGTCAATCTACCTGAAAAAAATCATGGTTCAATGTTGTAAATTAATTTACAAATCATGTAAATTTTTTCAAATAATGGTTATTCGATACCAAGTCAGCAAAAAAAAATATTTTTTCTTTAAAATCTTTCTTATTTTTTTCCAGAGGGGGCTGCAGGACTGAATTTCATAAATTTCGTGCATTTTATTGAAAAACACTTACCTGAATTTTTTTAGAATATTTCGATTAATGCTACATCTCCAAAAATGCAAAAAACCGTTTTTTTTAGCAATTTCTGACATTTTTTGGGAATGTTTAGAAATAATCAGCATCGAAAATACACGTGGGTAACGGCAATAATCTCTATGTATGCAATGAAGAATATACAAGTTCTAAACAAAGGGTATTTTAGCCCAAACAAAAATATTTATTAGAGCAAAATTAAAAAAAAAGAAGGACATTCTGATAAGTAACTAATGTTATGAAATGCAAAAGATCAGAGAGAGTGGTAGCGCTCCATACGGCAGGGTTGCGAAGCGCTACGGTAAACTCTATTCACTTTGATGATTTTGTAATCGAGATTTAGAATTTCAGGGTATATTTTCAATTGACAAGCTCTAAAAGAATTGCCGTAATTTATTTTCACAATAAAGTGTCCCAAAATGATGTATTTTTCAAACCATAATTTAAAATGAAACAAATATCCATTGTTTAAATTCTGTACTATCAAGAGATATTAAACAGAAAATTTACATTACGTAACGGGTATGGAAAGGCTTTATTTACGAAACGAGAAGTTTACGGCCCGAGCCAAAGGTGAGGGTCGTAACGAGTTTCGTAAAAAAGCCTTTCCATACTAGTTGCGAACTGTATTTTTCGCTATAAGAGCCAAAAAGAGCAAGGAAATTGCGATTTTAGGGTTAGAATAGCTAAAAAATTATTTTCTTATGTTTTTAAAATTATCTTCGACAAAATTAAAAATTACAATAAGATATATTTTTTCTCATGCTCTCGCAGAAAGTTCATGTCAAGTACGTACTTTTGAATAAAAGTACATACTTCCTAAGAATGTATATACTTTTAAAATAAAAGTGCATATCAAAGTGTTTTCGGAAAGTACATATTTTTTAAAAGAAATACGTATTATTTAAAAAATTTTGTGTCAAAATATTCTCAAAAAGTACCACTAAAATGTTTCAAAAAAGTACTACTTTAGTTAAAGTATATACTTGAAGTATGTACTCGAAGTACCAACTTCAAGTACGTACTTATTTTCAACAGAGAATGGAGCTGTGCGCATGCGCCCTTAGCCACTACTACCGTGTGCAGAACCTTACAAAGAATGTTTTGTTACAATAATATTTATTGCATAAGTAGAGATTATTCCCGTTACTCACGTGCATTTTCGATGCTGATTATTTCTAAACATTCCCAAAAACTGTAGAAAATTGCTTGAAAAAACGGTTTGTTGCATTTTTGGAGATGTAGCACCAATCGAAATATTCTAAAAAAATTCAGGTAAGTGTCTTTCAATAAAATGCATGAAATTTATGAAATTCAGCCCTGCAGCCCCCTCTGGAGTCTTGCTGACTTGGTATCGGATAACCATCATTGAAAAAAATTCACATGATTTGTAAATCAATTTACGAATTCCATGATTTTTTCCAGGTAGATTGACCGACTAGAATTCAAGAAAAAAAATAAAATGCGAAAAAACGATTTTTTCAAGGTATGGGGAGGGGAGGGGGGTCAAATATGATGAAAACTCTTTTTTAAATATTAGAAATATAGCAGTTAAAGATAGAATCATTTTCGGAGTTCAGGCATTTTCTACCATCTTAACGAGGGGTACCCTTTAAATTACTTACATTCGTACATACGTACATACGTAAGTATATAAGCTATGAGAGTTCCAGCACACTGCGATACCAGCACAGCCCCCCACTCCAGCCGCACACTGCCATACCAGCAAACTTTCCCGCCTGCTCTGCGATACTGGCCCACCTCTGCAATACTAGCGCATTTGCATTTCTAACGCAGCGCGTCGATAAGGTAAAAAATATGTCAAGATGCGGATATTTTTTATTAAAATATTTTATATATTTTTAATAAATTATAAAGCATAGACAATGTCCATATCTACTATTTTAAATCTTAAATATTATAATTTTTTATATTGAATATTCGATGATTCTGTTTTCGATAAGGGTTGTGTAATACTAGAATATTTTTTATTTAAATATTCTTTCCAGTTTGTATTATCTTTCGTTTTATCGGGAAGAAACAGTTTATACTCCGAGCAATTCTGATCAGAGGAATCTGAGGCGTTATATCCTCTCATGCTTGTTAAAGCTTGTCCCATTTTGAAATAAATCCCAAATTAAAAAGCATCTTTTATTTATAGTTAGTCACACTCTATTTTCTCGGAAATATTCTCAGTAAGGAATTTTTTCATGAATCTTACGTTGTGAAGGGCGCAACTAGATTCGTATGCTCCATTATGATACGGGCGAACCGTGACAAGTTTGATCTTGTCTAACGGTGGAAAACCCATATCTGCCACATCATGAACTTTGAGCTTGAGACGTTCTAACCATGCTCTCTTGATGGAGCCCATAACTAAGACTTTACTAGCATCTTGGAATGCCTCTCTGGGTAATTTTACTACATCTGTGTATGGAATATTTCCTGGATTCCAAGATAGTCCATGGTAATGCTCTTTTTACCATATGTTTTCTCTCTTATACTTATCTGATAGTCGACGCCAAGAATAAGGCTTCTCGAATAAGAGTACAACAAGGTCGGAATCATCTTTAAGAAGAACTGTAGCCAATTCTTTGAGAATGTAGTCTTTACCCGGCTGTTTTAAACCTTGCATATCTACCAAGTACTTCATCCTGAATAAAAGATTCTTGCTGACGAGTCAGCTTTTCATAATGATTCCCCCACCACTCATACAAGTTTTCGTACGTTACCGCACGCTGTGTTATACTGAACAACACGATCGTGTAAGATGAAGCAGTAAGCATAAGTTCCAGCTGGAAAATTACCTCTTGATTCGAATTCCAGTCAAACGTCCACATAAACACTCTTTAACGATTTGTTTTGCTTAGAACAATCGATAACGATTAAAGGTAAGTATTCGATGTAATGTTGCTTTTTCAGCAAAGGTTCGATATCTTTAAAATAGTAAGCACTTTGAAATTTTGCATGCATATCGTATAGCATTGCGTATTGATTATTAGGATAACTAAATTTAGATTTCCGTACGGATAGTATTGAGAATTGAGAAACAGCTTTACATTACTGATATTGCAATGATCGAAGCAACTCGCGATAATAGTTCTCTAACTTTTTCGATTTTTTTGAAAACCTAGTATTACGAATCGTGACTTTTCCAGCTGATTGGAAGTTTTGACAATCCAAACGTGCATAGATGTTATGGAAAGTAGTGGATACTCATACAAATCCCAACTACAAAAACTCATATCGATCGGTTTATCCTCCTCAACATGATTTAAAAGTTGAATCTTGTACGCACTGGATACTACTACGTAAGGCACGAGCCACTCTATTCTATTTAATTCAATCTTGAAATTCTCAAATGCGTTAGCTCGAGCAGGGTCTGGAGCTGTTTGTACGACAGAGTTAAAATCATTTCTCGATCTCATTAGAATGAGCTTGTGTTTCACGTTGATCAAGATTTTACAATAATCTTTAGCAAAGCCAAGAATCATAGCGAGAGGAATTGATACGTCAAAGTAACCTGCATTATTAGTCAACTGCTGCGTTTCTTCGACATCGAGCGATCCTGTGTTCTCAATAATCAAGTTTTGACTGGGATTGAGCAAGACCCAACCTTTCATTAGAGTAGTCAAACCTACATTCTTACACTTATCGATTTCTACTGCGTTGATCTCGTAACGTATTTCCTCAAACATATGACAGATGGCGTTGTTAACTAATTTAGTATTAGTTACAGCAGCTCCATCAGCCTCCTTCTAGTCTACCACAAATATGTAGTGAACTGCATGATGTTAGAAGACATAAATCTTGATGTTGAATGGCAATGCGAATCTCATCGCTGTTGTTGAAGTTGGATGCTGAGTATGGTTGATGAGCGTGTACCACAAAATGTTCAATTGATTCGTCATACTTTACAGCTGACTTCATGTTTAGTATTCCTTCCATTTTTCTGTAAACAACAATAGAATAAGCCAGTTATTTTCCACCAAGGACGACACGAAGGCCGGAACTCTTTAGAAACTGTATGTTTTGCCATGTTAACACTTCGTCTGCTCTTGGCCGACTGATGGCTGGTCTCCATCTTGATCTGCTTTAATAGCCTTTTAAAACTTTGGAATTGAATGCAACGCCCATTATGCTTGTTTAAGACGTAATCTGATGCTAATAACTTCTCCTCGGAAATTAACAAGTTGTCCGTCTTGATCGACTATACCTACTTGAATATGATCTATGCTCTTTACGATGATTGGGAGGTAAATACGCGGTGAACAAATTTCGACGATCTTAAATCCTAGCGGTACTGCTGGGAAGAACTTGTGTATCGTGTGCGCTTGTTGACCGTTGATATACCCACCACAGGCGATGTCACACTATTCGTAGAGCGTTGACCTTCAAGATGGCTACTGGTAAATCCGAACTGTAAGTGATGTCTGCTTCGAGAAGACGTTTAGCGAACCCCAATAAATGTCCTATCGAATTTTTTGGTCGAAAATCAATCGGAGGATTGCACTTTATTTCGCTATGAAGAGTATTATTGTTAGGTTTTATACTGATTGTTATATTCTTGTGTGTCAATGTCTAGCTAAGATAATTCTCTATGTCCTCGATCTCGTAATTACCTGTCAGTAAAATAATTTCTTCCTCACCAACATGAAATAGATTGTTACCCTCATTAATGTTAGGTATCAAATTGAAGGTCATGAAAGCAACTAAAGCAAGAACATAATTCTTATCGCGAGAAAGTTCAATATGCGGAAAATATTGTGCTTCGAGTATGGATGATGTATCCGAAAGACTTAACGTCAATGAATCTTCCATGATAACTGTTAAACTTATTGTGATTCAATATTCACATGCTTCTTGCTTTATATTCCAAGAGTTCTGCACAAGAACTTTAGACATAGATGACCGCAGTTAAATGTATTGAAGTCTTGGTATCTTTGAGGGTTGTACTTGATTTCATCGAGATCCAAGTACAACATCAAATCAAAAGGTGGCTGAAGATCTCCAAAACTATCGAAAAAGACTACGCTATTCCCTCGTTTCCGATAAGCTAGCACATGAGTTCCTGGTCCATCTGTAGAAAAGGATTCGACTGTTTTGCTATAAATATAGCACACTATTAGTGCATTCATAACATTCCATGATTGAACGTCTAATTGACAACATGGCCGAAATTTGCCAAAGAAAACATATATAGCATCAACTTATCAAAGCGAGAAATGCAGTCAAGCATAAATACAATCTATTGAAATATGGAAAGGATGATTTCGAGAAAGCAATTAGAAAAACTTTCAAACTAATAGTTGATCCTCTACAAAAACTTGTCAAGACGTCTGAAAAAAATCTTGAAACCAAAGAATAAGCTACTGATGCTATGAGTGTAATGATGAGTCTAACGAGTACGATGAACCATCTTTGAATGAAACTGTCCGACCGCATACGGATACAGAATTTGAATTAGCTTTCAGTGATGATGAAAATAGCGGAACGGACAGTAACAAGTATATTCTCAAACTCATGGAAAATCAAAGCGAGGATTTGGATAAAATTTATGGTGTTCGTAAAGAAGATGACAAATGCCCAATAGGTGACTAGCCTATTTACCTTGAAAACAGATATGTAAAAATTAAAAATTTGATATATCCTAGAACTGATGATTTGCTAGAGTTAATATTGGTGAAACAGCCTAACCAGAAAAATGTGAGTTTAATTAATGTGTAGAACTATCGACAAATTCGTGAAGCTACTAGTGCTTACAAGAGACGTTACAAAAGCGATGAACAGGTTCGTGCTCATAGAAGTAAGAAATGTAATAATATCATCGCTTCTACGTTTGAACGTGATAGTGGACTATTACCTTGATACAAAGTTGCTAGGAGGGATTTTTTGATGGATTACGTATATTGGGATAATCCTAATGAACCTGTCGAACGGTTACAATTACTCATAGCTGAGAGAGAAGCTAGAAACCCTAATCATACAAATGAAATCCATTCAATCATTGAATAACTACGAGAAGCTGGCTATATATACTGAGACATAAGTAAATATTTGAACATTATCAAAATGAGTGTCAACGCAGTCGGACGTTATCTTAAGCAAAGCTAGGGTGGTCGTAGTTCACCAGGTGTTGAATATGAAATCAAATATGATGGTCAGTATGACTTGAAGAATAAGAGACTTTGTAATCTTGCATCACCTAATCAACCGATTTGGGTGATTAAAAATCGAGATTAAGGGAAATCATAATGCGCACATAAGCTTATTATTTTTAGAGGTTTTTGAAACCAAAACATAACCTAAAAATGGGTTTGAAAATTTCTAAGTTGCGTAGAAAAAAATCTATTGTTTGGATTTTTCAAAAGGGTGGAAAGTAGTTAAAATGATGAAAAACTCAAATTTCTACTCATTTTTGGGATTTTTAGAGTATTTAAACAATTTCAAAGTAAAATTTATGATAAAAAATAAGTTCAGCGACTCAAAATACCTTTTAATATGAGTTTTTGATTACATTTTTCCACAATATATTGCTCAAATATCAAAAACTAACCTCAAAAAACGCGTTTTGATATTGCATACGACGTCAAAACTCACGTTATCTCGGTGATAATGCAAGGTGTTGACTTAATGTTTATTAAAAGCATCATTTTTTCTTCAAAAATGCCATATTATTAATGACATAAAAACTCACATTTTCCATATTTGACACAGTGCTTTTGATGTTAAGCTAAACACTAACCTTTAAAATAAGTTATCTACCAACAAATTCGTTTAGATATAATGGTAAGTCACGTTTATGTTGAATAAGTGAGAGTATATGCGCGAAAAAAATAAAATAACAAACGCTGTCAACTGCCTTAGCGCAGTGCTTTAGAGTTCTTCAAGTTCAAGTAATTAGACTTTATTTTTTAAAATGTAATACTAATATAAAAAATGATTTACCAGTAATATTTCCTAATATTTTTATAAAGCTCATTTTAATAAAGTTTCATAATTAAATTTGGCATCAAAAAAAATAATAATATAATGAAAAAAAAGCTTATTTTATAAATGAAAAAGCAAATCAATAGCTCGTGCAAATTTTGGAACATATCCGTCAAGTACTTCACGTAAAATAAAAAAAAGGGAAAAAAATCAAAATTATTTTAATTCTTTACTTATAAAAATTATTTAATGACAATGAATTAGTTTATTATAAAATATAAAATTATTTAAAAATTTCAAAAACACTTATGTCGATATAGTTATTTTCTTGTTCTGAAAATAAAATAATGAGTATATTAAATTTTCAGTCATATGCAGTAGGCTACAACCACTAAACATATCGTCGGGTTGGCGGAAAAACATCATAACTCAGCTAAACTCTTAAAAACGTAACAACTTTGTTTTGTTTACGAAAAGGTTCTAATTCAACTTAACGCTCAAACAAGTAGTAATTATAAATAAACGTTATAACTCCTATGTTTAAGCATAAAAGTTATAACGTTTTGATAGCCAAACTCGGGTTACAATTTTTTCATACGCTAAGTTGAAATACAACTTCTTAGTTGCCGAAGCCAAGTTGTGACGTTTTTGAGCTTGGCTGAATTACGATCTTTTTCCTCCCACCCAACGATATGCTCAACTACACCCAACGAAAACAGCGCCCTTATTCCTTCTTGTGCCTTCTTGTTCCTTATGGTTATCGTTTATGCATGTTTAGCTGTCATGACCTTTAACTGTTTTGATTGTGGTCAAAAAAATTTGTATTAATAAAACATACAACGATATTACAAATAATATTAAATATTATTTGTGATATCAATGTTGTCGTTGGGTGTAGTTGAGCATATCGTCGGGAGGGAGGAAAAAGATCGTAATTCAGCCAAGCTCAAAAACGCAACAACTTGGATTCGGCAACTAAGAAGTTGTAATTCAACTTAGCGTATGAAAAAATTGTAACCCGGGTTTGGCCATAAAAACGTTATAACTTTTATGCTTAAACATAGGAGTTATAACGTTTATTTATAATTACTACTTTTTTGAGCGCTAAGTGTAATTAGAACCTCTTCGTAAACAAAACCAAGTTGTTACGTTTTTAAGAGTCTAGCTGAGTTATGGTGTTTTTCCGCCAACCCGACGATATGTTTAGTGGTTCTAGCCTACTACATATGACTGAAAATTAAATATTCTCATTATTTTATTTTCAGAACAAAAAATAACTATATCGGCATAAATGTTTTTGAAATTTTTCTTCTTCTTCTTTCTTTAATTGGCCTTTCGACTTATCATCATAAGCCATCATCATTTTATTTTTTTATTAATTATTTTTACCCCGAGGGGACTTTTTATTATTAAATTTTTGTATTGTTCTAAGGAACTCTCTATTTTGTATTTTTTGTGTTCTTCGGGTTCTCTTCCCTACAAAAAACTACGAAAATTGTTTTTCCCAATTTTCCCAGGAAGTCGAACCCCGATCCACTAGGACGCAAGCCAGCTGCCTTTGGCAACTGAGTTACTTTTCGTCCTTCAACGACGGAGCTCGTAAGTGTGTTTATGAAAAACATAGCACATGTAACAGAGGTGCTAGCTTGAAAAACAGTCGAGAGCGGGATTCGATCCACGGTCCTCCGAGAATACGAATCCAACGCTCCTACCGACTGTGCCACAGACCAGCTCTTTTTGAAATTTTTAAATGATTTTGAATTTCATAATAAACTAATTAATTGTCATTAAGGAGATGTAAAACGGACACTACACCCGAACACATGAATTTAGTCTATCTTTTTATTTTATTGCAAAACTTGAGGAAAAAAATGCTTTAGCTCGTAGTATTTACCATGAAGATTATTCAGTTAATTTTTCAAATAAATTCATTCATTAGTTATTGAGAATTTTAGATTTCAATAATAATTACTAAAATTTCTCGATTTTTTACCAGAATTCAAATATCTTAAAAACTAATGAATAGATTTATTTGAAAATTTAACTAAATAATCATCATGGTACATACTACAAGCTAATGTATTTATTTTCTGAAAATTCAACAATAAAATGGAAAGACAGTTAACATTTATGAGTACAGGTGTAGTGTCCGCTTTACATCTCCTTAAATAAATTTTATAAGTGAAGAATTAAAATAATTTTGATTTTTTTTCCTTTTTTTCATTTTACGTGAAGTACTCGATGGATATGTTCCAAAATTTGCAGGATCTATTGATTTGCTTTTTCATTTATAAAATAAGCTTTTTTTTCATTATATTATTATTTTTCTTTAATGCCAAATTTAATTATGAAACTTTATTAAAATGAGCTTTATAAAAATATTAGGAAATATTACTGGTAAATCATTTTTCATATTAGAATTACATTTTAAAAAATAAAGTCTAATTACTCGAACTTAAAGAACTCTAAAGCACTGTGCTAAGGCAGTTGACAGCGTTTTTCATTTTATTTTTTTGCGTATATACTCTCACTTATTCAACATAAACGTGACTTACCATTATATCTAAACGAATTTGTTGGTAGATAACTTATTTTAAAGGTTAGTGTTTAGCTTAACATCAAAAGCACTGTGTCAAATATGGAAAATGTGAGTTTTTGTCATTAATAATATGGCATTTTTCAAGAAAAAATGATGTTTTTAATAAACATTAAGTCAACACCTTGGATCATCACCGAGATAACGTGAGTTTTTATGTCGTATGCAATATCAAAACGCGTTTTTTGAGGTTAGTTTTCGACATTTGAGCAATATATTGTGGAAAAATGTAACCAAAATCTCATATAAAAGGGTATTTTGAGTCGCTAAACTCATTTTTCATCATGAATTGTACTTTGAAATTGTTTAAATACTCTAAAAACCCCAAAAAGAGCGGAAATTTGAGTTTTTCATCATTTTAACTACTTTCTACCCTTTTGAAAAATCTTAAAAAATTTATGGTACTAAATTTAAATAAAATGAAGACTTTGAGGTGAACTAAAAAAAATCCAAACAATAGATTTTTTTCTACGCAACTTAGAAATTTTCAAACGCATTTTTAGGTTATGTTTTGGTATCAAAAACCTCTAAAAATAATAAGCTCATAATCGCATTATGATTCCTTTTAATCTCGATTTCGAATCACCCAAATCGGTTAAAAAGTAGCAGAGATATGCTTAAGAAACTGAAAATCACATTATTTGAGGTTAGGAAGTCAATTTTGAGTCTAGCGACCTGTAACTTTTAGGATTTGAGTTTTCTTACATGATAAATAAATAGGCCAAATTCTAAAAAAATCGAAGGACAGGCCATTTTAACGTACTTATCCAGCTATACTCTTTGTTTTCATTTCTAATGAATATAGAAAAATTGAAAGTAGATATAATGATAATAAAATTTGATAGTTTTAATTGGTACAATCAATTAGTTACAATTTATTATTTTTCTAGCTTGACTTACATTAACACATGATCATTAGTAAACAAATAATTAAAATAAAGATAATGTTCAATGAAAAATAGTCATTTTTATATTTTTATATTATTGAAAAGTAGATTTTTCACAAGCTTCCAATTTTTTAAAAAAGAAATTTTTTTCCCTATGATTTATTTTTAAGATTATATGAAATTCTTATTTTACGTAAATGTAAGTCGACGGAAACATATTCGCATGTGTTCTTTTTTCTTTGATTAAAAAATTTTCCAATAAAAATGGACATATAACGGAATCATCCTATAAGGTTATGTGATTTTGAAATCATAGTAAAAGAACACCAGAGAATATGTTTACGTCGAAGGTACAACTTGTGCGTAAAAAAAGTTACGTTATCCTGCGTGAAAAATTTCTTATTGCCAAGATATTGGTGAAATAATATCCAATATTTTGCATTTATTTAAAAATCTATTAGCGAAATCCAATCTTTAATTTTCAATACTTAAGTGATCTTTATTTCCTCATTTTTTAGCGAAAAATTTGAAACAACTTTTTTTTTTAATATTTAATGGGCTATTTTTTTATGGGATCTATTGATAGAAAAAATTTACTTTTCATCGAAATGTCACTTATCTAAGTTTTTACTTAACGGCATATCGGAGCTGCAGCAATCGAGTTTTGCTTTTTTTATTTTATCGATATCTTTTTAAATTCTTAAATTAAACAAATATAATGACTTGTCCGCACTAAAGTTATATTAGTACAGTAATTTTTGTTAAAATAAAAAATCATTTGGACTTGTTATTTTTTTATGAGCTTGGATTGGAAATTAGATATCAAACTCGACAAACCTAACCTTAAAATACGATATATTGAAAGTTTTCATTATAACTTTGTATGTATAATATTTTGGTGGTTTTCTTGAGTTGTCCGCACTAGAGTTTAATCTTACAAATTTTTTCTTTATAGCAAAAAAACTCAATTAAACGCATCGTTTATTCATAAGTTAAGATTGGAAATATTATTAGAAGGCGGACAGCTTCGTCATGCTCTTAACACGGCAGAATAGTACTGAATGTATATTGCCGACGTATTGGATATTGCTATACCATCATAAAAATATGAGTTTTATAATGATAATGAACGTAAAAATAAAATGTATACTAATAAAAAAATATAATTATGAACATAAAAATAATGAAATAATGTGTTCATGTAATTTAGAAAAAACCTAAATTTCAACTTCCCAGTAGGTAAGTTGTAAGGATCCTGGAACAGGGCGCTATTAGCAGGCAAAGTGTGCCAGTCACACCCTGTTCCAAAATCCTTACAGCCAGTTTAGATGTGTATAACACGCCTACAGCTTTTATAAGAGTTCTTATTTACCGACCATCGGTGTAGTTGTCGGTAAAGTAGATGGTTAATCTTCTGACTCAATCGTCGATAGGATAGATCATTGATATTACATGCATATTTTTTTTATAAAGTAAGTATTTTTAAAATTACCTACTAGTTGAGACGCAGTTTCTAAAATTTGTTATATTTAATGTTAGTGCTTGATGATTGCAATTTATTAGAAACTTTCCCAAAATGTTACTACCATTGTGTTTTATCCTTTTTATTTTTGGGAGGGAGAAGTTTTGCATATTCTGAGAAGTTACACCTCTTGTTTGTTGAACTTTGACTCTGTCTCATATTGAAATGAAACTGAATCACGATGCGTTTCCTATTCATAGTCAACTTGACTCCCACTCCATAAACAAATTTTCCAATGTTGGGTGGCATTCGGTAAGATATTTTTTATAAGTCTAACATTTGAAGAGCGCAACTAGCCTTATAGGCTCCATTATGATGTGGACAAAATGTCACCATTTTTATTTTATCCAATGGTGGAAAACCCATTTCTGCAATGTCACAAACATTAAATTTGAAGCGTTCTAACCATGCTTTCTTAATAGAGCTCATTACTAAAACTTTAGTAGCATCATTTAATGCTTCTCTAAGTATTTTACCGATTTCAGTATATGGAATGTCTTCTGAATTCCAATACAATCCGTGATAATACTGCTTTAACCAAATATTTTCTCTTTTATACTTATCTGATATTCGACGCCAAGGATAAGGTTTCTCAAATACAAGTACTAAGGACTCAGAATTACCTCTGACATAAACTATAGCCAATTCTTTGAGTATATAGTCATTGCCGGGCTGTTTGAAGCCTTGCATATCTATTAAGTACTCCATTAGACGAGCTTCTTCAGGTCACAGTTGACGGATTAAACAGGCTTCCTCACATTACCGCTGACGGGATTATACAGATCGTGCAAGATTAAGCAGTAAGCGGATGTCCCAGCTGGAAAATTTTCTCTTGATTTAAATTCCAAACGCACGTCCACAGAAGCGGCTTTTAGTGATTCGTTTTTCTTAGAACAATCGATCACAATTAGAAGCATATATCTGATGTAATGTTCCTTCTTCAGCATAGACTCGATGTCTTTTCCATAGTATGCACTTTGAAAGATGGCGCACATGTCATATAATATTGCATACTGATTGCAGCTTATGTCTAAGTTTAGATTTCCATATGGGTAGTATTGAGAATTGAGAAATAGCTTTACATTGCTGATTTAGCAATGATCAAAACGACTTGCGTTAACATTTCTTTTATTTTTTCTATTTGTTTGAAAGCCTAATAAAACGAAGCGAGGTTTTTCTAATTGATTAGAAGTTTTGACAGTCTAAATGTATTTTGATGTGTTAGGAAGCAGTAGATACTCATACCGTTCCCAACTACGAAAACTCATATCAATCGGCTTATCCTTTTCGATATGATTCAATAGTTGTATCTTATAAGCATTTGATACTACAATATAAGGCATGAGCCACTCTATCTTTGTTAATTGAATTCGGAACTCTTCAAATTCGTTTCCTTGAGCTGCTGCTGCTTAAATCTGTACAACAGAATTCAAGTCATTTTTCGACCTTGTCAGAATGTGTTCATGTTTCATATTGACTACGATTTTACGATAATCTTCAGTAAATCCAAGAATAATGCTCAGAGGGATGAAGACATCAAAGTAACCTGCAGTGTTTGTCGATTGCAATGTTTCCTCGACGTTCATCCATCCAGCGTTTTCAACAATCAAATTTTGATCGAGATCGAGAGAAATCCAACCTTTTATCAGAGTAGTTAAACTTACATTCTTGCATTTGTCGATTTTCACTGCATTGGTCTCATAGCGTATTTCTTCAAATATATGACAGATGGCATTGTTAGCTAATTTCGTATTAGTTACGACATTTCCATTACTTTTGACTAGCCTACCACAAATGTGTAGTGAACTGAGTGATGGTAAGAGGCACAAATCTTAATAGAAATGCGAATTTCGTTGTTGTTATTAAAGTTGGATGCTAAATATAATCGATGCGCATGTACTTCGTAATGCTCTACAGACTCATCAATTTCTACAGGGGACTTTATGCTCAGTATTCCTTCCATTTTTATTTTTCTGCAAACAACAAAAGAAAATACGAGTTATTTTCCACAAGATGCGACTCTTAGGCAAAGACTCTTTAAGAACTGAATGTTTCACCGTGTTAACGCTTCGTCTACTTTTCGTCGACTGATGACTAGGCGCCATTGTGAACTGTTTATATAACGTCTTTCAACTTTAGAATTGTATAAGATTTCCACCACGTTTGTTTTAGATGTGATCTGACAGTAATAATTTCTCCTCGAAAATGAACTAATTGTCCGTCTTGATCGACTAAACGCACTTGAATGTGATCTATGCTTTTGACGGCGATTGGAAGGTAAATGACTGGTGACGGAACTTCAATGATCTTATATCCTGGAGGTATTGCTGGAAAAACTCGTGTATTGTGTGCACTCGTTGACCGATTACGTAGGCACCCCAGGTGTATTACACTCAACTCGTAGAGCGTTGACTTTCAATATAGCTACTGGTAGATCAGAGTCATGAGTAATTTCTGCTGGAAGAACGCGTTTAGTTAAACCCAACAAAGCGCTAATAAGGTCTAGCGGTCTAAGGTCAATGGAGTGGTCGCACGTTATTAACTGCAAAGCGTATTACTATTGGGTATTATACTGATTTAGATATTCTTTGAAGCTAGTGTCTCGCGGAGGTAGTTTTCTATATCTGCTATTTCGTAATTACCTGTGGGTAAAAGAACTTCTGTACCAACGTAGAATATATTGCTGCCAGCGTCAATATTTGGTATCAAATTAAAGCTTGAAAGTACAACTGATCCTAAAGCGTAGTTCTTTTCCTTGGAAAGCTCAATCGGTAGAAAATACTGTGCTTCGAGTATGGATGATTTATTAGAAAGACTTCAAACGTCAAAGAATCCTCCATGCTTGCTGAATTGCTAATGACTTAGTGTCTGTACATGTCCATCTTATATAGCATTTAGTTAGTTACTTAAGAACATTAAGCACAGATGACCACAATTGAACAAGTTGAAGTTCTGATATCTCTCCAGATTATACTTCATTTCATTGACTTCTAAATATATTATTAAACCTCAGAGCGGTTGAAGATCACTAAAACTATCAAAATAAACAGCATCGTTTCCATGCTTTTCATACGCTACCCAATGTGTACCCGGTCCATCTGCATCATCGAGATTAACTATAGCTGAATCATAATAACGTGGGCCGTTTTTCGGTAATGCATTTCGTATAAATATTCCTCGAAAATTTGGAATTTTTAATATTTTAGCGTATTTTGTGATATCTGCATCGGTTAGTGCTCGGTTCGGTAACCTTATCTCAAGTGACTTTTTTTTTTTAAATCTCTACCATTGAATGGCTTTAGGCGAAGTCCGAGTCCTATCTTATGCGGTTTCGAATAAAGAACTTCACCAGGAGCTATTTCTTCTAAATTTTTATTATGTCTTTTATTTTTCTCTAGAAGATTTTTTGCAGCTTTCACATCGTTAACTGCTTTGGCTATTTCAGTAGCATCTCCTTTAATAGCTCTGCGTGCACCCCTTGAGGCTGACATAATGACTTTACGAGCACATTTGCAAGAAACGATTGACTTAGAAGCAGCCTTCACTATAGTATTTAGACTTGTCATGGTTGACTTCTTTCTCTCTATCTTTCTTTTATCTCTTTTTTTTTATTCCCGTACAAAATGTAGATTTTAATTTCTTAGCGTTTGTAACAGCGTAAGCAGCCGCTTTTTTCATAATGTTGCGTCTTTAGAAATTACTCTTTCCAGGGCTTCGTTTGCTAATTCTTTGTCTCCAGCGTTTCTGGCTCCAATGTTCTTACGATTTTGTGAATAAACTTTACATGCTTTGTCGAGAGGATTGATACCTGGATCACCTCGAGCCAATCGCTAAGCTAATTTTGTACCGGGACCACAATACTGATATCCAGGAATATGAAGTTTGATTGGAACACTGTTTATTAATTTTTCAGAAAAACCACACCCACGTCAACGTTTTCAATAGTGTACGATCATCACCTTACGGAGACTTCACGAAGACTAATGCTCTTGAGGGTATATAAGCTTTCTATTTATACTAAATCGAACAGTTAAACATTTAATTGAATAGTAACCACATTAAATTTGAAAAGCAGTCCATCAAGCTCCCGATAATGAATTTTGACACTGTCGTGGAACAAGACAAAAAGCCTAAGAGACATAGAGAGTTACATCCAGACAGCATTCAAGCTGTGTTTTGTGGACCGTCTAATTGCGGAAAAACTAATAGTTTGCTTGCCAGAGTTGCACATCCTAATGGACTAAGATTCGAGAAAATATATGTCTACTCTAAGTCTCTTAAAGGCACAAAACCCTTTTTTTCGGTCCCACCATCGAATTTGGGTTTATTGCTTTTTTATAGGAAATTTACTGTAGAATAAGCTCCAACAAGTTTTTTCACTCTATCTCATTTAGTTTCGTTTTTATGAAGAAATTAGTAGAATAAACTTTTAAATGATTTTTTTGTTAATTTTGCTATTTTGAGATTTTTCTCAAATTTTTAGCTAATCTTATTAAAACACTATGAGAACTTATTTTTTTATTACTTGATTTAATAATTCATAAATCATTAATTAATCTCCAAAAAGTTTTTTTTAAGAGATTTAATTTTGTTTTTATTTATTAAGTTTATAATAATATAATTTTTACAAATTAAAAAAATGTTAAGAATTTTTTAAATTTTTATTGATTTTTTTTAGGTTTAATTAAAAAAAAAGAGTTTATTTTTTTAATTTTAACAAAATATTTATCTTGATTTAGATTCTGTAAAGTTTTACATCCATATTTTATTCCGTTTTGATTTTGTAAGGAAACGAAAGGCACATAGTTATTTGTGTAATTTTTTAGCAATTTGAATTTCGCGCGTTCGCGCTTTCTGCTCGTATCATTTCGCTACATGACAGTCAGTCTCAGCTATTTGTTTTGTCAGTTTGCAGTGAGTTTGTTTACTTGAAGTGCATTTAAAAAATTATTAGTAGGTTTTGTGGTTTAATTTACGTAAAATTATTAATTTTTAATAAATTACCCGTTCGCGAGTTATTTCATATTTTTTTATGTGCGCCTGGAATTCTACTTTTATCTGAATAGAAAGTGTATTTGAAGTGTAAAAAGCTTAAATTGACATTAAGAATACGAACCTCAAAAATGTAAAATAATGAAAGAGATACCAGAGGCAGATTTTATAACCAACATCAAGATAGAAAACGATCTACAGAAAGATCTAAAAAGAGGCCAAGGAAATTTCTTAGTAAAAGTGAAAAAATTCTTCTGAAGCTAAGAGAAGTAGACCCTCTACTTCTTTTTCTAAACTGAAAAGAATAGAATTTTCAAGTTCCAGGGCAAGTGATAGAAATGTTGATCCCAACGTTCTATCTTCTATGTTGGAAAAATTGTGTTGCAGTGTGTGCCATCATAAGATGAAATTTATTGAAACCTCTTTTGGAGGATAAGGATTCAAAATTAATATGATTCGTGATTTTTGTGATGAATAAACAACTGTAAACTCTAACAAGAGAAAAAGTGCTGTGGATAATACGTATAAAGTTAGCAGATATAATATTCTTGCTGTTCGTGTACTTGGCCATGGACTTGCAAGTTTGTCTAGTTTTTGTAGTTTAGTAGATTTATCAAAACCAGTTGCCCAGTCAGAGTTCAGTGCTATAAGTTGTTAAATAACAAAAGTATACGAACAAGTGGCAAAAGGTTCTACATCTAAAGCTGTTAAAAAATATCTTGAATCTTCCCCAAATAGTGCTGATCTTGATATAACTTTCTCAAGATGTTGGAGAAATTGAACATCGAACTTGGAAATGTATCTGTCGAGTGGGTCAAGACTTTGAATGATAGAAGATAATTCAATGTAGAGTGATCAAGTTAGTCTCATTCGAAAGAAGCACATGCTCTAAAAAGAAAAGTACGAATAGGTGTGATGGATTTCTATACACCGGGTGCATATTAAATTCATGTAAGTGTATAATTCTAATTATTATTACATATTTAGATATAAATTGTATTTATAAATATTAATATTAATCAAAATATAAATTTTAAATCTAGATTTTATTTCTTAATTTTGAATTTGAATTATAAAATGATTACTCCATATTAAATATTATTCCTTAGTTTCCAGCTGATTCAAGGTTAGTACGAGTGATTCCAACAACCATTAGAGTAACAAGTAACTATGTATTTGTTGATTCTTACAACAAATACATAGTTTCATTGGTGAATAAGGGTGAGTACTGACAAAATATCTTATAATAAGAAAGATTATTTTTATTGATTATTTTAATAACATATCTTTTTGCATTTCAGCTTTATCCAGTCGATAACAAGGTTTTCTTGTCTGGTATCTCTTTTTTATATTGGCTAATATAAATAAGAAATACCAGAAAAGAATTATTTTATGAAAGATAAGTATAGCATTGATAATTTTAAGATATAATAATTAAAAACTTTAAAGCTGTTTTTCTCAAAGATTGAATTTTTAAAATTTTAGGTGCTGCCCCGTAAGATTTGAGCTGAACCGCTGGATGGATTTGACTTTTTCAAACTGATTTAACTTTAGTATTAGCATCATTCTTGCGTGAATGGAGGGTTTTAAAATCGAATGACAAAAAGTTGTTAAAAAATCCAAAAATAAGGTAAAAAAATTTTAATTTATTCAATAAATTAATATTTTTTGTTGAAAAGTAAAAAATTTTTTGCGTTTCAGGAATTCCCTCATTCACGCGAGAATGATGCTAATACTGAAGTTAAATCAGTTTGGAAAAGTCAGATCCATCCAGCGGTTCAGCTCAAATCTTACGGTGGAGCCATTATAAGAACAAGAATTCATCGAATGATTATGGGACTACAGCTAAAGCAAAATGAGCTTATAAAAGCTTAAAATAAAGGTATTTTTGTCTACTTTCAAATATTATTTCCATTTACAAAGAATTTAATTAAATCTAATAAATACATATCTTTTTTTACTAACAGAGGGAAAAGGTGTTTTGTGCCCTTAATCAATCAAAGTATAAGTTTCTGAAGCAGCTTCTTGAACCAATAGATGGCATACAAAACTTTTCACTTAGTGAACATGAATCAGTCATATCACCGGATGAAGCGTTACCAAATTCTATAATGATATTCGATGACGAGGCCTGCGAGAAACAAGATAACGTCAGACCATATTTCTACTTGGGTAGGCAGGAAAACGTTGATGGTTTTTATCTCTGCCAGTCTTACGCTTACGTACCAAAACATCTTGTAAGAGATAATGTTAATTTATTGGTGATATTTCGGCAGGACGACAAGAATTTAAAACATTTATGTGACGATCATGTGAATTCGGACATGACTTATGTGCAGTTTAAAAATTTATGTTCACAATGTTGGTTGGATGATAAATTTGGTTTTTTAATGATTGACAAAGATAGTCCGATTAACGCTGTCAGGTACATAAAGGACTTCGACTGTTTTACCACAAATATAAAGCGTACTTAGTATTATTGTAACAACCTGCGATTGAATGCTGAATCATTAAGATGACTGATTCTCAACGAAAGAAAGATATATTTCATGAATTAATAAAAGCACGAGATGCCGTTAAGTGCAAAAATAATCTGTTGAAATATGAAAGGAGAATTTTTAAAAAGCAATTAAACAAACTTTCAAACCAATAGTCAATCCACTGCAGAAACTCGTTTAAAAATCTGATATTCATCCTAAGACTAAAGAAGGAGTCACTGAAACTATAAGTACCAATGGTACAATCAACGACTTTTATATGGAGTCAGATGGCTCATTCTTGAACGATACTGTTATACATCAAACGAATACGGAATTCGAATCAGCTCAGAGTGGAGGTGACGAAGATCATCATGTTAACAAATACCTTCTTAAGCTTAAACAAAATAAAACTAGCGATTTGGATAAGATTTATGGAGTTCGTAAAGAAGGCAATAATTATCGAATAGGAGACTCGTCTATTTACTTTGAAAATGATTTCATAAGGGTCAAGGACATAAAATATCCAAAAGCAGAGGGGTTATTAGAACTGATTTTTGTAAAACAACCTGACCTAAAAAAAGAAAGTTTGGATGATGAGCAAAATTATAAACACATTCTTGAAGCTACAAGTGCTTACAGGAAACGTTTCAAAAGTAATGAATCGCTCCGTGTTCACAAAAACAGCAAGAAATTCAAGACTTTAATAGTTCCTATGTTAAAAACTGGCTCTGGTTTATTACCTAGATACAAAAGTGCAAGAAAAAATACAAGAATAGACTTCATCTAGTGGGATGATCCCAATGAACTTGTTGATCGATTACGATTACTCATTGCTGAGCAAGAAGCTGGAAATCCAAGTCATACTAATGAGATTCACTCTATCATCGAAGAACTGCGTGAAGTTGCCTATATATATTGACACGTAACTGAATCTTTGATTCATTTTCAAGATGAGTGTTGACGTGTTTGGACGCAACCTTAAACGAAGTGATGGTTGTCGAGGCCCGCCTGGGGCTCTATTGAATCATTCGATACATCGCAAGTCGAAATCGAATAGTCTAAAAAATTCGAAATACAATAACCTTTACGCTATATATCAAAACGAATTTTTAAAGCAAATGACGCAAAAATACATGACAAAATGTTTAAAATTATTTCTAATTAATAATTTATTCACGAATAAATCATCAATTAGAAAAATCTTAACTATACGTCTCTATAATCGTAAATATATGTCTCTGCAAATTATTAATTTTTAAAATTCCTCATCAAAATGCATAAAAATATGTAAAATACTTTTGTAATAACATTATCTGATGAGTTAATTTATAGCGTATATGCAAAATAATTTGAATAATAATCACAATATTCATAGTCGAAGAAATTTATAATAAGATTGGTGCAATCTTTAAAAAAATTGGTTGGATAAATTATTAGTATCTTTTATTTATACTCATTGTATTATATAGTACATGTAATATTACTAAACTCATTTTAACTCATTTTAACATGCATACAACCACAAATGGAAATTATTTAAATAAGCTTTAAGTTTTATAACAAAAATCGAAAATAAATAACAGAAAACGTAAGCAATTACAATAATTAAATTAATATCTATAATTTTTGATTTTGTAGAATATTTAATTTTTTTTCATGATAATGTTTAATTTCATTAAAATGTGACTTCATCATCTTAATTTTCTTGACTTCCATTTCTTTTAAGCTTTCTACCGAATCAACCAATTTTTTAATCACATTTGTATTTTCCGTCACCGCATTCATCGTTGTCTTAGAAATCGGCGTCGAAGTACCTTTAATAGATGATAGCAAAATAGATTGATTAAATTTTTTTTATATTGGATAATTTTTAAATTGATTTTTATATACATACATTTTTTATTTCGCCATGAACTAGAATACTGTGAGTATGTTTCGCTGTAAGAAGTCGATTCCTTTGAAATTTCGGTATCATTAGCATTGAATATTTCTATTTTTCCATCTTGACTCTAAAATTAAATGAATAAAATTTTATGATTTCCAAATTATTAAAAAATAATACATAAAACTACATCAATGACAATTTATTTGAAAAAAAAAGAAATATTTGTATGTATATTTTAAAACTTAGTCGACTTACCCATTGTAGATTTATTTTTTAATGAACTTGAATTTCCAATTTCTGGAATTATATCTAATCCATTTCCATGCAGTGTCCCTACGATGACTAGAATTTTCTCATACTGCTCATTCAATTTAAAACTCTTGCTGTTTTTTGTTTTGTTTCCCGTATCAGTTTTTAAAACTAATTTCTTTTGGGCGTTGTATTTTTTAGCTTTCTTTCTTAAAGAATTCCAAAACTATAAAAAATTGATGATTTATAATACATATTTTACAACATAATTAATTATAACGTTTACTTATATATTAATTATAAAATTTTTATTTCTGCATTGAAGTTAAAAGTTATAAGAAAATAATAGATCAATTTTGCGTGAATATTATCTTACCGCTTGTACTTGCTTCCCATCTTTCCTAGGTCCATAGTTACTTATTAACTCTGCTACTCGAGTCCATTGTCTACTTCTATTTTCTTTTCCATTAGCACCCGTCAATTTGCCGCTTGCAAAACCATCATGTCGTTGCATATAATCAATCAATATGTTTACTTGCTTATTGGTCATGTGCGCTCCAAGTTTTCTACATTAAAATAATTTAATAATATTAATATTTAGTATAAATATTTTATTATTTAAGCGAATATTAATTATTATTATATTAAATAATCACTAATTATGAACTTAATTAAGGTTAATCAATGTAAAATAATTAACTATTAATAAATCTTCTTTTTGAGTGTGCAAATTAGAAATGATAATAATAAACAGAAGTATACAAAATAAAATTTAAATCTACATACGTTATTCGCTTAAAATTGAACTATAAATATAATAAAATCAGACTTACTCGTTTTCCAATTTGTTGAATGATGATTGAATAAATAATTTAAAATGCGATCAAATATTTTGTTTACTAACAAGATATAAGATATATTGTCATAGATACGATGAAACATTTTATTTACACAATATAGATATGTTTATTTATAACGTATAGACATAAGCTTATTCACAAATTAAAGAAAAGTGAGGTTGTGTAATATTTTTTTCAATTTCGTCAACTAAGAAATTATTCAACATAAGGTAAGTTTTCTATATTTTTAAATTAAGAAGGTAGAATAATCATAGGTATTATTATTCAATTTGACCAATCAAAAACATTTTTATAAAATATATAATTTCAAATCGTTATAATGTATTATTTAAGATTATGATAGCCTTATTAGCAGTAGACTATGAAGAAAGAGTAGAAAGAAGGAGGGAACTATTTTTGAAAAAAAAGTTTCTTCGGTATATAAGTAATCCGTTTACCATAGGTGATGAACAGTTTCACCATTATTATAGGTATTCATAACATTTTTCTTGCCTTTTTCTTAATTAAGAAAATATTAAATTTATAATTTTTAATATTTATTTTATGCCGTAATCCAATTTCGTATTGCTAATAATTAGAAAAAGTAATTAAAATAATTGTAGAATGTACCCATGGGTAGCAATGGAACTCATTGAAAGGTTGAGACCATATCTTCCTGATCATCCAAGAGGAGTGCAACCTCATTTACAAGTACTTGCTGTTATTAGGTTTATAGCTGAAGGAGCATATCAAAAAGGATTATCGCAAGATTTCAATCATCCTATGAGCCAAACTACTTTCAGCAAATATTTACATATAGTTATACCAGCAATAAACAATTTGGCTCCAATATTTATTTGTTTTCCGAGAAATCGAGAGGAAAGACAAGTGATTCAGGGGAGGTAATAAATTATTAATATAACCTTTTGCAATAAATTGTTTTATAGATTTCTTTTATGTTTGTTAGATTTCAAGAACGCATAAGATTTCCGGGTGTTTTGGGAGCCATTGATTGCACATTGCCCAAAATACACACCCCTGTTGAGCATGAAGAAGCTTACGTAAATCATCATCAAGACCATTCGCTAAATGTCCAAGTGGTATGATATTTTACTTATTAATCAATTTATTTTTATTTAAATTTCGCCAAATTTTAATGTACAGTGTATAACTTTTTAAAAATATAATGTAATATGGTTGCTATTTAGGTATCAGATATGGATTATAATATTATGGATATTAGAATCTGCAATGGATCTTCTAATGATATGTTTGTGTGGAATTGGAGTGAAATGCGTCATACGATGTATGATTTGCGAAATAATCCAGAAATTATGGCAGAAGAAGGCTCATACTATTTAATTGGTATTTCTTTTTAATGAGATTTTTTCTTAGTAACATTTTGATTAAATTATCATAATTATTTTACATCTACTATATTATTTACTTGAATTAGATCAAATGTAAAAAAATTTGTACAAATTATAAAAAAATTAATTTTGCAACGTAAATTGTTATATTAATTAATTTTATACTAGTAAACCATACTGTGTTTATTCTTTATTCAGGGGATTGAGGCTATACACCATCAACTGTTTTACTCACTGCCGTCCAAGATGCGGCCCCAAATACTCCAGAGTATCGTTATTCTGATTGCTTAAGAAGAACACGCTGTAGAGTAGAGCAAACTTTTGGGATATGGAAGGAAGTATGCCGATGCATAAATGGAGATCGAAGCCTACATTATCATCCAATTTTTGCTGCACAAATAGTTTTGGCTAGTGCCGTTCTTTACAACTTTCTTCGCCATCATGGGTATGTCATTAACACATCTCATAATTAGAATAAAATATGGTGAATTCTGATTTTGTTTTTCAAGGTTTTATCACAAATAAATATAAATTCATATAATATCTAATATATAACTATCTATGTTAGTGAGTTTTATACATTTTTAAATATTCATTCATAAATATTATTTTTTCTATTTTATTTGCAGAATGCCGATGCCTGTTCCAGGACGAATAAATGAACATTATATTCAAGATAATAGATATGAAGAGGACGATGAATTCATTAGAGGAGTCGAAGAACGACAACGAATAATAAATACTTATTTTAATTAAGTGTTATGATTAATAAGTTATTTTCATTTAAGAAGGGTCATCCCCTAGCTATAGTTTGTTGTATATAAAAATTAAAAGTTAAAAAAATTATTCAAAATTTTGAAAAAAGTTAATCTATACCTAGAAAAAAAATCCCTGCAAATTTTCAGCTAGCCTCAACGACTGATTTTATCATTTATGCTCACTTAAAGTTTAAGATACAAAACACGTAGACTTTGAGTGAGCATATATAAAAAAATAAGTCGTTAAGGCTACTTGAAAATTTATGGGGATTTTTTTCCAGGTATAAAAGAGCTTTTTTCAACATTTTGAAGAATTCTTTTAACTTTTAATTTTTATAAACAAGAAACTATAGCTAGTGGATGACCCTCCTTAAGTATTATGATTATTAAGTTTACTTTAATATTATATTATCTGATATATTGTTCAAATTTATTATTTGTCTGAATACAACATTAAGTATTACACGGAGAGTAATTCTATATAAAAGAATTATTGTTCTTCATTATAACCATAGGATATATGACCGAATCAATCTCAAATTAGGCAGGTTGACCACGGTCATATTTTATTTTATATAAAAATTACTCTATATGTAGTAAAAATTAATGTATACATAGGAAAATTTACTTTAATACTATATTTTATGTTCAATGTAAAACAGTGCATTATAAATATACATAATTTATTTAACTAATATAGTTTTTATTTTAAGATAGTATCAATCTTATTCTAAATTCAAATTATTTTGCATATACGCTGTAAATTTCCTTATTAAATAATATCATTACAAAAGTATTTTTACATATTTTGATACATTTTGGTGAGGAATTATAATAATCTATAATTTAAAGAGACATATATTTACGATCATAGAGACGTATAGTTAAGATTTTTCTAATTGATGATTTATTTGTGAATAAATTATTAATTAGAAATAATTTTAAACATTTTCTCATGTATTTTTGCGTAATTTGTTTTAAAAATTCGTTTTGACATATAGCGTAAAGGTTATTGTAATTCGAATTTTTTAGACTATTCGATTTCGACTTGCGATGTATCGAATGATTCAATAGAGCCCCTGGTGTAGGATCTAAAATCACATATGATGGTCAATATGATTTGGATAACAAGAGGTTATGCAATGTTGCATCACCTAATTAACCAAACGAAGTTATGAATCTTGAAACTTTACGGCGCATTATTCGAGTAGAAATAGAAAAAGTCTTGAATATTTTGCTTCCTTTGAGAAGTGACCATAAAAATTTGGACGAAATTGTAGATGAGCTTAGTAATAGGCTTCTTCAAAACGATAAGAAACTTGAGAGTATAAAAAAAGCATTGTCACTAATAATACATGACAGTCATTCAATAACTATTGATGCAACGACAAAGAGTAGTGGAAGAGCTTCATAAGCCTGCTCGTCGAAATTACCCTTGGCGGAAGTTCGATGTGCGAGGTTTAGACGAAACGTGGCAAACAGATCTAGTGGTAATGCAACCTTATTCCAAAGAGAATAAAGGCTTCAATTACATGCTTACCTGTATAAATGTATTTTCAAAATGTGCATGGGCTGTTCCTGTAAAGCAAAAAACTGAGAAAAATGTTACAGAGGCAATGGACTCTATTCTGCGTAAGGGTCAAGTACCTAAAAATTTACAGAAAAATAGAGGCAAAGAATTCTATAACACGAATTTTCAAAGTCTCATGAAAAAGTTTCAAATTAATTTATATTCAACGTATAGCAATCTTAAAGCTTCTATTTCTGAACGTTTTAATCGTACATTTAAAAATAAAATCTGGCTGCAGTTCAGTTTACGCGGAAATTATAAATGGCTCGATATCTTACCTGAATTAATAGCAGCTTATAATGATACAAAGCATCGAACTACCGGTATAAGGCCAAACGAAATCACTGCTAACAACAAAGCAGAAGTTCTTAGACGCTTTATTAAAAAAAAAGTTATTTTCACTAAAAAGGCTAAATTCATAGTCGGTGATAAAGTAAGAGTGAGTAAAGTTAAACAGTTATTTGAAAAAAAAAAATATACACCCAACTGGTCTACGGAGATATTCACAGTAAGTAAAATCGCAGCGACGAAACCAGTAACTTACCATCTTGAGGATTATAAAGATCAACCTATCACCGGTGGCTTTTACGGACAAGAGCTGCATAAAGCAATATATCCTGTCAATGTATCTTGTAGAAAAAGTTATTAAAAAACGTAGTAATGAATTCTATGTAAAGTGGTTAGGATTTGATAATTCACACTGGATCGATAAATTTGATATTTAAAAATAAATAAAGAGACAATGGTAAGGGCCCCCACCTGCGCCCCCTACCTGTGAGAAACAACCAATGAGTTCAGATTCGATTAAATTCGATGAAACTTCTATTAAATTCAATAAAAATTTAATTAAATCAAATGAAAATTTGATAAAGATTCGATCAAGTTTGATGCAAATTCGATCAAATTCCGATCAAGTTCGTTCAATTTTATCGATAAAGACGATAATTTAGATAATGAAATTGGATCAGACTACATTGTTTATAAGTTGCAGTATATACGTATCTATGAATTCTGAATTAAATCATTGATGGGTATAATAATAGACACATATATATTGAATGATGAATATTGTATATTCATTACAACAGGTTTTACCATGAAAGTTGTACCAGTAGTATAATCATATTTATATGACTCTCTTCGTTCACCGAAAATCATTAATTTCTCACTTGAGAACTTGTCACATGGGTTGAGTCCCATCTTCTCCATTGCTTGGGAAATTAATGGGGCATGGAGAGAGTCGTATAAATATTACTATCCTACAGGTACAACTTTCATAAAAAAAACTGTTATAATGGAAATACAATATTTATTATTCCATATATATATATATATATATATATATATATATATATATAGGTTCCTATATAGGTACCTATATAGGTTCATACTTAACTCACATCTATTATTATACTCATCAATAATTTAATACAGTATGCATATTTATGTTGCGGCACGGAGTATTCAGTAGAATACCTAATAGACCACGCTAAATTTGTATAGGCATTGCATACGTTCATGCTAATATCTCGACGATATTCTCTCTTTCAATCTTTCCTAAGGGAATATTGGACAATTCAATATCGTCGATATATCACTCAGTATGGCCGTATATAACGCGAATGACATCGATTCATAGGTTAATGAAAACAAAAGAATGTCGTTAGATATGTCAATGCTTATAAGAATTCATATAAAATATTAACTTTAAAGAATGTTTAGTTCAAAAAATTTTTTGAAGTTAAACAGTTAATAAGTGAAAAAAATAAGTAGATAATGACATCATTCACTTATTTTAAATACAATATATATCATTAATTTTGAAAGATCATTTTTATAGTACTTCATACGGCCTACAACGACATAAACTTATCTACGTAACTATGGAGTACGAAGGATTCTGAATCTAGGCTTGACGAAAGTGCTTGTCACTTGAGCAGCAGTAAGTCTCGCCCGTATTCATCCTTCGTACTCCCAAGTTATGTATATAACTAATACGTATATAGTACAACTCATAAACAATATAGTTTTATCCAATTTCATCAACTAAATCTATTGTCTTTATCGACAAAATATAACGAATTTGATTGAAATTTCATCGAATTTGATCGAATCTTCACCAAATTTAATTGTATTTGATTGAAATTTCATCGTATTTGATCAAATTTTTATCGGATTTTATCGTATTTATATCAAATATGATCGACTCTTCATCAAATTTGATCGAATTTTGATCGTATTTGATCAAATTTTTATCGGATTCTATCGTATTTATATCAAATATGATCGACTCTTCATCAAATTTGATCGAATTTTGATCGAATTTAATCACATTCGATTCAATTTTATCAAACTTTCATCGAATTTGCTAAATTTTAAGCTATGTGATAAAAATGGCTAGATATTCATTCAAATCATCAAATCATCTCGTTATCTCATAAATGATCTTGTTAAAGAATGTCTTGTATTTATAATCAAATGACCCGTCATTTAATTCGATTCTAGATTCCATAATCAGTATGTATAATACACTGGAGCTATCAACATGCCTAACTTTCTTGAAAAACAAAGAGATGCGATTAAATTTAGACTTCCAAATCAATCGAATATCAATTTTGGTCAAATATTTTATTCTGATCAAAAGAAAGAAACATTGTTCTCAAGTGCTTTGGAGACTGATGTTACTTTGAATAATGCTAATAAGTCTATGCTCAATACATCTCTTTAACTTATAAAAAGTTCTAAAGGAAAAGATAAACGTCTTTTGAATGGTATTCCTTTTCATAAGGATAAGTCTATGAGCAATGGTAATATTTATTGGAAGTGTCAATTTTACCGTTCAAAACAATGTTCAAGTCAAGTAATAACCAAGGATATAAAACTTGTAAGTTGTACATCACATAACCATACGCTAACACTTGTAAAGGAAGATAATGTAACGAGACCTATAAAGAAAAAACATCAGCTTATGAATATTTCCAACACGCATCATACAAATAATAGATTTGTTAACAGAGATAGTGATGAAAGTATTAATTCTATCGATCAAAAAAGGTACCCAGAATCAAAATTATTCAAAGATGGTTATTCTAGCTCTGATGTTGAGATAGAAAATTATCAAAAAAGTAAAAAATATAATACATTTGAAAGCTTTAAGAGCATGACGAAGCTGCCCGCCTTCTAATAATATTTACAATCCTAACTTATGAATAAACGATGCGTTTAATCGAGTTTTTTAGCTACAAAGAAAAAATTTGTAAGATTAAACTCTAGAGCGGACAACTCAAGAAATCCTCCAAAATATTATACATACAAAGTTATAATAAAAACTTTCAACGTATCCTATTTTAAGGTTTGATTTGTCGAGTTTAATATCTAATTTCCAATCCAAGCTCATAAAAAAATAACAAGTCCAAATGATTTTTTATTTTAACAAAAATTATTGTATTAATATAGCTTTAGTGCAAACAAGTCATTATATATTATATTTGTTTAATTTATGAATTTAAAAAGATATTGATAAAATAAAAAAAGCAAAACTCGATTGCAGCAGCTCCGACATGCCGTTAAGTAGTGGTTGAGTTGTTGTTACTACGCAGATCCTGCCTTCACAAAATAAAATGAGAAAAAATTTTTTTGTTTTTCTTTGATTAGAAAAGGACAGATATATTCGACCTACTCTTAAGAAAATATTTATCCAGCATTCAAATGACTAATTGAAATGAATTTGAATACGCATTTAACTGCTTTCAATGGAATTTCGCAGTAGTAAATCTTATTCATACTAGTATTAAACACATATATATCATTATTTAATCCTGTTGATACAAGTATTTAACGGATTCATATCAACATTTAATATCAATATCTGAACTCATTTACATCAGTATTTATACTCATTCGAATAAGTATGATAGCCTATGTATATGTGAGAATCCTAGGTATAAGAGCATAATTGAAAGTATGTACATAATAACCTAGAGAATGAAAAAGTGAAAAGAGCACCAAGCAACGCTCTTTGCCATTGAAGAACAACCACAAGTTTTTCCTCTCCTCTGAACCTGAATATTTTCCTTTTTATTTTTTGCATTATTCTTAATATTTTAACAATTTATTATAAACACAAAATGAACAATACATTATTTTTCATACATTAAATTTTTCTTTTTCATGCGATTTTTTAAATCTTTTTTTAGAGTTAGAATAGAGCGAGGTAAATTTTCACAGCTGGTTTTGGCAGAAATTCTCTGTTTTAGACTGTCTATTATTCTTAATCTTTTTATATTCAGCTCCGCTGAAATTTCTCTAGCCCGCTGACCATCACACAAACTGGTTCCCGATGGCTTTGAAGATTTCCATCCAGTAGCAGAAGGTGGCGAAAGAGATGATGTTAATTGATGCTTTATAGATTTAGTTGCCTTCTGACGACGCTTAATAGCCAAACTTTTATTTATTTCTGCAGCCTTCTTCATGGCTAGCTGATGTTTTTGGAGACGAGATGAATACTGAAAGCGAAATAAAAATTTAAATAATTCAAATAAAAAATTTCTATTTTTTTTCACTAGAAGATTGATTACAATGTTTATATTAATTTATAATTATTTATAATAAAAATTATTTAAATAAAAATTTATTTATTATACTATAAAAATATTAAAATTATTTTAAATGACCAGAAAAAATAATGACTAAATTCATTAATTGATTATAACGAAAATTTTATATTTTTCAGTAAAAGTTTATATGATTATTCATGCTTACAAAAACATTGTGAGAAATATCAGAAGGCGGCATTCGTATGAATGATAGCGCCGATGATGTTGAAATTGCTCTGGCTTTTGTATGATCCTAGAAAATTTTTGAAACTATTAGAATAAATTTAATAATTTATGAGATTGAAAATTTTTAATTATTTATACTTACAGAAACTTTGTAAGGTGAAAAAATTTTTGTAGGTGGCGTTTGTATGGGAGATGGCATTGATGATGTTGAGATTGCTTCAAGTTCTGCAGCAGCCTGAATAACTTTTTGAATTATTAGAATAGAAAATTTCCCTAACTAAAATCATTTAGATAAATAAAAAATGGTATATTACACTCATAACAATATTTTAATTATTTTGAATTATTAGAAAAATAATAAGTGAATTTAATAATTTTATTAAGGAGATGTAAAATGGACACTACACCTGTACTCATAAAAATTTGACTACCTTTCCATTTTATTGCTGAATTTCCAGTAAAAAATGCATTAGCTTGATGTATGAAGATTATTTAGTTGAATTTTAAAATAAATTCATTGAATACTGAGAATTTTGGATTCCAAAATTATTTATTAAAATTTTTCGATTTTGTACAGAAATACAAATATCTTAAAAATCAATGAATTAATCTTCATACTACAAGCTAATGCATTTCTTTTCTTGAAATTCAGCAATAAAATGAAAAGAAAGTTAATATTAATAAGTACAGGTGCAATGTCCGTTTTACATTTCCTGAAAATTAAAATTTTATATTTTACAGAAGTACAAAAAGTTTTTTAAATATGTTAACGTTAATTGATAAATTTTTCTAATTGAAATCATTAAAATTATTTAAATAAAACTTCTACTTTATATTTTATAGTAAAAATTCATAAATATGCTAACGTTAACTAATGAATTTTTCCTAGTTAAAATTATTAAAATTATTTAAATAAAACTTCTACTTTGATCAAATAAATTCTTAACTTACCATCCCATTCTCAATCTCCTCACAAAAAGAATTATAATAATTTTTAGTTGCCTATGAAGGTGGTGAAAAATCCAACTTTTCTATGAATTCTTCGAGTTCTGGGAGATGTTCCGTGTCCGGGCGCATTGTTGATAATACATAATCGTTCAAATAATTTTCGTTATCCTCTTGAAGGAGCGTTGTGATTTCGTTGAGCAGGATGTCGATGTTATCCATGCTTGCACTTCTTACTTGCACTAGAGTTTACTCGATTTGTCACACACGACTGACTCTCTAATAATGAAAAGCAGCTTACTTTTCGTAAAGTCCAAAGGTTGTCAAAAATTTTTCCGAATTACTTATTTCAAAAAAAAATTTTGGCTCAATCAAACAAGCCTTTGTTTTAGAGAAAACACATGTATTTTCACTGAAAAACTGCTTTCAATATTCCTTTTCCTCATACTATATTTAAGCTATTTCCATTCACTTGATTATTAATATACAAAATTTTTAAAACAAACACTTTACTATCGAATGATTCACTTTTTATCACGTAAATACGTTTAAACATGCATTTTAATAACGTGCATTTTCAATACAATGAGACCACTAATAAATTTCATTTTGGGTTGGATATTTTTATACACTTATAAATATACACATTTATAACTAGAATTGATATACTTTATTATAACATTAAAAAAACTTTATTATAGCATCAAAAAAACCCGTTGTAACTTGCATTTGAAACACATGCATGCACTTATACGAATACTATACATGTATACACATTTAGTTTACATAATTTACACTAACACTGAATAATTATGCCTTCAAATTTCATTTTCTATTGAATATTTAATTTACACGAATTCCACTTATTATAATATTTTTTTATAAAAATAATGTACACTATATTTTTTATATAAGAATAATCTATTATTCTCGCATTTTTAACTAATAAATTATTTTACAATATTCACAAAAACTTATTTCACTACAAAGAGAATCATAAATCTTTCACGTAGAACAATGCCCTCATTCATGGGTGACGTATTTTCTGTTTTATGCCTTAGAGAACACACATATTAAAATACTATATTTTTCTCGAACCTTTTCGTTTTTTTGAACTTTTTTCTCGCTTGAAATACGAAAACATTTCCATTCATTTCATTTACACATGTGCAGAATATTCCCGTAGGTTGAAAAAAAGACGATACGTCAAAACAGCTGTCTGTTTATATTTTGTTCGAAACCGGCATATACGTGATGATGCTGTTCTACTTTATCAGTAAGCAGCCAATTGCTGCTCGACTAATCTCGGCTACTTTCGGAAACGGTCGCGCCACACTATATACAGTTTACCGAGGTAACTTATCAGCAGGCATCTAACATTTAAAAGAAAGTTGCTCACCTTAATTGGTCAAGCAGTTGAACTAAAGCTATGGGATATAGCAACAGTACAAAAAATTTTTCCTTCTATACGAGAGAAATGTCAATGTCATACAAACAGTCGATTATTGCATTTTCATTAATATTAACTAGGTTGATGACTGGTAAATAGAAGCAATTAATACTTCTTACAAGTAATCAACGATCTACTTTACCGATAAATTGATTTAACTGGCTTATCATGCAGTTACGCAACATAGAAGAGGTCAACAATCTATTTTATCGATAAATAAATCGATAAATAGATGCGACTGGCGTGTCATATATAGCACGCAGCGAAACCTATCAATACACGTCTGAAATAGCTGTAAGGATTTTCGAACTGGGCACGACTAGCACCCTTTTTAAAAAAAATTAACTTTGCGAACTGATAGTGAAGCCATTCTGCACGATAAACAAGCTCATGTTAGTGATATCAAAATTTGCGGTGTTAAGGGACTAATAACGCTCTCTAAAACTGTACCAAAATTTATCACATTAACTGGAATAGATGTAATGCATAATATCTTTGAAGGAGTTTGAAAAAAAATTAATCGAACTATGGTATGATTCGAAGTTTACCAAAAAAGATTTTTCCATCGTACAATTTGCTGATTTTATTAACAGCCGATTAAAAACACTTGAGCCACCAGAATTTATTCAAAGACGTCCGTGATCAATCGCTGTAGATTTAGTTAACTGAAAAGCTTCAGAATTTAAAAATGGTTTTTTCACTATTCCTTGCCAATTTTGCAAGACATATTACTAGTTACATATTTTAATCATTATAAATTAATAGTTATATCGATTTATATTCTTTGTAAAGCTACAGTAAAAGGTAAATGGTTGATTTAGTCAAAGTTTTATTAACGAGATTTGTTTCAAGGTTTGAAATTCATTATGGTATGGGACATACGTCAGCTAATGTACATCACGTCAGTCATTTACCAGAGATCGTGAGGCGTAGTGGTCCTCTTTGGGCAATATTATCTATTCCTTACGAAAATTTGAAAATTGGCTACCTTAGTTAATAGCAGCGATTCAGCTCATTTACAAATATGTGCAGGTGTATCTTGTATATTTGTATATAAATTTAGGAGTGCTAAAGAGTGAATCATCTATATTGAGTAGTTTTACTGCATCTTATTGCAATCAGATTTTGACAAATACTTAAAAGAGAAAATATATTTCTATTTCAGAATCTATTAAAATTGTAGGTCTACTTATTCCGCTGAAAAAATTTCCAAATGGGATAAGCGCTATGATAAGAAACGTTGCCAATCAAAATATTTATATATTTAAAGAATTATTAAAGGATAATGTATTATACACATCTACTTTATGTAAAAACATTACAACGAAATCATTTTATGTGAAATATGTAACAGAAGAAAAAGAATATTTTGGAGGAATTCAATTTTTTATTAAAATATTCTGTAACTACAAAACTAACTGAAATAGTTACAAATAATTGTAATTCAGAATCCACATAGAAAGCATTTGTGAAAAACTTCATTACAATAAATCCGTGGTAAATATTAGAAATACTAATATTAAATTTATGCATCAAATTGTAGAAAAAAGTGATGCTAATGAAGCTTTTAATATTGAAACGTTACAATATGTTTGTTTTTATATATAAATTGTAGATTATGATGCCTGTAACATTGTAGAACCTGTAAATATGATAGATAACCGATAAAAAGGTTTATATGAAATGACGTTAAATTTTAATTTATTTGAATTTCTTTATTATTGTATTTACAGAATAGCAGCAATTATTGATCTAATACTTCGGCCACATATTGACATAGCAATACCCAATATATTAGCAATATATTTTCAGTACTATTGATTTATACGGGGGATATATATACAGGGTGGACCATTTTAATCGCTCCACCTAAATTTCTCGGAATCTAAGCTGGCTATTAAAAAAACTATTCAGACAAAAGTTGAAGGGGACAAAAGAGGCCATCTTTTGGTAAAGTTAGTTTTGACCTTGAACTTCATTTTCAAGGTTATTTAAAGGTCAGAATTTTTTTTTTAATGGGAACACCTATTTTTAACGTCGGATTCAGAAAAAGCGGAAAATTTCACGTCTAAAATAATAGTTTATACATTTTTAAAATGACCTTGAAACGGTCAAATAAAAGTTAAACATTGAAAATTTGTCCAAATCCTTTTTTTTCGAATTTTTGTTGGATTACTAATGATACAAATTACTTGCGACTAAGATGGTCACGTAACTTTGACCTTGGGGAGTCAATTTTCAAGGTCATTTAAAGGGCAGAGTTTTTTTAAATGAGAACCCCTATTTTTGACCCTGGAATTGTATCGAGTCAAAAAAAAGATGTCTAATTTGATGCTCGAAATTGGCTGTTGCGACCTTGACAAGGTCAATTCAAGGTCTAATGTTGAAAATTCGTCCACAAATTTTTTTTTTTCGAATATTTTATTGTTAAATATGATTAGGGGCCAATGACTGATTATTTTTACCTAAATAACAAATATGAAAGTCATTTGAAAGCAGTTTAATTAAATAAAATATTGTACTTTTGTTTTTAATCTTACTTTTAGCGTTACCCAAAAACAGCGACGTGGACGTAGTAAGTTCTGTTTCCTTTGGGGTGCTTGATTAACGTGAGTCCCCTTGTCTCTCACGATCGGGGTGCTTGATCAACGCGAGTTTCCTCGCCTCTCAGGATTGGGGTGCTTCATTAACGTGAGTCCCCTTGCCTCTCACGATCGGGGTGCTTGATCAACGTGAGTCCCCTTGTCTCTCACTATTCAAAATATTATTCTAATTAACGTTGAAGCAAATGTTCAAATTGGTGTTCATTAGCTTCAAGACATAAATTCAAACGCCTTTGGAAATGGCAAACGGTGTTGAGCAATGTCTCTTTTGGTATAGCTGCGCACGTTCGACGAATGTGATCTTGCATGTCTGCTCTAGTTGTGGGCCGTTCTCGAAAAACAACATTTTTCAAAAATCCCCATAAATAAAAGTCTGGAAATGTGAGGTCGGGTGAGCAAGCAGACCAGTTAACTGGACCTCCTCGTCCAATCCATCTACCATTATAATGTTGATCTAAAAAATTTCGTACGATTACAGCGAAATGTGCTGGTGCACCATCGTGCTGGAACCACATTCTTTGACGCGTTTCTAGATCGACATTTTCCCATCATTTCATGAAACTGATCTCTTATCAAACGTAAATAGGAGTTCCTATCAACATTTTCCTCGAAAAAATGAGGGCCGATCAAATAACCATTTACGATCCCACACCATACCATAATGCTCCAATACCTTTGATGATTGACCGTTCTGTACCAAAGAGGATTGATATCTGACCAATAATGACAATTATGCCTATTGAGTTCTCCGTCACTCTGAAATTTAGCCTCATCGGAAAAAAAGACATATCTAAAAAAATCTGGATCATTCTCTATCATACATAAAGCCCATTGGCAAGACTCAATTCGCTGTTGAAAATGATTATCTTGTAACTCTTGAAGCAACGTAATGTTGTAATCACGATACTTAAGGATTTATGGGAGACACAAGTAAAACACACAAAAAATGAGGTTTTTTAGTTTTAACTTTTGATCCGTAGCACCTACAATGTTATCCATGCGTAATGTTGTTCGAAATCATCTAAAGAATCTATAAAAAAATTTTCAGCTCGAAATATTAAAAACTGTGGGACTAGTTCCATTTTAACGCTTCCTCACTTATCACTGAATCGAGCAGTCGTTAAAATGGAACTAGTCCCACAGTTTTTAATATTTCGAGCTGAAAATTTTTTTATAGATTCTTTAGATGATTTTCAACAACATTACGCATGGATAACATTGTAGGTGTTACGGATCAAAAGTTAAAACTAAAAAACCTCATTTTTTGTGTGTTTTACTTGTGTCTCCCCTTGAGAATTCTCAAGAAAGTTGATTTTGATATGCCGATTTCTTTTTTAACTCGGCGAGAACTGGTATGAGGATCAAGATGAATGACCGCAAGAACTGTAACAACATTGGGATCGTTCTCATCATATGTGTGTTGCCTGCGATGGCGAACCATATGACCTTCACGAGCTCTTTAACCCATTAATGCCCATGCCTAGACCAGCAGGGGTAGCATCCCCGAACCATTCTAAAAGGGGACATTAGGTCAAAGTAAGTTCAAATATAGAAAAAAATTTTTTTTGCCATTTGTTTAAAAAAAAAATTGTTTAAACAAATTGCTTAAAAAATGGTTTTTTGTTTATTCTGATGGCGTAAATGGATTCTACGCCAAAAATTATTACAGGAACCATCATCAGATTACCAGAATACGCATTTTCCATTTTGCAATTATATAATAAATAATTTTAACAGGGCCCAGTACCCCCCTGTGCCCATGACTCGGCTACGCAACATAGCGCTCTGAAACTTTGTAAAAGGGGACTTTAGGCTAGAACACGATAAATTACAGAAGAATATGGTTTTTTCCATTTGTTTAAACAATTATTGTTTAAACAATTTATTTGCAAAATCATTTTTCGGTCTTTTTGATTACGGAAATTGATTCTACCCAGAAAAATACCTACCCCCGTTATTAGCTGGTGATTATCACGACCCCAGAGTATGCCACGAGGAGGCTACGGTAGGTTTTTACACTCCTTGTATTTTTTTTGTTTTTTTTTTTTTTTTTTTGTTTTTTTTTTTTTTTTTTTTTTGTTTTGTTTTTTTTTTTTTTTTTTGTTTTTTTTTGTTTTGTTTATTTTTTTTTTGTTTTTTTCTTGTTTTTTTTTTTGTTTTTTTCTTGTTTTTTTTTTTTTTTGTTTTTTTCTTGTTTTTTTTCTCTATTTTATATTTTTTTTGTTTTTTCATATTTTTTTTCATTCTCTAATTTTGTCATGGTAAATTTTTACAGTAGTCAAAATGAGTTCTGCATACACAAATCTGGCACGTTTTACAATAATATGATGTACGCTTAGAGGACATTTCTCCGTTAGTTTGTGCTTCGCAGCGCCGTTTCAAGCTTTGAAGAATTTTATGATCCTGATCAGGGAGTTCTTGGCTACAAGAATCCGTTCTACTGCGCCTATCGCGTGAATTATTATATCGATCGATATAAAAATTAACTATTTCGTAAGCAAATTCAAATGCTCCTTTTTTATTTTCAGGACAAACTGTATTCTTCAGTACTAAAGCATTGCTTATAGATGCTTGGATAATCCTTTCAAAAAGGCAAAACGTCCATTTCTTACTTCGTATACTCGGTTGCACATTATTACAATACTCATTGTGTAAATCAACGCTGCCCATGTTTTTATTATATGCAATGAAAAGATAAGGAAAATTGATGGGTACTTTACTCTTCATTTCCTTGTTGTATCGTGTCAAAGGGGTTTTAGGATCAATACCATGAGCAGTAGATAAAATACTGACAGGCTTTGAATCCATCACTGTTACACAGTTTAGCTTAGATGTTCCATCAAAATATGTTTTCAAAGTCCCTTTCTCAGATTTATCTGCGATTTTCGTATCCACTTTCACGCGATCTTGTCGTACAGTACCAGTTGCTAGTAAATTCAATTTTTTCAAATGAACTAGAAGATCAGGCGAGGTAAAGAAGTTATCAAAAAACAATCGAAAATTTGTTAAGTCTTCCGATCTTACCATTGTCAATAACTTTTGTATCATTTTCATTACAACTCTCGAACCTAATGGTATCTTCTCAAGACATTTATCGATACCTTTACCTTTCTTACCACAATAAATATCAAAATCAAACAGAAATCCATCGATAGAGCATATAGCCCACTCTTTTATTCCGAATCGGATTGGTTTATTCAAAATGCATTGTTTTATAGCAAGTCTTCCGAAATACTTGACCATTATTTCATCAATAGATAAGTTACATTTGAACCACCCATATTGAGTACAATTATCTCGAAATAAATTAGTTAGTTTTCGGATTTTCCAGACAGGATCATGCTTATCTCTATCTCCTGCTCTATAAAATCTGATATTTTTCTTAATGGTTTCAAATTTATTCCTAGTCATAAGATTTCTTATAGGGTCACATTTTAGAGTAGCTGAACTTGACCAATAGTGTCTTTGCCGTTTGCGTGAGTTGAAAGAAGTTAGAATGAGAATAATAATGAAACGATCTAGATCATTTTCCGACAAATCGTAATTATTCTCTTTTGTGGCATCAACAAGGAATTCCTTCATATTTTTCGAAAAAAATCTTTCAAAAAGATCGTAAGCATTCATTCTACTCAATTTTTCAACAAGTTTATTATCTAACAAGTGATCATCAGAAGCATCCGGAATTCCATCTTCGACACAACCTTCTTTCCATGAATATTCGTGGTTTGCCTCCAACAATTTTTGATCGTTGTTATAAGAACTTACGACATGTTCAATCGAACCGTAAGGCAAAAAGCAATCTGGCTGAACCAAACCTTCGTTTTCAACATCAGACTTATCCGAATCATATGAGTTCGCGTCATCATTTGCCGGCACGAATGCTATACTGACATGACTTTGATGAGCTATTTCATCTCTGTCCACGTCAATATGTTGAAAATCGTCAACTTGTAGCCGTTGATTCAAATTACGCCGATTTCGAGGCATTTATGTAGTATTCACCTCAACAATAAAGGGATAGAGAAAAATTTCACAATATATAGTTTATTGTACCTCAAAACTTTTTCTTATGTAATATTGATTTTATTTGGATTACGTGTTCACTGCAGCTGTCATAATTTAGAGAAATTTACTTACCACAAACTCGAACTCGACACTCGGAACCAATAATTTTTTTCTTCAAAACTGATAGATACGGATTGATTCTTAGATACTATGTACAGAATATACAAGGCTCATGAAATAATAGAAAACAGTATTTTAAGGCTTCCAACTACAATTCTCACAATAATTTTCGGCGTAGAATCAATTTTCGTAATCAAAAAGACCGAAAAATGATTTTGCAAATAAATTGTTTAAACAATAATTGTTTAAACAAATGGAAAAAACCATATTCTTCTGTAATTTATCGTGTTCTAGCCTAATGTCCCCTTTTACAAAGTTTCAGAGCGCTATGTTTCGTAGCCGAGTCATGGGCACATGGGGGTACTGGGCCCTGTAAAAATTATTTATTATATAATTGCAAAATGGAAAATGCGTATTCTGGTAATCTGATGATGGTTCCTGTAGTAATTTTTGGCGTAGAATCCATTTACGCCATCAGAATAAACGAAAAACCATTTTTTAAGCAATTTGTTTAAACAATTTTTTTTTAAACAAATGGAAAAAAATTTTTTTTTCTATATTTGGACTTACTTTGACGTAATGTCCCCTTTTAGAATGGTTCGGGGATGCTACCCCTGCTGGTCTAGGCATGGGCATTAATGGGTTAAGTCAAGCGACTTATTGCTCTATGATCTGGGTGTTGTCGGTCAGGAAAGCGTGCAGCGTAAAATCTTGCTGCTGCTTGGTAATTATGATGACTTTCCCTTAAAACCATGATTATATCCACAGTTTCGTTGGGTTAATAGTCAGCTATTTTTAAAGGTGTTTTTTACTTTTACTTTTATTAAGGGTTTTAAGGGTTTCCGAAGTTTGGACAATTGAAGTAGTAGTATTAATAGAGTGACAGTTTTAAAAACAGTAAATAGTGTTTTGCTAATAAATTTATTCTGTGCTGATTGTAGATCAAAAATGTGTTACGACTTTTATAAAATGCAGATAATAAAATGTCGATTACATCCTTCAAAACTTATGAGAAGAGAAAATTTTAAAAATTAATGAATTGTACGAATTATTAATTTAACTTTACTATTTGATCCATCATCTTTATAAAACTATTATTGATTAGTAATGAATAAACAAAATCTCAAAAGCTTCTTTCAAGAAATAAAAAAATGATAAAAACTGCCTCATTAATTAACTTTTTAATGACTTTTTGAATAACCAAATATTTAGTTTAGTTGCTAAAACATTTAATTTTTGTAATTAAAAATTACAATTTTGACAGTTTTAATTCTTCTCTTTTTTCGCTAAAATTAAGTAGGATTTTTATTTTTTATTTTTATTTTTATTTATTTGGTTTTTGCTCAACACCGTCTGCTATTTCCAGCAATATTCGAAAAAAAAAAAAAAAAAAAAAAAGTTTGTGAACATTAGACCTTCAATTGACCTTGTCAAGGTCGCAACCGCCAATTTCAAGCATCAAATTAGATATTATTTCTTCGACTCGATACGATTCCAGTGTCAAGAGTAGGGATTCTCATTTAAAAAAACTCTGCCCTTCAAATAACCTTGATAATTGACTCCCCAAGGTCAAAGTTACGTGACCACCTTAGTCGCGAGTAATTTGTATCATTAGTAAGCCAACAAAAATTCGAAAAAACAGGTTTTGGACAAATTTTCAATGTTTAACTTTCATTTGACCGTTTCAAGGTCATTTTAAAAATGTATAAACTATTATTTTAGACGTGAAATTTCCGGCTCTTTCTGAATCCGACGTTAAAAATAGGTGTTCCTATTTAAAAAAAACACTCTGATCTTCAAATAACCTTGAAAATGAAGTTTAAGGTCAAAACTCACTTCACCAAAAGATGGACCCCTTTGTCCCCTTCAACTTTTGTCTGAATAGTTTTTTTGTAGCCAGCTTAGATTCCGAGAAATTTGGATGGGGCGGTTAAAATGGTCCACCCTGTATATATACATAATATGTGAGCAATTATATTTCCAACATGTCAGAATGATGTGGGTTTTGGCCCTAGGGATTGATAAATAACACAGGCCCACAAAATGAAAAAAAATGTCTGAACTTTTGACCGGACATACATATTTCCATGTATTTTTCGACGCTGAATCCGAATCTGTAATAAAAATATAGGGTTTTCCTACCATTTCTCAGAGTTTTATTGAAAAAACCTCATTTTTTACGGTTTTTTTGCGGTTTTTCGAGTCTAGAAAAAACAAATCATGAGATACGGTTAATTGGACTTCAAAATCGAATTCTACGGGAAAAAATACACGGGAAACCATACCTTCAAATTTTTTTAACGCGATTCTAGTCCTCTGTATGGGGCTGAAAAGATGAGGAAATCGGTAAAAGTCGAAATTTTGCCTAAAATGGATTTAAACAATATTAAAATTTAATCATGCGTCTTTTGAAGAGTCGATAAACATTAGAAATACTATCCTGGGGGTTTTTCAGATTGCTGATCATGAATTTGAAGTCAGATTGTGTAAAAACTACTTCTAGAGGGCGGTGACAAGAACTGTATATGGTAAATTTATCGATTTTTTAAAAATTTTACGTCTGAAATACTAATTTTAGAGTCTTTCACAGCATTGACTGTAAATTCAAGATATTAACTTAGCCTATTGTGTACGTTAAACTTAACATTTTGTCTATGTTTGTCTCTCTCTCTCTCTCTCTCTCTCTCTCTTCCGATGTTTTTTTTAGATTGGCTTACGCTTACGTACACGTTTCTCTTCGAATGACCGATGTAGTGGATTTCTGACACGTTTTTGTCCTTTTTCGCAGCTGTTTCTCTTTTTATCATCCAGCAGTAATCTGCTAACATGTTGATACCCCAGTTTCCTTGAAATCTACGTTCAAACTCCTTTAAATCTTGGTGAAATCGTTCACCATGCTCTTCACTAAAGTCTCCGTTATTTTCAGGAAACTGATCAACGTGTGAATCAAGAAAATGAAGTTTTAAGTTCATTAGACAACCCAATTTTTCAAAATTACGTACCATTCTTTTCACAATAGCTTTATAATTCGTGTCTTTGGCATTACCCAAAAATTTCGTCGATACCTCTTTAAAACTTAACCATGCTGCCTTTTCAACATCAGTCATGCTTTGTTCAAAGTTTTCGTCTCTAAATAAAGTTCGGATTTCAGGACCATCAAAAATACCTTCATTTAATTTAGCATCAGATTTATGGGGAAATACTTTGCTTATATATTGGAAGCATTGACCGTCCTTGTCCAAAGCTTTAACTAATTGCTTTATCAATCCAAGCTTTATATGCAGAGGCGGTATCAAAATTTTCGAAGGATTAACGAGTGGATCTTTTATAACATTCTGTTTTCCAGGTTCAAACGATTCTCTTGATGGCCAAATTTTCTTTTTATAGTGTTTTTCTCTATCTCTGCTATCAAACATGCATAAATAACATGGGTACTTCGTAAATCCAGATTGTTGTCCAAGTATCATAGATAAAATCTTTAAATCGCCACATATTTGCCATTTATGTTCTCTATATTTTATTTTCGTTAAAAGTAGTTCAAGATTGGAATACTCTTCTTTAAGTACTGTTGAATGTGCTAATGGTATAGGAGCATATTTATTTGTGATATTGAGGAGTACTGCTTTAAGGCTGCGCTTTGATGAATCAATGAATAGTCGCCAATTTTCAGGTTTGTATATGTTGGGTTTCAATTCATCAATAAGACCTTTCACGTCCGTGCAATAAACCATATTAGAATCATTCTTGAAATAATTTCTAAAGCGTTCTTCTCGATTACGATATGCACATACTTTAGTACCCTTTGTCAACATATTTCGTCTCTTAAACTCTGAAGCCATAAACTCTGATTGTTCCTTAGATAAACCACTCTTTCTAAATAAATCGTTCAGACTTTTTTGATCAAACTTTTCAACAGTTCGTTCTTCACCCTTAGGAATATACTCTTCATCACTATCCAGAGAATGTTCTTCAGGTGAACTTAGATCTTCTTCATTTGATGAGCTTCCGTCTGCGGCAATCAGATTTTCAGTCGTTTCATCTGTCGAGTTTTCATCTACATTTAGATTCCCTAAGCCTGTTGTAAAACTATCTCTCGAATCTTTATTTTCAAAAATATCTATAAAATTCTTGGATGGAAATTCTATACAAGAAGTATTAGGATATACTATTCCTTTTTTCTGTATCTTGTCTAAACCTTGTATCTTTGTTAAACAAAAATAGCAATCATTTTCATCTTTTGGTTCCTTTCACTTTGTAGGTATAGTAAATTTTAATTTGGACCTAGCCTGACTGGTGTTGTATCGATTCATCATGGCATAACATGAAGCACATATATAATGAGAAACCCAAATTTTATCCTGTTGAGAAATCTCAATATCAAAACATTTTTGATAGATAAAATATTATCTGTGATTTTTCTTTTGTTTCGTTGTCCAATATATTCTGAACATACATAACAGAAATTATCTTGAGATCCATTACACGTATGGTTAAAACTGTTATTGGATGTACCAGCGCAGTTTAAAAAAGGTTGAAAATTTGAATTAGCCATATTGTTGAATTAAACCCCACACACTAGGAATCCTGTTCCGATCGCAGGTGAGTCCGCCGTCCTAGGGGTGATAACTCTCATACCTCCCCAGGCCTAAGTATGAGAGCTTTCCGACTTTGACGAGGACAATGTCAACTCGTCGTCGGACACACTACGGCATCATTCTCACATCCTAGTGCTCCCCTGCTGGACAGCGCGCCTTCGCTGGGTTCGTTACTGCAAAGTATTAAGTACACCGAATCATTCTACACATCCCATTTTCAGGGCAGTTGTCATCGTGACCAATACTTCGCAGCAGCAGGTTTTTTTTAGGTACCCTTATAGAGTACTGATATATATATATATATATATATATAGCTTTGGAAAAAGATCATAAGTCCCATTCGTTTATAAACAATGCTTTAAGATCAATGACAGTGTACAACAGTGATTAACTGAACGGAGCTTTAAAATGAAACCGAATTCATTTCTAAACAACAGTACCCAGTTTTACAACAGAATAAGTATAAATAAAAATTGACAGATCAAATTGTCTCTGACACAAACACACCAAATGAAGAAGATCTAAGTTCACCTGAAGAACATTCTCTGGATAGTGATGAAGAGTATATTCCTAAGGGTGAAGAACGAACTGTTGAAAAGTTTGATCAAAAAAGTCTGAACGATTTATTTAGAAAGAGTGGTTTATCTAAGGAACAATCAGAGTTTATGGCTTCAGAGTTTAAGAGACGAAATATGTTGACAAAGGGTACTAAAGTATGTGCATATCGTAATCGAGAAGAGCGCTTTAGAAATTATTTCAAGAATGATTCTAATATGGTTTATTGCACGGACGTGAAAGGTCTTATTGATGAATTGAAACCCAACATATACAAACCTGAAAATTGGCGACTATTCATTGATTCATCAAAGCGCAGCCTTAAAGCAGTACTCCTCAATATCACAAATAAATATGCTCCTATACCATTAGCACATTCAACAGTACTTAAAGAAGAGTATTCCAATCTTGAACTACTTTTAACGAAAATAAAATATAGAGAACATAAATGGCAAATATGTGGCGATTTAAAGATTTTATCTATGATACTTGGACAACAATCTGGATTTACGAAGTACCCATGTTATTTATGCATGTTTGATAGCAGAGATAGAGAAAAACACTATAAAAAGAAAATTTGGCCATCAAGAGAATCGTTTGAACCTGGAAAACAGAATGTTATAAAAGATCCACTCGTTAATCCTTCGAAAATTTTAATACCGCCTCTGCATATAAAGCTTGGATTGATAAAGCAATTAGTTAAAGCTTTGGACAAGGACGGTCAATGCTTCCAATATATAAGCAAAGTATTTCCCCATAAATCTGATGCTAAATTACTTGCGACTAAGATGGTCACGTAACTTTGACCTTGGGGAGTCAATTTTCAAGGTCATTTAAAGGGCAGAGTTTTTTTAAATGAGAACCCCTATTTTTGACCCTGGAATTGTATCGAGTCAAAAAAAAGATGTCTAATTTGATGCTCGAAATTGGCTGTTGCGACCTTGACAAGGTCAATTCAAGGTCTAATGTTGAAAATTCGTCCACAAATTTTTTTTTTTCGAATATTTTATTGTTAAATATGATTAGGGGCCAATGACTGATTATTTTTACCTAAATAACAAATATGAAAGTCATTTGAAAGCAGTTTAATTAAATAAAATATTGTACTTTTGTTTTTAATCTTACTTTTAGCGTTACCCAAAAACAGCGACGTGGACGTAGTAAGTTCTGTTTCCTTTGGGGTGCTTGATTAACGTGAGTCCCCTTGTCTCTCACGATCGGGGTGCTTGATCAACGCGAGTTTCCTCGCCTCTCAGGATTGGGGTGCTTCATTAACGTGAGTCCCCTTGCCTCTCACGATCGGGGTGCTTGATCAACGTGAGTCCCCTTGTCTCTCACTATTCAAAATATTATTCTAATTAACGTTGAAGCAAATGTTCAAATTGGTGTTCATTAGCTTCAAGACATAAATTCAAACGCCTTTGGAAATGGCAAACGGTGTTGAGCAATGTCTCTTTTGGTATAGCTGCGCACGTTCGACGAATGTGATCTTGCATGTCTGCTCTAGTTGTGGGCCGTTCTCGAAAAACAACATTTTTCAAAAATCCCCATAAATAAAAGTCTGGAAATGTGAGGTCGGGTGAGCAAGCAGACCAGTTAACTGGACCTCCTCGTCCAATCCATCTACCATTATAATGTTGATCTAAAAAATTTCGTACGATTACAGCGAAATGTGCTGGTGCACCATCGTGCTGGAACCACATTCTTTGACGCGTTTCTAGATCGACATTTTCCCATCATTTCATGAAACTGATCTCTTATCAAACGTAAATAGGAGTTCCTATCAACATTTTCCTCGAAAAAATGAGGGCCGATCAAATAACCATTTACGATCCCACACCATACCATAATGCTCCAATACCTTTGATGATTGACCGTTCTGTACCAAAGAGGATTGATATCTGACCAATAATGACAATTATGCCTATTGAGTTCTCCGTCACTCTGAAATTTAGCCTCATCGGAAAAAAAGACATATCTAAAAAAATCTGGATCATTCTCTATCATACATAAAGCCCATTGGCAAGACTCAATTCGCTGTTGAAAATGATTATCTTGTAACTCTTGAAGCAACGTAATGTTGTAATCACGATACTTAAGGGATTTAAGGGGAGACACAAGTAAAACACACAAAAAATGAGGTTTTTTAGTTTTAACTTTTGATCCGTAGCACCTACAATGTTATCCATGCGTAATGTTGTTCGAAATCATCTAAAGAATCTATAAAAAAATTTTCAGCTCGAAATATTAAAAACTGTGGGACTAGTTCCATTTTAACGCTTCCTCACTTATCACTGAATCGAGCAGTCGTTAAAATGGAACTAGTCCCACAGTTTTTAATATTTCGAGCTGAAAATTTTTTTATAGATTCTTTAGATGATTTTCAACAACATTACGCATGGATAACATTGTAGGTGTTACGGATCAAAAGTTAAAACTAAAAAACCTCATTTTTTGTGTGTTTTACTTGTGTCTCCCCTTGAGAATTCTCAAGAAAGTTGATTTTGATATGCCGATTTCTTTTTTAACTCGGCGAGAACTGGTATGAGGATCAAGATGAATGACCGCAAGAACTGTAACAACATTGGGATCGTTCTCATCATATGTGTGTTGCCTGCGATGGCGAACCATATGACCTTCACGAGCTCTTTAACCCATTAATGCCCATGCCTAGACCAGCAGGGGTAGCATCCCCGAACCATTCTAAAAGGGGACATTAGGTCAAAGTAAGTTCAAATATAGAAAAAAATTTTTTTTGCCATTTGTTTAAAAAAAAAATTGTTTAAACAAATTGCTTAAAAAATGGTTTTTTGTTTATTCTGATGGCGTAAATGGATTCTACGCCAAAAATTATTACAGGAACCATCATCAGATTACCAGAATACGCATTTTCCATTTTGCAATTATATAATAAATAATTTTAACAGGGCCCAGTACCCCCCTGTGCCCATGACTCGGCTACGCAACATAGCGCTCTGAAACTTTGTAAAAGGGACTTTAGGCTAGAACACGATAAATTACAGAAGAATATGGTTTTTTCCATTTGTTTAAACAATTATTGTTTAAACAATTTATTTGCAAAAATCATTTTTCGGTCTTTTTGATTACGGAAATTGATTCTACCCAGAAAAATACCTACCCCCCGTTATTAGCTGGTGATTATCACGACCCCAGAGTATGCCACGAGGAGGCTACGGTAGGTTTTTACACTCCTTGTATTTTTTTTTTTTTTTTTTTTTTTTTTTTTTTTTTTTTTTTTTTTTTGTTTTTTTTTTTTTTTGTTTTTTTGTTTTGTTTATTTTTTTTTGTTTTTTTTTGTTTTTTTTTTTTTTTTCTTTGTTTTTTTTTTTTTTTGTTTTTTTCTTGTTTTTTTTCTCTATTTTATATTTTTTTTGTTTTTTCATATTTTTTTTCATTCTCTAATTTTGTCATGGTAAATTTTTACAGTAGTCAAAATGAGTTCTGCATACACAAATCTGGCACGTTTTACAATAATATGATGTACGCTTAGAGGACATTTCTCCGTTAGTTTGTGCTTCGCAGCGCCGTTTCAAGCTTTGAAGAATTTTATGATCCTGATCAGGGAGTTCTTGGCTACAAGAATCCGTTCTACTGCGCCTATCGCGTGAATTATTATATCGATCGATATAAAAATTAACTATTTCGTAAGCAAATTCAAATGCTCCTTTTTTATTTTCAGGACAAACTGTATTCTTCAGTACTAAAGCATTGCTTATAGATGCTTGGATAATCCTTTCAAAAAGGCAAAACGTCCATTTCTTACTTCGTATACTCGGTTGCACATTATTACAATACTCATTGTGTAAATCAACGCTGCCCATGTTTTTATTATATGCAATGAAAAGATAAGGAAAATTGATGGGTACTTTACTCTTCATTTCCTTGTTGTATCGTGTCAAAGGGGTTTTAGGATCAATACCATGAGCAGTAGATAAAATACTGACAGGCTTTGAATCCATCACTGTTACACAGTTTAGCTTAGATGTTCCATCAAAATATGTTTTCAAAGTCCCTTTCTCAGATTTATCTGCGATTTTCGTATCCACTTTCACGCGATCTTGTCGTACAGTACCAGTTGCTAGTAAATTCAATTTTTTCAAATGAACTAGAAGATCAGGCGAGGTAAAGAAGTTATCAAAAAACAATCGAAAATTTGTTAAGTCTTCCGATCTTACCATTGTCAATAACTTTTGTATCATTTTCATTACAACTCTCGAACCTAATGGTATCTTCTCAAGACATTTATCGATACCTTTACCTTTCTTACCACAATAAATATCAAAATCAAACAGAAATCCATCGATAGAGCATATAGCCCACTCTTTTATTCCGAATCGGATTGGTTTATTCAAAATGCATTGTTTTATAGCAAGTCTTCCGAAATACTTGACCATTATTTCATCAATAGATAAGTTACATTTGAACCACCCATATTGAGTACAATTATCTCGAAATAAATTAGTTAGTTTTCGGATTTTCCAGACAGGATCATGCTTATCTCTATCTCCTGCTCTATAAAATCTGATATTTTTCTTAATGGTTTCAAATTTATTCCTAGTCATAAGATTTCTTATAGGGTCACATTTTAGAGTAGCTGAACTTGACCAATAGTGTCTTTGCCGTTTGCGTGAGTTGAAAGAAGTTAGAATGAGAATAATAATGAAACGATCTAGATCATTTTCCGACAAATCGTAATTATTCTCTTTTGTGGCATCAACAAGGAATTCCTTCATATTTTTCGAAAAAATCTTTCAAAAAGATCGTAAGCATTCATTCTACTCAATTTTTCAACAAGTTTATTATCTAACAAGTGATCATCAGAAGCATCCGGAATTCCATCTTCGACACAACCTTCTTTCCATGAATATTCGTGGTTTGCCTCCAACAATTTTTGATCGTTGTTATAAGAACTTACGACATGTTCAATCGAACCGTAAGGCAAAAAGCAATCTGGCTGAACCAAACCTTCGTTTTCAACATCAGACTTATCCGAATCATATGAGTTCGCGTCATCATTTGCCGGCACGAATGCTATACTGACATGACTTTGATGAGCTATTTCATCTCTGTCCACGTCAATATGTTGAAAATCGTCAACTTGTAGCCGTTGATTCAAATTACGCCGATTTCGAGGCATTTATGTAGTATTCACCTCAACAATAAAGGGATAGAGAAAAATTTCACAATATATAGTTTATTGTACCTCAAAACTTTTTCTTATGTAATATTGATTTTATTTGGATTACGTGTTCACTGCAGCTGTCATAATTTAGAGAAATTTACTTACCACAAACTCGAACTCGACACTCGGAACCAATAATTTTTTTCTTCAAAACTGATAGATACGGATTGATTCTTAGATACTATGTACAGAATATACAAGGCTCATGAAATAATAGAAAACAGTATTTTAAGGCTTCCAACTACAATTCTCACAATAATTTTCGGCGTAGAATCAATTTTCGTAATCAAAAGACCGAAAAATGATTTTGCAAATAAATTGTTTAAACAATAATTGTTTAAACAAATGGAAAAAACCATATTCTTCTGTAATTTATCGTGTTCTAGCCTAATGTCCCCTTTTACAAAGTTTCAGAGCGCTATGTTTCGTAGCCGAGTCATGGGCACATGGGGGTACTGGGCCCTGTAAAAATTATTTATTATATAATTGCAAAATGGAAAATGCGTATTCTGGTAATCTGATGATGGTTCCTGTAGTAATTTTTGGCGTAGAATCCATTTACGCCATCAGAATAAACGAAAAACCATTTTTAAGCAATTTGTTTAAACAATTTTTTTTTAAACAAATGGAAAAAATTTTTTTTCTATATTTGGACTTACTTTGACGTAATGTCCCCTTTTAGAATGGTTCGGGGATGCTACCCCTGCTGGTCTAGGCATGGGCATTAATGGGTTAAGTCAAGCGACTTATTGCTCTATGATCTGGGTGTTGTCGGTCAGGAAAGCGTGCAGCGTAAAATCTTGCTGCTGCTTGGTAATTATGATGACTTTCCCTTAAAACCATGATTATATCCACAGTTTCGTTGGGTTAATAGTCAGCTATTTTTAAAGGTGTTTTTTACTTTTACTTTTATTAAGGGTTTTAAGGGTTTCCGAAGTTTGGACAATTGAAGTAGTAGTATTAATAGAGTGACAGTTTTAAAAACAGTAAATAGTGTTTTGCTAATAAATTTATTCTGTGCTGATTGTAGATCAAAAATGTGTTACGACTTTTATAAAATGCAGATAATAAAATGTCGATTACATCCTTCAAAACTTATGAGAAGAGAAAATTTTAAAAATTAATGAATTGTACGAATTATTAATTTAACTTTACTATTTGATCCATCATCTTTATAAAACTATTATTGATTAGTAATGAATAAACAAAATCTCAAAAGCTTCTTTCAAGAAATAAAAAAATGATAAAAACTGCCTCATTAATTAACTTTTTAATGACTTTTTGAATAACCAAATATTTAGTTTAGTTGCTAAAACATTTAATTTTTGTAATTAAAAATTACAATTTTGACAGTTTTAATTCTTCTCTTTTTTCGCTAAAATTAAGTAGGATTTTTATTTTTATTTTTATTTTTATTTATTTGGTTTTTGCTCAACACCGTCTGCTATTTCCAGCAATATTCGAAAAAAAAAAAAAAAAAAAACAGTTTGTGAACATTAGACCTTCAATTGACCTTGTCAAGGTCGCAACCGCCAATTTCAAGCATCAAATTAGATATTATTTCTTCGACTCGATACGATTCCAGTGTCAAGAGTAGGGATTCTCATTTAAAAAAACTCTGCCCTTCAAATAACCTTGATAATTGACTCCCCAAGGTCAAAGTTACGTGACCACCTTAGTCGCGAGTAATTTGTATCATTAGTAAGCCAACAAAAATTCGAAAAAACAGGTTTTGGACAAATTTTCAATGTTTAACTTTCATTTGACCGTTTCAAGGTCATTTTAAAAATGTATAAACTATTATTTTAGACGTGAAATTTCCGGCTCTTTCTGAATCCGACGTTAAAAATAGGTGTTCCTATTTAAAAAAAACACTCTGATCTTCAAATAACCTTGAAAATGAAGTTTAAGGTCAAAACTCACTTCACCAAAAGATGGACCCCTTTGTCCCCTTCAACTTTTGTCTGAATAGTTTTTTTGTAGCCAGCTTAGATTCCGAGAAATTTGGATGGGGCGGTTAAAATGGTCCACCCTGTATATATACATAATATGTGAGCAATTATATTTCCAACATGTCAGAATGATGTGGGTTTTGGCCCTAGGGATTGATAAATAACACAGGCCCACAAAATGAAAAAAAATGTCTGAACTTTTGACCGGACATACATATTTCCATGTATTTTTCGACGCTGAATCCGAATCTGTAATAAAAATATAGGGTTTTCCTACCATTTCTCAGAGTTTTATTGAAAAAACCTCATTTTTTACGGTTTTTTGGGGGTTTTTCGAGTCTAGAAAAAACAAATCATGAGATACGGTTAATTGGACTTCAAAATCGAATTCTACGGGAAAAAATACACGGGAAACCATACCTTCAAATTTTTTTAACGCGATTCTAGTCCTCTGTATGGGGCTGAAAAGATGAGGAAATCGGTAAAAGTCGAAATTTTGCCTAAAATGGATTTAAACAATATTAAAATTTAATCATGCGTCTTTTGAAGAGTCGATAAACATTAGAAATACTATCCTGGGGGTTTTTCAGATTGCTGATCATGAATTTGAAGTCAGATTGTGTAAAAACTACTTCTAGAGGGCGGTGACAAGAACTGTATATGGTAAATTTATCGATTTTTTAAAAATTTTACGTCTGAAATACTAATTTTAGAGTCTTTCACAGCATTGACTGTAAATTCAAGATATTAACTTAGCCTATTGTGTACGTTAAACTTAACATTTTGTCTATGTTTGTCTCTCTCTCTCTCTCTCTCTCTCTCTCTTTCCGATGTTTTTTTAGATTGGCTTACGCTTACGTACACGTTTCTCTTCGAATGACCGATGTAGTGGATTTCTGACACGTTTTTGTCCTTTTTCGCAGCTGTTTCTCTTTTTATCATCCAGCAGTAATCTGCTAACATGTTGATACCCCAGTTTCCTTGAAATCTACGTTCAAACTCCTTTAAATCTTGGTGAAATCGTTCACCATGCTCTTCACTAAAGTCTCCGTTATTTTCAGGAAACTGATCAACGTGTGAATCAAGAAAATGAAGTTTTAAGTTCATTAGACAACCCAATTTTTCAAAATTACGTACCATTCTTTTCACAATAGCTTTATAATTCGTGTCTTTGGCATTACCCAAAAAATTTCGTCGATACCTCTTTAAAACTTAACCATGCTGCCTTTTCAACATCAGTCATGCTTTGTTCAAAGTTTTCGTCTCTAAATAAAGTTCGGATTTCAGGACCATCAAAAATACCTTCATTTAATTTAGCATCAGATTTATGGGGAAATACTTTGCTTATATATTGGAAGCATTGACCGTCCTTGTCCAAAGCTTTAACTAATTGCTTTATCAATCCAAGCTTTATATGCAGAGGCGGTATCAAAATTTTCGAAGGATTAACGAGTGGATCTTTTATAACATTCTGTTTTCCAGGTTCAAACGATTCTCTTGATGGCCAAATTTTCTTTTTATAGTGTTTTTCTCTATCTCTGCTATCAAACATGCATAAATAACATGGGTACTTCGTAAATCCAGATTGTTGTCCAAGTATCATAGATAAAATCTTTAAATCGCCACATATTTGCCATTTATGTTCTCTATATTTTATTTTCGTTAAAAGTAGTTCAAGATTGGAATACTCTTCTTTAAGTACTGTTGAATGTGCTAATGGTATAGGAGCATATTTATTTGTGATATTGAGGAGTACTGCTTTAAGGCTGCGCTTTGATGAATCAATGAATAGTCGCCAATTTTCAGGTTTGTATATGTTGGGTTTCAATTCATCAATAAGACCTTTCACGTCCGTGCAATAAACCATATTAGAATCATTCTTGAAATAATTTCTAAAGCGTTCTTCTCGATTACGATATGCACATACTTTAGTACCCTTTGTCAACATATTTCGTCTCTTAAACTCTGAAGCCATAAACTCTGATTGTTCCTTAGATAAACCACTCTTTCTAAATAAATCGTTCAGACTTTTTTGATCAAACTTTTCAACAGTTCGTTCTTCACCCTTAGGAATATACTCTTCATCACTATCCAGAGAATGTTCTTCAGGTGAACTTAGATCTTCTTCATTTGATGAGCTTCCGTCTGCGGCAATCAGATTTTCAGTCGTTTCATCTGTCGAGTTTTCATCTACATTTAGATTCCCTAAGCCTGTTGTAAAACTATCTCTCGAATCTTTATTTTCAAAAATATCTATAAAATTCTTGGATGGAAATTCTATACAAGAAGTATTAGGATATACTATTCCTTTTTTCTGTATCTTGTCTAAACCTTGTATCTTTGTTAAACAAAAATAGCAATCATTTTCATCTTTTGGTTCCTTTCACTTTGTAGGTATAGTAAATTTTAATTTGGACCTAGCCTGACTGGTGTTGTATCGATTCATCATGGCATAACATGAAGCACATATATAATGAGAAACCCAAATTTTATCCTGTTGAGAAATCTCAATATCAAAACATTTTTGATAGATAAAATATTATCTGTGATTTTTCTTTTGTTTCGTTGTCCAATATATTCTGAACATACATAACAGAAATTATCTTGAGATCCATTACACGTATGGTTAAAACTGTTATTGGATGTACCAGCGCAGTTTAAAAAAGGTTGAAAATTTGAATTAGCCATATTGTTGAATTAAACCCCACACACTAGGAATCCTGTTCCGATCGCAGGTGAGTCCGCCGTCCTAGGGGTGATAACTCTCATACCTCCCCAGGCCTAAGTATGAGAGCTTTCCGACTTTGACGAGGACAATGTCAACTCGTCGTCGGACACACTACGGCATCATTCTCACATCCTAGTGCTCCCCTGCTGGACAGCGCGCCTTCGCTGGGTTCGTTACTGCAAAGTATTAAGTACACCGAATCATTCTACACATCCCATTTTCAGGGCAGTTGTCATCGTGACCAATACTTCGCAGCAGCAGGTTTTTTTAGGTACCCTTATAGAGTACTGATATATATATATATATATATATATAGCTTTGGAAAAAGATCATAAGTCCCATTCGTTTATAAACAATGCTTTAAGATCAATGACAGTGTACAACAGTGATTAACTGAACGGAGCTTTAAAATGAAACCGAATTCATTTCTAAACAACAGTACCCAGTTTTACAACAGAATAAGTATAAATAAAAAATTGACAGATCAAATTGTCTCTGACACAAACACACCAAATGAAGAAGATCTAAGTTCACCTGAAGAACATTCTCTGGATAGTGATGAAGAGTATATTCCTAAGGGTGAAGAACGAACTGTTGAAAAGTTTGATCAAAAAAGTCTGAACGATTTATTTAGAAAGAGTGGTTTATCTAAGGAACAATCAGAGTTTATGGCTTCAGAGTTTAAGAGACGAAATATGTTGACAAAGGGTACTAAAGTATGTGCATATCGTAATCGAGAAGAGCGCTTTAGAAATTATTTCAAGAATGATTCTAATATGGTTTATTGCACGGACGTGAAAGGTCTTATTGATGAATTGAAACCCAACATATACAAACCTGAAAATTGGCGACTATTCATTGATTCATCAAAGCGCAGCCTTAAAGCAGTACTCCTCAATATCACAAATAAATATGCTCCTATACCATTAGCACATTCAACAGTACTTAAAGAAGAGTATTCCAATCTTGAACTACTTTTAACGAAAATAAAATATAGAGAACATAAATGGCAAATATGTGGCGATTTAAAGATTTTATCTATGATACTTGGACAACAATCTGGATTTACGAAGTACCCATGTTATTTATGCATGTTTGATAGCAGAGATAGAGAAAAACACTATAAAAAGAAAATTTGGCCATCAAGAGAATCGTTTGAACCTGGAAAACAGAATGTTATAAAAGATCCACTCGTTAATCCTTCGAAAATTTTAATACCGCCTCTGCATATAAAGCTTGGATTGATAAAGCAATTAGTTAAAGCTTTGGACAAGGACGGTCAATGCTTCCAATATATAAGCAAAGTATTTCCCCATAAATCTGATGCTAAATTAAATGAAGGTATTTTTGATGGTCCTGAAATCCGAACTTTATTTAGAGACGAAAACTTTGAACAAAGCATGACTGATGTTGAAAAGGCAGCATGGTTAAGTTTTAAAGAGGTATCGACGAAATTTTTGGGTAATGCCAAAGACACGAATTATAAAGCTATTGCGAAAAGAATGGTACGTAATTTTGAAAAATTGGGTTGTCTAATGAACTTTAAACTTCATTTTCTTGATTCACACGTTGATCAGTTTCCTGAAAATAACGGAGACTTTAGTGAAGAGCATGGTGAACGATTTCACCAAGATTTAAAGGAGTTTGAACGTAGATTTCAAGGAAACTGGGGTATCAACATGTTAGCAGATTACTGCTGGATGATAAAAAGAGAAACAGCTGCGAAAAAAGGACAAAAACGTGTCAGAAATCCACTACATCGGTCATTTGAAGAGAAACGTGTACGTAAGCGTAAGCCAATTTAAAAAAAATATCGGAAGAGAGAGAGAGAGAGAGAGAGATAGATATTTTTAGATAGATATTTAAATTTATTAACTGTACATTATGTTGTACAACAAAAATAATACAAATTCGTAAGTATATATATATAAAATGAGATACTAAGTAAAAATATAATTAAAATAATGATACAGTAATTAAAATAATTAAAGCCTAGCTCGGAGCAGAGGCTCATTCTCAAGGGAAAGGTAGTGCGAATATGTTGATGCCTTGAATAATGCCAACGATGAAGAATCTCTTAAAGATGATGGTAGACCGTTCCATAGTTGCGATGACACAACCAGGAACGATCTTTGGTGATACTCGGTAGATGAAAAAGGAATGGTTAACGGTCTCACATCACCCCTCAGTGTCCTCACAGGCCGGCTCCACAAATATCTAGAATAAAGATATGAAGGTGAGCATGACAAAAACATTTTGTATAAGAAGGTAGTAGCGAAGTAGTTTCTTCTACCCAAAGTGGATAACCAGCCTAGAGAGGACCTATAAACAGAGATGTGCTCGCGCCTACTTACACCATAGATGTAACGAATACCAGAGTTTACAACCCTTTCAAGCCTCAGATCGAGTTCAGCAGAAAGGTCAATATAGACCAAACAACAGTAATCAAGTAAAGGAAACAGCAAAGAACGGATAAGATGCTTACGTAGTGCAATGGTGGTACTTTTTCGAAAGAAATTTAATCTATAGAGCAATGAGTGACTCCTGTTACACACATGCGCAATTTGGTCCTTCCAGTTCAACTTACTATCAAGCCATACACCAAGACTACGAACAGAAGATTCAAACTTAATAAGATCACCGTTTATTGGAACACCAGTGATGTGTAATGAGGGCAGCATATTGACATAGAAATAAGATCCAATAATAATAGCCTTTGTTTTGCTCACATTTAATTTCAGATGATTTTTTGTCGCCCAGTTAACAATACTGACAGCTTGATCACTCATGAGAGCAGTAACAGAAGCCAACTTAGCAATTGGGAAGTGAATGTACACCTGAAGATCATCAGCATAGATAAGATGCTGCACATCGGCATGGAAGTCAGCAGCCACATCATTGATGTATATAGAAAACAACAGTGGACCAAGGACAGAGCCCTGGGGAACACCAGTATTTAATGTTACATAGTCAGATGCATTACCATCTGCATCAATAACAGCCTGCTGTCTCTCAGAGAGATAAGACGCAAACCAACGCACAACTGAATGCGAGATGTCAAGAGAAGACATTTTTCTGAGCAGAGAGACATGGCATACCGTATCAAATGCCTTGCTGAAATCAAATAGCAACAGCAACGTCACATAGCGTCTGTCCATATTGCGTCTAATGTCCTCAGTTAGTTTCAGTAGTGCGGTCTGAGTACTATGTCCAGTTCGAAATCCAGTCTGATAAGGGTCCAGTAGCTGTCGTATAGTCAGGTAATTGTAGAGTTGATCATGGACTAGACGTTCAAGAACCTTGGACATAAAAGATAATAAAGAAATTGGCCTAATGTCACCAAAAGCTTGAGGAGAGGAGATTTTGTTTATTGTAGTGACCAGTGAGATCTTCCAGCATGAAGGAAATAAGGATTCACGCAATGAGTCGTTATAAATACGACATAACAAAGGCCCAATGACCGGAAATGCCGCACGGACAAAAGATTGAGGAACAGCATCAAACCCTCTGGCCTGTGAAGTTGAATGACAAACAGCCATCCATACCTCCTCCAAAGTAACTGGATTAAACTTAAACATGGGTTTAAGTGGTTCATCTAGAGCAAGTGTATTCATGTAATCAGAAATGGAGGGGACCAGAGGATCAAACGCAACACCACCAAAATACCGATTCAAATCATTAATTGAAAAAGAATGTCGAGAGTCACTACTGCTGGAACATACGCCCAGGTTCTTGAGTTCTTTCCAGATCTGTCTTGCGTCAGTAATCTTAGATAGTCTGTCGTGGTAATACAGTAATTTAGCTGATTCGATGCATGAATGGGCCCGATCTCGAGCATCTCTATAACATATAAGATCAGCACGCAGCCTAGTACGTTTGAAGCGTCTGTAATGCCTATCTCTCTCAGAGATTAAGCGGTGATGCTCAGAGGTAAACCACGGACGATGACTCTTGCTCTGTCGAACACGCCTAACAGGCACAAACCGTGAGATAGCTTCATTAAGATGAGTGTAAAGACATTCAAGGCGAGCCAAAAGAGAAGAGTCACCGTTACACACAGCACAATTCAGCGATCGAAAATAATCAAGAATAGCAGCCTCATCAACCGCTTTATAATCTTGATAAGTAAAATTATCAAGTGTAGGCCTAGAGAGAGACGACTTCACAGTCGCAGCAATAAAATCATGTCCGTCAATAAATGGTACATCAGTCTTCCAATAATCAAGCAGTAAGTCATTGGAATCGACAAGGCACAAGTCGAGCCACGTATCAGAGGAATAAGTATGATGCGTAGGTCCATAAGGCACTGAAAAAAGTGCATTTTCCTTAATAAGGCTCTTCAGGAACACAGAATCATCAGATTCAGAACACAAATTAGTGTTGAAATCTCCTAAAACTACCTTAGTACTATAATTGTGCATATGAGTGGTCAAATCAGGAATAAAGTCCGTGTTGGCCAAAAATGGAGCGTGAGGTGGTCTATAAACAACACCAACGAAAATGGGTGAAGCCAAGTCAGATGAGTTGACCTCACAGAAGAGATACTCAGGTAAACCAGGCTTACCACTCCAGCTTCCAGAGGATGAACAGAGACGCACAGAAGTGAGAGAGCAGTATACAAATAAAGCAACACCACCTCCCCTGGTGTTACGATCCTGTCTATAAAGCACATACCCATCAAGAGCAATCAAAGAATCACAAACTATCTGGCCCAGTTTGGTCTCAGTAACAGCTATTACGTGGAAATAAGGGCAAGAAGCCAAAAAGAGTCTAATCATCTCAATGTGCGCTCTAATAGAGTTGGCATTGAAATGACAAACTCTGAGACCATCCTTAGTAGTGAAATGATCATGAATGACCGATGAAATAGTATTGTTAGAAGGAAGAAGTGTGTTAGAGTGAGAAGGAAGAGAGAATGAGCTTACCCCAGTGTCAGATGTTAAGTGGTTACATCGTCGTTGGCTGATATCAATGAGAGCTTTGCTAAAAAAGCATCCAAGTCGTCATCCGATGCAACACGAATAGCTGCATCCTCCTTCTTCCTTCTGACGAAGATCTTACCATCACGCACAAATGTAAGGAAGTTGTACCTCTTATCTTTGGCCTTCCTGAGCACTCTCAACTTCAGTTGGTGCAATGAGTGTGGCAGATATTCATTGATGTTGATCAAGGAAGGAGTAAGTGTTTCCACTGATAAAGTTCCCTGCAAAAGGTCACTCCTGATCTTTGAGGTATGAAGGCTACCCATCCTGATCTTTGCTCCGATGACAGATCGCGCCAACGAGGCACTCTTCATAGTGACGAGCAATGGCGTCGTAAGTAGCGGAGGACCACCTTGAGATGTTGCTGCAGAAGGAGCAGTACTATCATCAGTACTACGAGCTGTAGCAGGTCGCGACAAAGGTCGAACCGAAACAATATCACTGAGAGCAAAACCAGAATTAAGAGAAGCCAATACAGCAAAGACACCGTTCTTCAGATCGTTAAATTCATTAGGAACCAGGCCTCCAAACACCAAGTCTGATGCACGCTCAAGACGCTGCTGGCCAGCCGCCAAAACATCACACTGTTGCCGTAAAGATTTATTGAGCTTGTCCAATTCCTGTAGTTTAGCAGCCATAGGGTCAGATAATGCCCGATCAGGCACAACAGAGAGAGATTCCTCCAGCTTCGCCTTAAGCTCCCGATAATCCTGACAAACCTTGTCAAGCCTTGCCTCAGCTGCTCCACAACGTTCCTCACATGCCACAGCAATACCATCCACTCGCGTCTCCAAACTTGTAAATCTCCCATCCAGTGTCAATAGTTGAGTGCCGATATTGTTGATCTTGGTATCCATATCATCCAGCTTATCTAATTTCTCCATCTTCTTCAATATAGAAGACAAAAGTTCATTTGTTTGTAGCGCTGGTAGTGTCGGAGTTGGAGTACGCGGCAGAGACAGAGAAGCTGAGACATCACTCATAGAACCCACAGAATTAGAACGTGATCGACTGCAATCAGGATTTGCAGCTGCTATGCAAAAGTTACATACCTTTACTTGTTGGTCATTATTATCTCTAACTAAGAGCAATTTGGTACAAGAGCTGTGATAGGTCTTGCCACAGCGACCACAAAGCTGAGGCTTAGATGCAGCACTAAAGTTTTTAAAACAGAGACCACACTGATTAGACATAGTGACCTCCAAGATAGAAATAGCTTAATCAAACGAATCTTAAATTTTAATTTTAAATTTGGTGCCAGTTGTATATTTAAAAGTAGATAAGCAGCTTAATAAATGCACTCTGAGTTGCTTCTAAGTTTCAGTTGCTGTAAGTGGAAAAGCAGCTTAATAAATGCACTCTGAGTTGTTTCTAAGTTTCAGTTATTGGAAGTGGAAAAGCAGCTTAACAAATGCACTCTGAGTTGCTTCCAAGTTTCAGTTATTGTAAGTGGAAAAGCGGCTTAATTTGTACAGAGTAAGATTCGTTTGACTGTGATTAGAGAGAGCACAAGATGATAGTGGAAAAGCGCCTTAACTGGAGAAATTACCATCAGGTATCACATAGACGGGCAAAGATGCCAATATACAGGTCATCCAAGGGATGGAGCCACCAGCACTAAGCAAATAAGAATCCTCTTGTGGTAGATGATTGCACCAAAAAGATTGAGGTTATGTTGTAGAAAATACTTAAAACCAGTTGCAGTACAACTGCATACAATATACTGCACTATTGTAATATACAGCAATTAAATCAAACATGCAGCAAATTCCACGTTGTTACCACTAGATTCTATCAAAAGAACAGTGAAGTTAGTGTATACGTTATCCAAGAGATGGCGCCATCAGCGTTAAAAAATATGATCCCTCTTGCAGTATGTAATTGCGCCAAAAAAGAATGAGGTTATGTTACAATTAAAAATAAAACTAATTGCAATGCAATTGTGCACAATATAATGCACTTAAAACAACACTCAACAACACAAGCAGGCCCACAGCAACTTTCTCAGGCAGCAGCAGAGTCCACAGCAGTATCAGAGATAAGAGCAGGTTGATGTTGAGAGACTGCGGATTTTATCAAAAGAACAGTGAAGTTAGTGTATACGTTATCCAAGAGATGGCGCTATCAGCATTAAAAAAAAATATGATCCCTCTTGCAGTATGTAATTGCGCCAAAAAAGAATGAGGTTATGTTGCAATTAAAAATAAAACCAATTGCAATGCAATTGTGCACAATATAGTGCACTCAAAACAACACTCAATAACACAAGCAGGCCCACAGCAACTTTCTCAGGCAGCAGCAGAGTCCACAGCGGTGTCAGAGATAAAAGCAGGTTGATGTTGAGAGACTGCACTTTCACAGTAAGAAACCGTCCAGAGTCCAATATGCAATTGCAAAAATGCAAATGAATGAGGCCAACACTCTCGGACTCCAAGTAGGACGATTCCCTGCAAAAAATTCCACTCCGCAAAGTGAAAAAATGCTGTTTAAATAAGTTTCAAGAGGAGCGAAAAAAAAATACGTATGGCGCTACTTACGGCAAGAGAGAGAGAGAGAGAGAGACAAACATAGACAAAATGTTAAGTTTAACGTACACAATAGGCTAAGTTAATATCTTGAATTTACAGTCAATGCTGTGAAAGACTCTAAAATTAGTATTTCAGACGTAAAATTTTTAAAAAATCGATAAATTTACCATATACAGTTCTTGTCACCGCCCTCTAGAAGTAGTTTTTACACAATCTGACTTCAAATTCATGATCAGCAATCTGAAAAACCCCCAGGATAGTATTTCCAATGTTTATCGACTCTTCAAAAGACGCATGATTAAATTTTAATATTGTTTAAATCCATTTTAGGCAAAATTTCGACTTTTACCGATTTCCTCATCTTTTCAGCCCCATACAGAGGACTAGAATCGCGTTAAAAAAATTTGAAGGTATGGTTTCCCGTAGAATTCGATTTTGAAGTCCAATTAACCGTATCTCATGATTTGTTTTTTCTAGACTCGAAAAACCGCAAAAAAACCGTAAAAAATGAGGTTTTTTCAATAAAACTCTGAGAAATGGTAGTAAAACCCTATATTTTTATTACAGATTCGGATTCAGCGTCGAAAAATACATGGGAATATGTATGTCCGGTCAAAAGTTCAGACATTTTTTTTCATTTTGTGGGCCTGTGTAATTAATGTTGGCGAAATATTGGAAAAATTTTGCCAATAGATTTTCAAATAAATGCGCAATATTGGATATTGTTTTACCAACATCTTAAGAATACGAATTTTTCTTACGCAGGATATTACTATTAGAAATGTTGAAAATGTTAAAAAAAAGTATGTTAAGTATTTTAATTTAATTCTACTGTATTTTTTGATATTTAAATTTAAGAGGACGCTGGATCTCTCCATCCTTTTTACTTTAAAAATTTAGGTTTTTATAAAAACTGGTGATTATTGATAAAAATTGAGAGTTATCCGCAACTTGTACAGTAGAAAGCAATATTTTTTCTGATAAGGATAAATTAATTTTGCTGCTTAGTTTCCAAGAAAAGTTTGACATATTTAAAAAATTATAACTTAGGCTAGAGAGTAGGATTTTTTTAATATGTCAAACTTTTCTTAAAAACAAAACATCAAAAATAAATTAATTAATTTGTTCTTATCAGGAAAAATATTGCTTTTCACTGTACAAGTTGGGGACAACTATTAATTTTTATCAATAATCATTAGTTTTTCCAAAAACCTATATTTATTAATTAGAAAAGGATAGAGGGATCCAACGTCCTCTTAAGATTATATTTTAGTTAGTAAATTCAACGAACGAATTAATTGTTCGAATGAAGGATATAAATTTCGCAAGTCAAAATGATTCGCATGAACTTCATGAAGAAATTTAAAAAATTAAGTTGGTCAAGAGCAGGTCGAGTATATCCGTCCTTTTCTAATCAAAGAATTGATTTTATTTAAAAAATCTAATAATTATAGCAAAACATAAAGAGAAATCCGCATTCCGTATCAAAAAAGCAATATTTTTATTGATGAAAGAATTAATTTCATCGCTCCGTTTCCAAGAAAACCTAGAAAAACTTTAAACATAGAGGTTAGGATAAATAATTTGGTTTTTCAAGGTTTTCATAAGATCGAAGCAATAAAATTTATTCTTCCTAATTAAAGAAAATTCTGCTTTTCTTGATACGAGATTCGGCTTTCTCTTTATTTTTCGCTGAAGTTCTTAGTTTTTGCTAATAATTAATTCTTGAATTAGAAAAGGACAGAGACATGTGACCTACTCTTAAATATTACATGCATATAAAATTATTTTTAAATTATGTTGCATTCACTTTTTTTTGAGTACATCAAAAATCATTCATTGCATTTTAGGTCGATCTGTAGTTAAGGTTATGGTAAAGGCATAGAGATTTTTGATGGGTCCTAATGGATAATAAAAATTTATTAATAAAGAAATAAATTTTATAAAATTTTTTAATAAAATTAAAAAAGTTTTATACGATAGAAATAAAACGCTGCCAAGTGCTTTGGCGCAATGCTTTCTCATAGAGCTCATTAAGTCAGAGTAATTTGATTTTATTTTTTTAAATGTGAATTTAAGGGGATGTAAAATAGAAACTACACCTGTAATCATAAATATTCACTATCCTTACATTTTATTGTAAAATTTTTAATAAAAAAATGCATTAGCTTGTAGTATGTACCATGAAGATTATTCAGTTAAATTTTTAAATAATTTCATTCATTAATTATTGAGAATTTTGAGTTCCAAAATTATTTATTAACATTTTTCAATTTTGTACAGGAATCGAAATATCTTGAAAGCTAATTAATGAATTTATTTGAAAATTTATCTAAATAATCATCATGGTACATACTACAAGCTAATGCATTTCTTTTCTGGAAATTCAGCAATAAAATGGAAAAGAAGCTAATATCTATAAGTACAGGTGTAGTGTCCGTTTTACATCTCCTTAATGTAAAATACAATTTACATTAAAAAAAAATTAGTTAATGTAAGAGAGTAATTAGGAAATAGGAAGAGAGAAACAGGGATGAATGAAATTAGGGTAAAAATGAGGATCAATCCGAGATAGGAGGACAGAGAGGAAGTCAGGAAATAAGAAAAAATTTAGTGAATGCGTTAAATCAGAAATCCGAAAAGGTGATCAAAGAACTACACAAACAAAATTATTTTTTAAAAGCTAGTTTTGTAAAGACAGTAGCAAATAACTTGTTTAAAAATTTTAAAGCAAATCTATCAAGTAGTTTACGTAAAATAGAAAAAAAATAAAAAATGAAATTTTTTAAAAATCGAAAATTTTCTGAAAATTCTAAAAATGGCTCTATATAAAAAACTACACTATGAAAACCAATTTTTAATGGCTTCCCGCCCACTTATGAAAAATAATAGATAGTATGCAAAATTTGAAGCAAATCCATTGAGTAATTTTCGAGATTCCATTGGCTAAATAAATACCATTTTCTTTCCAAAATTTTTTTTTCAAAATTTTAAAAATGCTTTACAATTAAAACTACACTAACTAGAAGAGGCTATGAGCTTCGGATCACAGATCTTGATGAAACTTTGGGATATGTTTTCAGGTACCAAAATATGATTAAAGTCAGAGCAGTACGGTCTAACGCTTCGAAAAACTAAAATTATAGACGTTTCTAGTCTTATTTTAAGGAAAATGTAAAAAAAAATGCTCCTGATTGAAGTGTAAATAATTAAGTCTAGAAATGTCTTTAATAAATTAACAGAAACTAAAATAAAAGTAGAGAAAGAAAGCTTTAATTTTCCGTTTTGAGAATTGAGAAATAATAATTAGAACCAGAGATATGTTTGTTCGAAGTTAAGCAGCAAGAAAGTACCAAAAATCACTGTCTTTCAGAATTTAGATGATTATTTTCTATTTACACAAAATAGAAGATAAATAAAAAATAAAAATTTCGTCGAAAATTTTAAAAATGCTCTAAAATTAAAACTGCGCTCAGAAAATTAGTTTTCCAAAGCTTGTTTTTTTCATACAGTAGCGAATAACTTGTAAACAAATTTTGGAGCAAATCAATCGAATAGTTTTCGTAAAATAAAAAAAAATGAAAAATAAAAATTTTTGAAAAAATTATAAAAATGCTCTAAAATTAAAAGTACGCTAAGAAAATCAGTTTTCAAAAGTTTTTCTTCTTTTGGCAGTCAAATAAAAATGGGAAAAAAACGTTCAACTTGTGACAACCTTGGGGATCAGAAGGTTGCACTAAATTTATAAAAATATATAGGCGGTAATTAATTAAGTAAAAAAAAAGAGAAACTTTATTTAAGAAATTTGTACAGTAATCGTACGATCGCTCAAAATGGACGCCAGCCGCGTATAGCGTACGCGACACCGCTTGCACTAATTAAATAACTATCAGCACGACAAAAAGCAGATATTAACAAAAATGTAAGCTAAAAGGGACACGAGCAATAAACACAAACAAAAGGAAGAATTAGAAAAGCACGAAGGGAAAATAAGCGATAGAACGCGCACGCGATCGCTCAGCACACACGTCGTAAAAGACAGAAAGAAATTATTTTATTTCTATTTGCAATCGTGCACTCGCAACAATTTTAAGCACAATAAAATAATTTAGAGAATAGTGAATTTATCTATTCTCGCTCACTCAAGCTTACGACATTCGCACACACAAAATTAATACTACGCGATATCGCAAGTCGAAACGCTCTTTATCGGACGCCCGTGACAGAAGGAATAATTCAATGCATTCCTTCTTGTCTATGCTCAGCTTCATCTCTCTTGCTGTATGCTGCGCGCGCCGCAAGAGAGAGACAAACGATCCTAAACGGACCCAAGCTCAGCTACTCGAGTCAAGCTGCTCGCCAGCTATATCAGTGCACATTATACGTGCTATAGAGATTCGCATGTGTGTGCCAACGATTTTGGGTTATGCTTTTGGATATTTGACTTGCGTGGTCTGCTTTCCGTCTTGCCCTTAGTTAGGTGTTCCCTTCTGTCGGCTATATGCGATACAAATATACCTATAAGTAATATGGCCAATCTGCCATGTTACAAACTGATAGAACTATAGACTAAAAGAAGTATATTTTAATTTATTTTTTTAGTCAACGCAGGTATTCTTTTTATTTAATAGTCTACATAAAGTAATCATAACTATTTTTTCTACAAATACATTTTTTTAAATTTGTGTAGATGATTATTTTTTTTAAAAGATCATTTAATATTGACCTTAAAAGAGCTTTTGAAAAATGAAAATTATTTAGTATTTTAAATAAAAGTTATAAAAAAAATTGCAAATCCTTGAATAATTTTTTTTAATTTATGAAAGCAAGATGGTGGTTGGCGCGCTTGCTCCCTAATTGCTATAAAAATAAATTTTCAGAAAAAAAGACTTAAAAAAAAAAAACGAGTTTAAAACTGAAATTATATTGCTAAGAAAAGAAAAAAATAATACCTTTTAATCAATTAATTATTTAAATTCAATTTTTAGAAGTCGGTGCCGAAATTTGAATCTATTAATTGTTTAAATTTTTTTAATTGATTAAAATTTTGGCGCCGACTTTTAAAAATAAAATTTGAACAATTGATTGATTAAAAGGTATTATTTTTTTTTATATCAATATATTCATGCATTTCGGTTTTGAAGTTTTTTTTTCTGAGAAATTTTTTATATATTTTGGGTATCAATTGGGACATCTTCACTGATTTATTTTTTTGTTCGGTGAGTCGATATAAAATGTCCCACATATATGTAAATTATACTCTATGACTATTTAATTGATGATTTTAGTACTTTTAATAATTAAAAGTATAATTTAAATAACATTTGCGAACAAAAAAAAAATATAAAATAATTCATATATTAATTTTTTTTAGAATTTTCGTACTTTATTTTCATACCTAGCAAAATCTTCAAAAGCTATAAAATTTTTTTTCAAGGTTCAAATAAATCTAACAACACCGTTTGAAAAATATGCTTATGTCCGAGGTAGATTTGGTTTATCTGAAGAAAATAAGCACATCGTAGCGGAAATAACTTCTCCAGCTGGTCCCTTGGGCATTGAAGGAATCTGTCAGTTATTCACAAAAAATTATGATTTTCACATGAAACTGCTTCTTGCGACTCCTCTTGATATTCTTCAACAAGTTTTTGTTATTGCAAAACTTAATAAGCAAGAGGCCGACTTTAGAATGGCTTATAATAATTTAACTGCTGGATTTCAGGTAAATATAAACATTAATGATTTTACCACTAATTCAATTGAAATTAAAAGTTCAGTAGCAGCAAATCATCAAAGTTGTAAAATTTAAACTAGATTTTGAGATTTACAATCTAAATATTGAATTCAACGAAAAATTAAAATATAAATTGAATTTTTCTTCGATGACCTAAATATTTACAATTTGTAAATGTTGCGATTGTATACATTTACATTATATAATAAGCGTGAAATAATAAATAAAACAATACGTTTTATTAAGGGGATGTAATAGGGTATATGATGTATGCATAGTTACCGATATTGCAGTTTTTCAAATATTTAATATTTGTTCAAAAATTTTCCGAAATATCTCTATATTAGGCTTTTTATTAGTAAAAATGAAAGGCTGTAATATAGAGATATTTTTAAAAGTTTTGAATTAAGAATAAAATTTTGAAAAATGTAATGTTGGTATTTTACATTCCCTTAAGATGAAAAGTGATACAATTCATTCTCTTGTTGTCTTATGAAAGTTATAACAAAAAAACGCTGGTAAAAACAAACATCACATATAAGCGTTACATATATATTTTAATACATTAATTACTTCTTATAAGGTAGGTATTACTTTTTATCCATACAAACTAAACATAACTTTATTCATTACATAACACAACAGTTAGAAAAGAATCTACATACAAAATTACAAGACCTTACATGCCATAACGGCTCTTACTTTTCTGATAAAAGAAATCCACTTTAAGAAATATTCAAGGTATAATGCGAACATATGGGCCATCTATTACATATATAATAAACCATAAAATAAGAATCAATTAAACCTCAATAGTAAAAAACTATTACTTATTGCAACCATAAATTCACATAAGTGAATTCCACAGAGGGACGTGGATATGGTAATTAAACTTATTTACGTGGATATAGCAATTAAACTTATTAACTAACATAAAATTAGGAGTCATAATAAGCCTGTAATCAGATAATTAAAATTTAAATTAAATTTTCTCAGATTTTTACTGATAGTTTTTTTCAACTAATACATGGAGAGAAATTTGACTATACTACATTGACATAAAATATCCTTTGTAGATTGCGAACCTTATACTATAACCTTCAATTATATTAATGAATGTATTCTATTTTAAAAATGAGAATCTCACAACAGCGGTAAACATTGCATGTTTTGTAACGGGCTACTACGCTGATGTTAATCTATCATTCACATCGTGTCTATATAACGTAGACTAAGATCGGAATCTCACGTTTGTTTACTGTTGTGAATCTTTCCTGCTCAAATTTCGCTCCGAAATTTGTAATTTTACAAAGTTTCATATTTCGGAAAAAACTATGCATTGTAATGGATTTTCCTTACAGAGGTAACTTTATTTCATTGCAATGAAGAGCGAAAACTCAAAAAATGGTCGTAAAAAGCCGAAATTTATAATAATCGAAAAAACTAGTTTTCCCAGCTTGAAAATTTCAACTATCTAAAAAGCCAGGCCTCGTAGAAAGATTTCCTATTTGTAATCGTTTTATATTTAGAAAATGAAGGGCAGAAAGTTGGTTTCATATAGTTTATTGAAAAATAGCAAAATAACATTTTCCTAAAACTCACGATCAGCTGTGAGGCAAGAATGAACGTGCAAGAAGCCATGTTTTATAGTTAGCATCAATGTTAATATTTAGCTTGGCGCACGCCAACTTCAAAGTTCGATTTATATTGCATATGTTCGATATTGCAATAATTAAAATTTCTAAGGAGTTAATGTTCTATTTTATTTCAAACAAACTACATAGAAAAGTTGTATATTTTTTTAATGCAAAAGAGAATAATATAGCTTACTTTATCTAGGTACAGATTTTTTTTATTTTAATTATTTTTATAGGAAAATATGTAGTTCATTCATTGCTTTTTTTTTAAACATTTATTAGGTGAAAAAGGATTACTTTATTAAAATGTTAATATTTACTATTTACAGTTATTCACGTTTTTTTAGATTTATTCACATTTATTAATAGTTATTCATTTTTTCCGAAATTTTCACACAATCAATTTATATATATATATATATATAAACTTTAAAAAATGAATAATTGTTGATAAATGTAAAAAAAATTAAATAATTGGAAATAATTCTTAATAATTACAACTAATAGTTAGTAATTGTTATTAATTGTGTATAATTATCATTCACTATTCTCTGGTAAAAAGTTTAGCATAAAATATGACCTATCTACCAACATATAGCCATATTTTTACAGTGTGATTACATTGTCAAATTTCACTATAAGTTAGCCAAAATATCTACTTATTCTAATGTGTAATTTGTGCGTAATACTATCATAAACTTTATTTATAGTATAAGAAGTTCAACTTTAATCGTGAACTTTCTCTACTCTTCTTTATTATTTTTTTATCCATTATTCTTCAGATTTTAATTCAAAATAAACTATTTTTATTATAACCTAATTTTTTTATATGACTTTATATTCGACATCTTAACCTAACCATAAACTTTGAAAATAGACGCGCTTATGTGGTTCTTAAGTTTTGTTAGTTAGTTAAAAAGTTTAATGTCCAGTTTCATTTTTAGTCTACGTTAAATAAAATTTTTCGTGATACGTGTTAGATTATTTTTTTGAAACTAACAGTACTCAAAGCTTTGATACTTTGTATATTGCTTTAAAATATCTTCCTCGAATCAATGCTTATGAATGTAATTTAGATTGTACTGTTATTTTACTTAAAAAAGTTGGTAAGCGGTTTTATATTTGATTTAGTCTATGATGAATGCTTTTATATGATACGTATCAGACTACTTATTTTCAAACTATAAAACTCAATATTATGTTAGATAATACAACTTATTGATTTGCATTGACATTATGTTACAGTAGGACACTTTAAAATTATTTGCAAAATTTTATAAGTTTAAATGCCAGACTTTCAAAACGAATATGTGTATTACGAGATATTTTGTCAATATTTAAACCGAAAAAAATTTTTAACAAAAAAAAACCGACTTCAAAAAATGCACTGAAAAGTAACAAATAATCTATTATCTTTGGAAATCATACAAATAATTGGTAAAATACAATTTTAGAAGTCGGCGTCTAATTCCTCAATGAATGTAAACGATATTTTTTAACAATAAATGTAAACGTCATTTTTGAACAATGAATGTGAACGTTATTTTTGAAAAAATAGACTAAGTCGTTCTGCTTACGCACCACAGATTTAGAATTAGACGCCAACTTCTAAAATTGTATTTTAGCAATTATTTGTATAATTTTTAAAGATAATAGATTATTTGTTACTTTTCAGTGCATTTTTTTAAGTCGGTTTTTTTTTGGTTGAAAATTTTTTATTTGTCATTTTTTAGTGCAATGTTTTTAAAATCTTATTTTTTGTAAAAAATTTTGTTTTTATTCGATACTTTTAAAGTCGGTTTTAATTTATTAAAAATTTTTTGAATTGTTCGTTTTTGTTAAAAAATTTTTATTTTCTATCTTCTAGTGAATCCCCTTACTAGAAACGCAAATATAGGTAGACCCACTAATTACATTAAACTTTTATTATTAATTCATAACGCATGCATTAGTACACCACCAAGCAATATATAGCAGGAGAAAAAGAAGGCTTAACAGCAGAGTGACGTTATGTGTGCGTGTATACATATTCAAGTTCAGGTAAAAGAGAGAGAGAGAGAGAGAGAGAGAGAAAGAGAGAGTAGGCGAAGTATAAGGGAGGTAAATGAGAAAACAAAACATCCGGTTTTTTTATTAATTTGATAATTGGATTATACAAACCGAATATTGGCCCAATAATTATAGGACACGTATAGGACCTTCCTGCAGACATTCTCTATCAGATAAGAAAAAGTTTTTTCGAATCGGTTAAGAAATGACGGAGTTATGAAGTAACAGACATAAAAAAAAAAAAAAAAAAAAAAAAAAAAAAAAATTCAGTCGAATTGAGAACCTCCTCCTCTTTGAAGTCGGTTAAAAATGAAACTTGCCACCAACTTTCTTAAAGTAAAATTACAATACAACCTACATTACATGGATCTGTATTGATATTATAATAGACAGAATATTCTAAATTTATTCACAAAGTATATGAATAATTTTTAAATATCTCATTCAATGCTTAAAATCCTTTTAAAAAGTCAAAAATGTAATTTTTTTAATTTGGTGGTTGTCATAAGCTTTCTCAGTTAATTTTCAACAAATTGTTCGACAAACTTTCAATTTCTTTTTCTTTTTTTTTAATAAAAGTCTTATTTTGTTAATATATATAAATTCAAGGTCTCTGGAAATTTTGGAGTCAATTCGTTGAAAATTGGCTAAAAAAGCTTGCAGGGACCACCAAAATCAAGTGTTCGAATAAAGGAAAGGATTTCAATCATCTGATGAGGTTACTTAAAATTACTCATTGGCTAAAGCCTTGTATTTTATATATCTAAGGAAAGAATTTTAGGCTTAAATTTGGGCTTGATACCTTAAGTTCTTAATTAATTGATATTTTATATAAGTATAACTATAATTAATATTGAATAATATCAATAACTCATTTATTTATATTAATACAAAATTTATTTTTGACATAAATTATACCTATAAAGTTTGTATTGTTCATTATAACCTTTGTCTACTTAAGTGATATACTAACAAGTAATTATTATTAATTGTAACGAATACTTGTTAGTATATCACTTAAGTAGACAAAGGTTATAATGAACAATACAAACTTTATAGGTAAGAATTGTTATTGATTGTGGGAGTCGGCCCGGGAAGCCTTCTGGGCAAATGTCATCTTTCAGGGTCCATGTCCCGCTCCTTGGCGTCTTTGTCGCATCAATGCTCAAAGTGGCAGTGCTATAACGAACACGGCAAATAGGAAGCTCTGACTGGCGGATGACGCTGGTATAGTCGTAACCGCTGATGTCGACAACCACTCAAACATTCTTTGCACACTACACAGACACAGACACCTTACTCGCACACAACGGACATATAACAGTAAAAGACCAAGTAAGTGGATTGGGAGCCCTATAAACGGGTTTCTACCTACTGCGTGTATGTGCGTGGATGCTGCCACTGGGGACTTTATAAACAAGTATCGCCCAGTGCTTAAGAATGGGATGAAGAGGCTGTGAAAGTTACATGTCAGGTTATAAGAGGTCGGGATGAGGATGGTTTACACTCTTTATCCTACGAACTATATGGAAGGCGAAGACTTTATGAACAAGATCTCCCGGAAGTGCAAGGACAGGGGACCCTATAGACGGGTAACTCTCCCTTGGATGGCAGAAAATCCTCAGTATGATCCATCGAATGGATGGGCTAATAAACACTTACACTAACAAAGCAGAAACATCCTGGGGTCCAGCGACGGCCGTAAGTAGGCTGACTCAGGATGGAAAACGCGTCGCTACTGGAAAATACAGGGGAAAACCGTGTGGATGCTGCGGGCCGCCGGATAGTACAGGAGCCCGGTCGGAACTAGCCACTCTGAACTGGCTGCCCTATCAGCTGGCGAAAAATCTATCTCCCTGTTGCCTGGTGTCGGGTGGCACCCGGACTGGGCGCCGACAATGGGGAACAAGGGCTCCTCCGAGGTCACCGGCGGCGGGGTGATCTTTAAGGGTTGAGGTTGACGGATGATGCATGAGCAGGACCTTACTGAGAGTTGACTCTGACATATAACACATATTACACGAGAAACGATGGAGAAGTGAACAAAAAGAACGAAAATGGTGATGAAAACGAAAGAAAAAAAGCTTTCAGCATCCATCAGCGCTCCGGGCACCCCACACCCACGTACCTCAGAGGCCGCTGTCTTGGCCTCGGGGATATGTACAAAAAAAAACTCAAACAGGGTAATGAAAGGGATTGTAGGATCGCCTCCTGATCGTATCAGGGAGCACCTTCAAATGATCTTAGCATCAGTTGCCAAGATAAAAGAAGTTAAAAGAAAGGTTAGGACAGTAAGCACTGAAATTACGGATGAATGGGCTGTTATCGGAGATGCATGTGAGGCAGCAATGATTGAATGTGGTGGGATGGCTGTGCAGCGGATAACTGTGGCGAAAGCCGCTACCGAGGCCCAGAAGCGCAAAAGAGAGCCTACTGGTGCCAGTCCGGAGCAGTCTGTGGCCTATCAGAGGGTAGAAGAAGGCTTTGGATGGAAGAAGGTCGGTGCCAGGCGTAAATCCAGAACTGCTTGCACATCTAATGACGGCACGAACGAACAGAAGGACCAGGGGTCTCAAAAAGACCAGAAAAACAGAGGAAAAAGACTGGCTTCAGGAAGTCTAGGCGGAAACCGAGCTTGTGCAGTGACATCGGCGCTGTTTTGGTAGGGCTGCCTGCGGGTGTTACGAACGCTGACGCTTAACGCAAACTCAAACAGAACGTGAAGCCTGACGAAACTAAAGTGCAGGTGCAAGACTGCCGCAGGACGAAGGACGATGGTATGCTTATTAAGCTGCAATGCAAAACGAAAGACCAACTGCAATTCAAACAGCGGATTAAGCCGGGACTGGATGACAACGGGACAGTTCGTGACTCGACGACAGAGGTGCAGATCGAAATTCTCGATCTGGACTACGCTACAGAGACACAGGATATCACTGACGCAATAAGACACGAGACAGTGACAGCGCGAGATCCAGAGCCGTATATCTTTGGTCCCAATGAAAGGGTCGCTTCAAGATAGGCTGGATAAACTGCCGCATGCGGACGAGACTGATGGCACCGAGGTGCTACAGATGTTTTGGCTTTGGACACAAACGACAAGACTGTAAGGGTAAGGGCAGAAGCGGACTATGTCGAAGGTGCGGTATGACAAGACACACGAGGGCGGGGTGTACCACGGAAGACCTGACGTGCTATCTCTGCACGGAGGCTAAGCTCATGGGGTGCGCGCATGTGCCGGGCTCCGGAACATGCGCTGTCTTTCGGGCCAAGCTGGAAAAGCGGAGAAAGCAGACCACGACATGACCGCGACGCTACAAATAAACTTGAACAGATACGAGGTGGCACAGCTTTTGCTAAGCCAGATCGCGACAGAACGGAACGTTAAGGTATTAATAATCAGTGAACAGCACCGTGACTTACACTAACAGACATGGCTCTCAAACCCGTCTGGCTCGTCGGCTATTTGGGTCTGGAACACGTGCGCGGGAGGTCCCCTTGTTTCCGGTGCTGGAGAGGATTATGTGTGGACGAGGGTGGGTGACGTTACTTTCGTTAGCATATACTTCTCACTAAACTCTACATCCGGAGACTTCGTGTTGAAGGTCACGGCAGTGGAGGATTGTCTCAGGGATCTCCCAGGACACTTTGTAGTTGCTGTCAATTTTAACTCCGGAGCAATCGAGTGGGGCATGCTAACAACGGACAGACGTGGGCGGCTTGTACTGGAAATGGCCGCAAGGCTAGGACTGACGGTGTCAAAAGAGGAGAGACTTGGACGTATAGACGACCGAGTTACGGCTGCTCGGTATCTGACGTGACGATGGTTACAGAAGACCTGGAGACGCGGATAAGGGGGTGGCAGGTGCTCAAGGACTATACGGCCAGCAATCACCAGTACATCGTTTTTGAAGTGTTAGAACGGACGGATACGTCACGAAACGTTACGGTGAGACCACACGGTGGAACCTTAACAAACAGGACCTATCTCTGTTTTGGAGAATGCTACTGGAAACAGTCGTTTCTTCTGAAAGCATCCCGACCGACCTGACTGCCGAACAGAGGACGGAGTCGATTGTGGACAAGACGATGATCTCTATAGTGCGCCTTTGCAAGGCTACCATGTCACGCACTGGACCTAGACATAAAAAAGCGTCAGCATACTGGTGGACGGACGAGATTAGTTTGCTACGGAGGACTTGCATAAGACACAGACGAAGACTGTACAGAGCGCGAAGAAGGGGACATGACGTCATGACGCTTTCGAAGACGTATAAAAACGCATGGAAGACCTTGACGAACGCCATAAAAAACAGTAAAAGATGATGCTGGAGACGGTTGTGCGAAGAGGTGGACCGCGATCCCTGGGATCTGAGTTATAAGCTGGTTACGCAGAAACTCGGGGCGTTTAGCCCTCCAGAACACAGAGGCGGACAGTCGATGGCGGCGTTGGTGGATGGGCTGTCCCCGAACCATCCGGTGACGGAGGGGCCAGTCGACTATTGCAGCCTAGGAGTTCTGGAGCTTACAGAGGTGGAATCGCTGGTAGCAACTGCCTCTCTGAGACCCGAAAAGACGCCAGGACCTGACGGCATTCCAGGTGAGATTCTCCGGCAGGTCGCTTTAGGCAGGCCAAGTCTGCTCCTGGATATTTATAACGAACGCCTATGGACGGAGATCTTCAGCACGCGTTGTAAAAAGGCCAAACTGGTTCTTCTATATAAAGGAGAAGGAGAGTCGGATGCGCAAAATTCCTACAGGCCGTTGTGCCTTTTAGATAGGGCAGAAAAAATTGATGAACTGTTACTGAAATTTAGACTGACTGACGCAGTGGACAGGACAGGAGGTCTTGCAGAGAACCAGTATGGTTTCCGCAAGGGCCGATCGTCGGTGGACGCCTACCAAACAGCTTCTGCGAAGGGTGTGATGGTGGTCGCAGGCGTAATCCCGATAGACCTGCTTGCGTGAGAGCGCAAGCGGATTTACGAAAGAAGCGCTGACATAGGACCGACAGAGGTGGCAGTTCGGGAAAGAGAACGGACCATGACGCTTGTGATGTATAAAACATCACAAGTATGCGCATATTTGTTTTTTTTTTTAGTTTAAGTGAGTAGAATTGAAAGTTAATAATTAAATTTTAAAGTTTACGAATTGGATAAAATTAAGAACTGTTTGTATGTTATAAAAGATTTTTACTTAAATTAAATAAAAATCAATTTACATATGTTAAGTTTAATGAAAAAGAGAACAAGGTTAAAGATTCCAAATTTAAGATTAGTTTTTATTATTCACACTACACTCTTAACTTTTAAGACTCTGGTTTTTTTTATTTAAGTTGTTAATTTAAAATTTATTAATCAAGGGATTTCTTATGTAAGCTTAGGGTTAAGATTAGTAACTAGCACTGCATTTTTTTATTTTTTGTAAATGACGCGTACACTATCATTATGTAATTATTAATTAAACTACACTACACTTTGTATTATTTATGTTGAGATGAAGGTAAACACTCGTCAGGTAAAATAAAACATTGGAATTCACTTATATTTTAAATAGGAAACCCGTAATTAAAATCTTTTTTTTTATTTGTTTAGGGGGAAAATTTTAAATATAAATAAAAGAACGCGTATACTGCGATTAAGCTTTGGCTTTCTTTAACCAAGTTAAGATTTAGTAATTAGATTTAAGTTAAGTGTATTGTATAAAAGGAGGATTGAGATAACCAAGGGGAAAAACCTGTAAGAAAAAAAATAAGCATTAGAGATTGAAAAAAAGAAAGTAATTGATGAATTGATAGGATTAAAGTTAGATATGATGAAAAGAAATTAAAAGGAGTACCACTTACAAGAAACAAACAGAAGGAGATTAATGCAAGCCAGAGAAAGGAAATCAAGGCAACAAGAAGCAAAGTAAAGAGCTCAGTGGCCTGCATCGACAAGGTACACAAACTCAAGTCAGCGGCAGCCTAGATCAATTCTTGGACGAGGAGTATAATATAGGTCGTCTAAAGAGATACACCAGGAGTCACAACCATCCTCAGAGAAGCCCAGAGAGACCAAAGACCTAAAAACAACACAAGATCATGAGTATGTAACACCAACACTCAAGAGTAAAAGATAGGTTAGGGCGTTGTGATAGCCTCAACCTCGCGCACACGGATGACGCACACAAAGACAGTGACCAATCTCGGAGTAGTTAGCGACATGGATGCTAACTACAACACTGAAAAGAAATGAAGACACCGTCCTCGATAAGAAATCACGAGGAGTCAACGATGAACGGTGACGAGAAGTAAACAACGACGCGGCGTAGCAGAAACTGTCATGGCGACGGCATAAGAGCAAGAAGGATAGATGGAACAGACGACTTCAAGCTATACACGCAAGAGGAACAAATATGAATAGAGTGTAATGTCGGGTAAAAACCCTTTAAATTAAAAAAGGACAATTTTTTTTCGATGTATACCTTTCTCACACATGGATGGCCTTTGGTTCATATAATGCGAAAAGAAAAAAAAGGGAACAACCTCTCGCCGTCTAAACTAAACTACGGGCAATAAAGACCCGGATTTACTAAATGTTCGGAATTTTATGGAATAGTATTTTCCCCATGTGTTTGAAATAGTAAGGAAAATACACATCTTTAAAATAATAGAAAATTTCTTTTTGTTTGCATCAATAAATTTAATTGCTTTTACGCAGATGTTCAATTTCCTAAAATAGAAAACTTCCATAAAATTTCGTACATAAATTTTTTTTTGTATCGTTAAAAATATTTTGTTTTTCTTACTATAAAAGAATAAATGTATTTTTCAGGTAAAAGAAAATGTTTTCGTATGAATGTATATGTATATCTACCCATTAAATTCACATTTTCTTTTCTTTATTTTAAATCTTAAAAGAAATATACATATCGAACAGCTATGGTTTTTATCTTAAAAAAATACATTTAGTCATTAACACTATTATTAAGATTACTATTATTATAAATATTTGCGTAAATATTGTAATATTTATTTGGATCATCTACATTATCAACAAAACTAATTCTTTTTTTCTTCAAGTAAATATTCGCTTTCTTTTCTTTTCTTTGTATAGTAGACGTAAGTAATAAAATTCGGCGCCGAACATTATAAAATAAGTGACCTGGGAAAATCCCTTATAGACTGTATAACGGAATATTCCAAGTACAAAATCTATGAATATTATATTCTTTTTGTTATAATAATTAAAACTATGTTAATTTTATAAGAATTAATAACGAATTGTAATTTACTTTTTCCTCTTTTTTTTTTATATAAATAAAACCCAAGTTCCACAGGATAAATCCTTCCATAATTAAAAAAAAAATACTTTCTCTTTTTAAAAAAAATTATATATTTTCCTTATAAATTAATTTTAGAATTATTTCATTTTTTTCATTTTCTAATTAATAATAATGACACTTCTATTATAATAATAATAGTTAAACAAATAAAGCGTAATCTTTAAACATTTCTTAAAACAAATATATGTACATGCAATAACATAATAATAATAATGTCTAACAAAACTTTATAAACAAATAAAAACACATATATAACTATATATACAATTATAATTGCATATACATATATTTTAACATATTAACATATACTAGTTAATTTTAGTTCAATTAATCTTTAGTATATTTTAGTATTAGTATACCAATTAATTTTAAGCTACAGATAAAAGTAATGAAAATAACAAAAATAATATAAAATAATAAATGAATCAAAATAATGAAAACAACTTTAGCATAAGACTGACGCCACGCTTAAAGTTAAAGCATAGCGTCCCTTTTCTCACTCTATTTTTAATAATTTTAAACAGTTCCTTTATAATTAAGTAAACAAATATGTGTACATGCAATAATATCATAATAGTAATAATTAACATAAAACTTTAATAAATAAAACATATATAAACATATCTATATAAATCTATTATACACATAATGGTTGTAGATAATTCTAGTTAATTAATATTTAGTATATTTTATTCTTTAGTTAATCTTATGTTACAAAATAATAAAAAAAAATAATAAAAACAATACAAAATAATAAACAAACAAAAAAAAAATAATTTTAGCATTAGACCGACGCCACGCTTAAAACATAGCGTCTCTTTTTACTTTATTTTCAATAGTTTTAAGTATCAGCAAAATTTAATCTATTTGTTTGTATTTTCTTTCTAAGTATAACAGTGCGAATAATTTTAGTCTTTATCTTTTACACATAAGTCATAATATTTGTATTCCGAAGTCATAATTTGTAAGCGTCCTTTATTAATCATCATTTGTCAAGCGCCTTTTGTTTCGGCGTCACTTTTACTTTCTCTTTTGTTCATCAAAAATTGCGTTTTTTTTAAGCGTTACATCTTTATTTAATAATTATTGATAATGTTTCATTCATTTAAATATTTATAACATTTTATTTTCTTTTATTATTGCAAATATTAATTAATTAATTTCTTTTTTTTAATAATATTTTTTTTTTGTGAATATTGAAATGAAGAAATATTATAAATAAAACCTATTTCAACCATTGTATGCGAATAAATAATAATAATAAATAATTAGCGAATAATGAATAAATAACAATTTTGTATGTAATTCCTGAGAGAGAGAGAGATAAAGAAAAGAGAGAGAAAAGAAACTAACCCCCACGCACTCAAGTAACAAGTCCTTGAACGATGAAAACTGATGGAGATGGAAATGTCCACCAATAAGAAATCTTGGCCCTTCAGAAATTCACCTAAACGGGGTGAATGATTAACGCCCCATTTTTGGAGTATAAAATACCCTAACGGAATACTCTCGACACACTCTTCAATCTCTTCAAGCTCATCAGTCACCATCCGTCTCTACAAGTCTCTACAACCAGTTTTCCAAGTTTTTCTACAAGTTTTTCTACAAGTTTTTCCAAGTTTTTCTACAAGTTTTTCTAAGTTTTTCTACAAGTTTTTCCAAGTTTTTCTACAAGTTTTTCTACAAGTTTTTCCAAGTTTTTTCTACAAGGATTTTGCATACTACGAATTTGTTTTGAAACATCTCTCTCTCTCTAAAAGGGAACAGTAAGAAAAGTTTTTTTAATAAATATAAAATTAAATTTTACTCTGAACTTGTTTTATTATTATTCTTATTATTTTTTTTTTTTTTTTTTTTTTCACCATTATTATTTTTTTTTCAATTTTCATTTTTCAATTATTATTTTTAATTTACATTTCTTTTTCTCTATTATTATTATCATTATTTTTATTTATTTTAACTTTCAATTATTTTATTATTACTATTACAATTACTATTATCAATTATCAACTACTTAATATTCTTTATTTTTTTTATTATCATTATTACTATTTTTATTATTGATAATCTTACTAACAATAAAATTAAATTAAAAATTAATAACCACTCTGAAGCTGGAGAGTCCTCTAACGTTTGAGACGCCAGCAAGAAGTGTTGAGAGCAGCCTTTGAGCCGCACTTAACATTAGGAGTTTAATAAAAAATATATAAATAAATCCCCACAAGAATAAAACACGCTACAATTAATTTGCTGCAGCTCTGCCGGGGAAGAAATGGCCCCACGAAATCGAAATCAGCCACTAAGTAACAGCGCTTGTAACGAAAGGAAATAAAAGTCCGGACGTTACAAGAGAATGTTAGGTAGTGGAACACGTACTTGAAACATATAGAGAGATAGTACACTACATAAAATCTAATGAGTACGAGAAAATATGGAGGAAATATACATAGATAGATATGCATATGTATATATATATATATATATATATATATATATATACTCATATATATTCATAATAACATACGTATAATTAGAGATTCCAATACCGCGCCATGTAGTTGTATGTGTATATGTAAGATCGACCAATGAGGAACAGCTATGAGTAGAAGTATTCGAAAATTGATGTTTCTACTACTTAAAGCAATATAGCGACCTCGAGTATGATATAAAACATTAAGAGAGTGATAAAGATAGAAGATCTGCGACCAAGAGTTGATTAAGTTATCGATAGCGACTCGTAACTAAAGAAATCAAATCAGAGACTAAGACTCGGCGAAAAAGAAGGATAGAGAATAGATAGTAGCTAAGTGCGACAAAGATAGATTACAAGACGAAAGAGAGTATAATTTCCTTCTTCTTAAAACAGATCACTCTTGATTTAGCAGCCGTTGGATATACTACAGCGAGTTAACCCATATTAGTTTTTTTTGAACAATCAACGAAGTTAAGAGGAGAAAGAAGGTCGAAACGAGAGAAAAGAGATCGTGGTTATATTAAAGGAAAGAAGAAGGAAAAGAAGGCTGCAACGACACACCCAGAGACGACGACTCGGCGACCAGGGTGATCATCCACTGGGGACACTATCGTCATACTTCGACACCATTTTCTTCCATCGACCAGCTCCACGTTTTCGTCGTTTGTTGACTATCGAGAGAAATCTTCAGCAGAGCGACCGTAAGTGGAATCTCGCCAGCGGGTTAGCAAGTAAGAATTAGTAAAAGTATATTTTGTGTTGGTTTTTCCCGTCATTTCTTTCAATTCTTCTTAAGAGATATAATTTTGCGTTGTTAGTAATATAATAGTGTTTTATTGATAGCGACCGCGAACAAATTAAAATTTAAATCAGTGCGGGTTAGTGGAAATATAAAAAAAGATATAAAAACCGAAAATTAAGTGAAAATCATAAGAAAAGAGAAAGCCACGTGTAAAGGCGCTTTATTCGGCGACGCGACCCCATTTCGTGTTGTAAATTAAATGAGAAATTCTTAATATTTCAAGTTAATTAAATCTGCTTTTATTAAATTTTGATTGTGAATCTGAATATTATTGAAAAATAGTGACGCGGCGGCCATTGCGAAATTGTGCGAGCGAGATAGCTATACGTTAGCTATTAAATAAAATCTAAAGTTCTCAATTATTTGATACGGAGTAGTGCGAGCGATATTAATATTAATTCCTTAAAATTTTATTGAATTGTGAATTGTAATTTGTTAGGTTATGCGACTGCGCGGTAAGGAAATCGAGCGACGCGTAATTTAATTTACAAATAATTATTCTTTGTACAGTGTTAACCTAAAAGGTGATTAAATCGATTGCACGTGTAGTAGAATTATAAATTCTTGATTTTCCGCACACGCGCACAGCCTAATTATAGTAGAGCAATTAGAGCAGCGATTCTTTTTTTTTGTAATCTATAATGAAGTTTTCTTAACTAATAATATAAGAAGTTTAAAATCCAAGTTTAAGTAGAGAGTCAACTACTTATTTCCCCTTTCCTCTTTTCAGGACAAAGATTAAGTTAAAGAAAATTAATTATATTATTTATTTTTCTCAAATCATTAGAGTTACTTAAGATCAATAGTTTTTTTTTTTCTTTATTATACAAATTAAAAATTAATTGCTTTTATATATTAAATATTGTTAAAAATAACTTCCTAATTTTTCTTTTTAAAATCATAAATTATATTGAAAGTTTTTGGACCACTCTGATCGTTATAGAACCAGCCTACAACCCGAGGTAGGCCAGTAAGTATTGACCCCCTCTGCAGTTGCTCTACACAGCTAGCTGAGCAGGGTTTACTGGCGCTCAATTGAAAATAATTATAAATTTTGTGAACCCAGGTAAGTTCGTGGCTTCGGGGATTCACTCGGAGGTCCGGGGAATTTGCCACGTAACAAACTGGCGCCCAACGTGGGGCTATTAAATACAAATCACGTGGTTCGACGCGACGCGATTTTGAGGTTAGGTTCGAAAAATTTTCAAATTTTGTGATTTTTGCGTAAAGAAAACCAACAGAAGACCTGTGCTCAGTGTTTGACAAAGATTTAGTTTCGGGTATAAATTCATATTTAAAAATTGCTGCGTAAATTCATAGAAAAACATAAAATTAAGGTTTAAAAGAGAGCGCAATTATTTAAAGTGGCGAGAGAAATTGTGCATTGAGAACAGGTGTTAGCGCGTGCGTTATTTATAAGTGCGATCATATTTATTGAATATTTTTAACATATATAAATATAAAATAAATAGTATTTATCTCTTTTCTGCTCATATATCTAAAGACTCAGATTGTTAAGAGATATTAGATATAGGTGCAAGTTGTAAAATTGTAAATCACAAGTGTAAGCACCCGTTTTGTCCCCAAAGTGAGCAAATTACAGGATAATTAGTAAAAATTCTGATTTATATTAGATATAATTATTGCAAAAATCCTGTAATTTGCATAAGTAGTATTTTTTTTTTCTTTCTTTCTTTTGAAAGTTTAAAAGAGGTGGTTTGAAAGTCCTGGTGTTACCCTTAGCTACATTTAATCGTTGCTACCAGTGTTATAATATATAATTTCTCTGAAAAGTCGAATTTTTTTTTTGCGTTATTCTTTCAGGAAGATATTTCAACACAGTATTATAACTCAAGAATCAAGAGATATTTAAAATATTGTAATATAAGAAAAATTTTACCTTATCCCAAAATTCCTATCTACAATTGTTTTATTTATTATACTAGCTACATTCATGCGCGCGAAGCGCGCAACAAATTTATACTCCAGGGTCAACTATGGATATAATAACATCTATAAACATGATAAGTAATTTTAATAAACGAAATTATTTTAGTAGCAATTTTATTGTTTTTAAAAAAATGATGAGTGGTCCTCTATCAAAAATTAATTTTAAATAAAAACTAAAATTATGAACCTTAAAATCAAACAGTACGAAGTGCCTTTAATATGTCATCAAAAATAAAAAAATTAAATTAAAAGAAATTTTTAATATAATTTTTTACATACGTAATTTTCAATATTTATATTAGTTTTTTGGCATGTAGGATATAAGATCAAACTCTAGATACCGCAGCATACAACTGACCATGATCAAAAACTTCTCTTCATCAATCAATAATTATATTATTCTTTTAAACAGCTAACAACAGCTAAAATTTTTTTTAAGCAACTGAATAAACTAATAGCAGTATCTGTTTCAGTTTTTCTTTATTTACAACATATAAGTGATTTGAAACATAATAGAGACAAATCTGTGTTGGTTACACACTGTAAAAATTCTAGCCATAGCTTTGATACAAACATAGGAACCTCAAACATATTAGACATTGAATGCAACTATCAAAAAAGATTGCTATCAGAAATGATACATATTAAAAAATATGAAAATTGCAATAATACACGACACTCAAAAATTAAACAACGTATACAATAAATACATAGTTGAATTATTAAAAAGAAATTAATTTTTTTGATAAAAAGGTTTCAAGAATAAATTATTTACAATAAAACGCAATAATTGTTAAATTAGATTAAATATAATTAAATCAAATTCATTCATGTGAGTCAAAATCTTGAATCAAATACCAAGTACATAAAAGAAAACACTTGCTAGTCACTTTGTACATACGTAACTCACCTAAATTACCTATGTTAAAAATTTGTATAACCAAAGAAAATAGACGCTTATAGAAGGATTCTTCTGGGTTACATTTTTCGTCCGAAAGCCTGGGTAACACTTCAACATTGTTTGTATATCTATACATATGAAAAATGTGCTATATATATGATTTATATAGATATAAAAATACATGGGATTTGATGGCGTCCCCAAGTAGCTGGGTAACAGAACCAACTCATTTTTGGCAGAAATTTCCCATGTACACTGAGAAAAAAATTTAGTTGGATTAAGTAAGGCTTAATTGAATCAATGAAATCCCTTAGGTGCGGGCGGCACATAAAATATTTTGTTACATTAATACAAATATTTGAATTGAGTCAAATAAATATTTCATTTTTTTAAATAAATATTTGATTCTACTAAACATCACAAATATTGGTTAAAAATAATATTTTGTATTTTCAAATAAATATTTGACTTACTAAATGTCGCGAAGATTGATTCAATAAAATTAATTCATTGTTTTAATAAAAAAAATTATCAATTAAAATGTCCATTTATTTTTCTAATTAATTATTTCATCATATTAATGCTATATTGAAATTAAATTAGTTCAATATTTTATATTTTTAAATGAAAGTTTAATTTATTGAATATTTTAAATTTAATAAAATTTTAAGATTTAATAAAATTAATTCATTGTCTTAACAAAAATTGATTAATTATTCGGTTTCACAAATAAAATATTCCTTCAAAGTAAAGAAATATTTAATTAATTCGATTTATAGATATTTTAATCGAACAAATACTGTCTTTAATCAACAGTATTTGCTTTCAGTGATTTACATTTATTTATTAACATCAATGAATTGATGACTCATTAAAGGACAGGTGAATATGATTCCATTTATTTATATGGTAAAGAATAACAATTATTAACATACTAACATTAGTATGCTTTATACAGTGATCGCACACGCAGTAAATCTAACATAAATTTCGCTCGCATTACAATTTACGTATTATCTTGAATTTTTAACTTCCTTATATATCAACTTAGAAGCCCTCTTACCACTTGCGAGATCGAAAATTAACGACGCCACCAAGCGGTAGTATCATCAAACCATCGAACTAAATGATTTTGTTAAAACAATAAATGTTTCTTTTAGTTCAAATATGTGTTATTTGAATGAAATAAATTATGTAGATGAATCAAATAGTGGATTTACTTGATTTTAACAAGTATTGAATCAGATTTCTCTGTAATTTTTATTAACTTTAGTACATATTTTGCTAAGTTATTCACTTAGCAAGACACGTATTTAAAACATGAGTTTGTTTGAGTATAAAGGATGATAACTTATACAAAAAAATATTTTTCAAGAATATTAAATATTAATTTTAACATTATATTTCATTTGATTTAGTAAATATGTTATTAAATAATAACTGCTTGTTTCAATAAATATTTCATTAAGATAATCAAATAATTATTTAATCGATCTGATAAAGAAATTAATTAATACAACAAAATATTTAATTTGGACATAAATAATAAAATATTTAATTGTTAAAAATAATAATTAATTCAATTAATCACTGATTTCATAGACGCAATATAATTAAATAATAAAAGTAATAAAATAATTTTATAGAACAAAATAACTCAAATATTTGAATCAATTAAAAATTTAATTAATTTAATGCATCCAATTAATTATAATATAGTAATGAAATTATTTGAGTAAAAGACAATGAGATATTTCATAGAATCAATCATATATTTCATAAAGAGAAAAAACGCATTCATCAAAGCAACTAAATATTGAATTAAAATGATTAGGTATTTCATTGGCCAGTGAAATAATTTAATATAAGTCATACAATATTTATTTAAAACAATGAAATATCTTTTGTTATTATTCAAAATTTATTGAAAGAATAAAACAATAATTTTGACATTATTAAATATTTCATTAATATAATTAAATATATTATTGAACATTAAAGTAATTTTATGGAAGTGTTAATATAATATTTAATTGAATCAATGAAATATATTCTTGTTTCAATAATAACTTGATAGAAATAATAGAATAAATATATTTGGTTTTATAAATATTTCATTAAGATAATCAAATATATTATTAAACATTAAAGTAATTCAATAGAAGTGTTAATACAATATTTAATTAAATCAGTGACATATATTCTTGATTCAATAACAATTTGATAGAAATAATAAAATAAATATATATTTGGTTTAATAAATATTTCTTTAAAAAAAATTTAATATCTGATTTTACGTTGCACCTTTCTTGACTTTAAAAAAACAATTTTTTGGTTTTCGTTTTGTGAATTCATTGAAATCGGATTTGTTGATTTTAAGGAACCTATTTCTTTAAATTAATTGTAATTTTTATTGAAATGCTGATCAAATTTTATGTGTTATATACAACAAAATATTTTTTTTTATACAATCACATATATTATTAATTAAATGATAATGTTATTAACTTAGTGAAGCATTTATTTACAATATAAGCTTCTTTAACTTAATCGGATGACCGTTAATTCAAGCAAATATTATATTGATGATTGACCAATATTTTTTATTGTTATTAAAGATTTTGTAAATTTAACAAACGATTTACTAAAGTAAATATTTAATTATTGTAACAAAATATATAGATAATTTACAAACATATTCTATTGTTACAAATAAATATTTTATAAAATTTTATCAGCTGCCTTAATGAAATTGATTTGATTAAATCAATCAAATAATTTAACCAAAACAATAAATTTTTCTTTATTTTAAAAAAATATTTATTTTTTTCAACTTAGGTATCAATTTTTTTTATCCCAACTAAATATTTCAGTGATTTAATAACCTTGCATATTACTTCAATCAAAATTAATTTTTATCAACAAAATATTTAATAACTAAATTTATTTCATTGACTCAACTAAATTTTTTTCTCAGTGTACGCTTCTATCAGCGTCTATATTCGTTGAAATAACTTATACTTCATAATGTCACGTAGATCATGATGACGCATATTAGATTGCGTAAATTTTTATTATTAATAGAAATATCTATTATTATACATTTTTATAAAACAAAAATAGTTATGTAATACCACATGTTTAATACTTGTAAGTTTCATTTTTATTTTTATTGTTACGCCTAAAATGTATTGTTTTAGGTGATGTTTTTTAATGTATTGTTGATGAATTTAGAAATTTTTAATCATTAAGAAACTGTTATCAGTTCCCATATGGAAATAATTTATGTGAAAAACTGTGAATAATAGTAAATAATTGTAAATAACTGTTAAAAAATGTGGAAATTGAGACATAAATAATAGTTATTTACAGTTATTTACTATTATTTATTATTAATTACTATTATTTACAGTTATTAACTGTTATTAACTATTATTAACTGTTATTTACAGTTATTTACAATTATTTACAATTATTTACAGTTTTTTATAATTATTTACAATTATTTATAATTATTTATAGTTATTCATAATTATTTACAGTTATTTACATTTTCAAAAATTTTTGAATTAGTGAATAATTTAATGTTATTAATAATTATTTACAATTATTTATAGTTATTTACGGTTATTTACAGTTTTTACAGTCATTTACAGTTATTTATAATTATTTACAATTATTTACAATTTTCCATAGTTTTTACAATTATTTACAGTTATTCACATTTTTAAAAATTTTCGCCTATATATAAAATTATTGAATAAATTCGTGAAGATTTTCGAAAATGTAAATAACTGCAAATAATTGTAAAAACTATAAATAATCGTAAATAACTGTAAATAATTGTGAAAAAAGTGAATAAATGTAAATAACTGTAAATAAATATAAATAACTGCAAATAAGTGTAAATAACAGTTAATAAGTGTAAATAACAGATAATAACTGTAAATAAGTGTAAATAACAGTAAATAATTCTAAATAATTGTAAATAACTGTTATTTATGTCTCAATTCCACATTTTTTAACATTTTTCTACAGTTATTTACAGTTATTTACATTTATTTACATTTATTTACAGTTATTAACAGTTATTTACAATTATATCCAAAAATTTTTTCCATATGGGTTGTTATTAAATTTTATGTTTTAGCACCTGAAGTGGCCTCTCTAAAAAATAGAGGAGAAAAGTCGTTATTACTCTTATAGAAATAAAGAAAAATTGAAACAACTGCTGCTATTAGTTTATTCACAGTTAGAAATATCAAAGACGAAGTCTGTTAAAACCAGTTAATAGACAAAAATGTGTGTTACTTTAACAAACAAAATGTCTTTAAAGGATTTAACAAACAAATGTCTGTTAAAATTGTACTTATAAATTACAGACATTGTCTGTCAATGTACTAAAACTTTTTTTGGTCTTGTTTTCCGTACACATACATACACGTTTTATATATAGTTTTATTTTTTTAAATTCACGTTTAAGGAGTCTCATGTGCTAGCTATAGTTTGCTATAGTTTGTTGTTCATAATAATCAAAAATTTAAAAAATTCTTCAATATTTTGAAAAACATTAATTTATACCTGGAAAAAAATCTCTGCAAATTTTTAGTTAGACTTATCGACTGATTTTATTATTTATGGTCACTTAAAGTTTATCTTTTTACTACTATGAGATACAAAACACGCGGACTTCGAGTGAGCACATATAAAAAAATTAGTTGATAAGACTACTTGAAAATTTGCAGAAATTTTTTTCTAGGTATAAATTAATTTTTATCAAAATTTTGAAGAGTTCTTTAAACTTTTAATTTTTATGAACAACAAACTATAGCTGACATATGAGACTCCTTAAATTAATAAATGTACAAGAACTCAAGAAATATTAGAAAGAACGTTTTTTATTATATCTTATACAATATTATATTCGTTTATAATATGATATTCGTTGTCTAATGAATAGCTTTCGTGACATTTACAATGATATAATTTTAATAATTATTAACAATTTTTATAAACAAATTATAATAATACGTTTTTTCGAAAAAAAAAAAATTATGATATTTTTTAGGTCATTTTGAGTAAAAAGGTTCTCATGAACATATTGCTAAAATGAACTGAATCGGCAAAAAAAAATCGCAGTTTGAAAAAACGCGATTTTTCAAAACTTTGACAGCCTATAGCTCAGCTTCTACTGATTTCATTTTAACTCACAATAGCTTAAATTGTTGGTTAAAATATAAACTTAAAGATTACAGTAGTTAGCGACCGTATTTATAAAAAATCGCGTTTTTCAAACTTTGCAATTGGTTTTCTGCCGATTCAGTGCATTTTAGCAATATGTTCATGAGAACCTTTTTTACTCAAAATGAACTAAGTAATATGATAAAATTTTTTTTTTAAGTGCATTTTTATAATTTGTTTATGAAAATTGTTAATAATTATTAAATGCGCCATTTTCAGACATTCTACCCAAAAAATTCGGATTCAGCAGGTCAAAAATACATTAAAAAACCTGGGTAGAATTGAGGACCTCGATCGACCAAGACTTATGTAGTTTGCCCCTGGACTATCTATTTTAGTCGTTTGTTACGGACATTTTCAGAATCAACTGACATAAAGTCTGTTAAATCGTCACATCCTTGTTTGTTACTTCAACAGGCAATTTAGTAACAGAAAATAAAAGTTAACAGACTACACAATTGTTTTTAACCGTGTTCAGTTCCTTAAAACAATAATTATATTATCAAACGTTTGTCCACGTAATTTACTAATCGTCATAGCAAAAGATAATTCACATGAAAATTACGTTCTTTTAAATGTAAAAGGAATATTCATTTTCACAATATAATCTACTACGGTTTGGAAAAATATTATCTTATACCACCCGTCAAAATTTTACATTTTAATAAATGATTAGAAAATTCTAAAATTTGCAATCTCGCACTATTGCATGAACCTTTATTAATACTTATATTTCTTATAAGCATTACAATAAATTTTTCTCTCAAATGTAATTTACTGGAAGGATTAAAAGAATTTAAATATTCTAGAAGAAACATTTCATCTGATTCATTATTGATTTTCATCACTATCAATTTCCGAGTTTTAAAATAATGTATGAAAATAATATAAATTTTGCAATAAAGAATCAAAAAGTTTTTCACAAAAAAACATTTTATTTTTTACTTGCATTAAATTTTGTTTCAACTCATTCATATAAAATTGTTTTCACTAATTATTATATGCGTTACATCTTTAGTTTGGATAGCATTAAGTTAAATTAAATATTGCAGTAAATTAAATTTTTAAATACTATTATTGGTAATAAGAGTTTAAAAATCCCTCATTATTTAAAATTACAAAAGCATCTTTTTCATCTTTATATATATTCAATGACTATTAAATAAATGACTTTACTTAGCTACTTCATAACCGCATTATAGGTAATAATAAATATATCTATTACATTTATTTGAACTTAAGAGCATGACGAAGCTGTCCGCCTTCTAATAATATTTCCAATCTTAACTTATGAATAAACGATGCGTTTAATCGAGTTTTTTTGCTACAAAGAAAAAATTTGTAAGATTAAACTCTAGTGCGGACAACTCAAGTAATTCACCTAAATATTATATATACAAAGTTATAATAAAAACTTTCAATATATCGTATTTTAAGGTTAGGTTTGTCGATTTGATGTCTAATTTCCAATCCAAGCTCATAAAAAAATAACAAGTCCAAATGATTTTTTATTTTAACAAAAATTATTGTATTAATGTAGCTTTAGTGCGGACAAGTAATTATATTTGTTTAATTTAAGAATTTAAAAAGATATTGATAAAATAAAAAAAGCAAAACTCGATTGCTGCAGCTCCGACATGCCGTTAAGCATTTACAAAAACGCTGCCAAGTGCTTTGGTGTAATGCTTTCTCATAGAGCTCATTGTGTTAGAGTATTTTGATTTCATTTTGCTTTCTCAAAGAAAAATTATTGTATTGGTGAAAAAATTTTTTCTATTTTTTCGTTAATTTGTACATATTTAGACTCCGGGAGTCAAAAAAAGTGGTTTCAAATAAAAATTTTTTCAAAATTTTCAAAATGCTCTAAAATTAAAACTGCGCTAAGAAAATTAGTTTTAAAAAATTTTTTTCTTCTGACAATAGCGGATAACTTGTATGCGAATTTTGGGGCAAATCTATAGAGTAATTTACGTAAAATAAAAGAAAAATGAATTTTTTTTTTCAAATTTTACAAAATTATCTAAAATTAAAACCACGCTAAGAAAATCAGTTTGGGTGGGGCTCGAACATTAGAATGTTTTTTATTTAATGAATATTTATTTAGAGGGTGGGGTTCGATTTTTCGAAAGACCGATATTTTTTTGTGCTTAACGTAGAATCTCAAAATTTAGAATAATGCTATTGATAACATTCATTTAAATTATTTAGAAATTTCGTTTTCGATTCATAGCTGCTATCGAAATTTATTTACTCGAATAAATTATAATTGATATTTAGTATAGTAACAAGTATACAGAACACCATATTATGATTAGATATTTCGAAATTTCTAATAGAGTTTTCGAAAGTATATTTTTGTATATTCTTTCAATACTTGCCAAAAGATTTTATTAGAAATTTCGAAATATTTTATAATTATATGGTGCTCTATGTACGTGTTACGATTCTAAATATCAATTATAATTTATTCGAATAAATAAATTTCGATTGCAGCCATGAATTGAAAATGAGATTTATAAATAATTTAAATGAATGTTATCAATAGCATCATTCTAAATTTTGAGATTCTACGTTTAGCACAAAAAAATATTGGCCTTTCGGAAAATCGAATCCCACCCTATTTAGAGTGCCACCATTACGAATAGCGTATTCCATAATTTAGAATAAAGTAATAATGAATTTTCATGATTTCAAAAAGCAGTAGTGATAATCTCAAATTATTCGATTAAAATATTTAGAGTTCTTTCGAAATCTTGATATAATTTATTCTAAATTTAGACGTACATTTATTTTGCTACTTCTTATTTCGATAAAGTGAATATTCTAAAATGCTTTACTCGCATTAGTTATTTTCGTTACTTCAGTCGCTGAAAATACGAAAATTCTAAAATGAATAAATGAACAGTCTTGATATGCACATAATTTATATGAACTTCTAAATAAATGTTAATTAAATAAAAAACATTCTAATGTTCGAGCCCCACCCATCAGTTTTCAGAAGTTTTTCTTTTGGTAGTCGCAAATAATTTCCAAGCAAATTTTAGAGCAAATCCATCGAGTACTTAAAGTAAAATACAAAAAAAAATTAAAAATTAGAATTGAAAAAAATGTTTTAAATTATTCTAAAATTAAAACTATGCCAAGAAAACCAGTTTTCAATAGCTTCCGTACCAGTTAGACAAAAAAATAAATTGTATGCAAAATTTGAAGGAAATCTGTCGAGTACTTTTCGAGATCTAATTGACGTAATGAGTACATACACACACACATACATACAGACATTTTCTGCCCTACAAAAAAAAATCAGGTGAGAGATCATTACATGAGATTTTGGCATGATAAATCACCTAAGAAATCAGGTGATTTCTCGCCTGATTTTTTTTAACAGGGTGGAAACCACTTTTTCCACGAGTCTGAATATGTACAAATTAATAAAAAAAATAGAACAAATTTTTTTATTGATACAATGTTTTCTTTATGAGAAAGTAGAAGTGTATTAAAATATATTTATGACTCATAAATCTTAAGACATGATACACATACAACATTATTTCATTTTAAATAGTGTTATTAAATAAACAAAATCAAGTTTTTAACTAATCAAAAGGATTTTAAGCATCAGATAAGGGTTTTTAAAACTATTCATGGATCAAACTTTTTTATTTAATGTATATTTAAGCTAAAAAGAAGTTTTATTAGTTAATATTATAATAACAAAAAATTATCAATTACATTTAAATCTGATTTTTTTCAGACTGAAACTCAGGTCTGATAGCTCAAATAACTACAGTTGAGTAGAAAGTGCATAGGCGCCCAAGTTATTTCAGCTTATGTCTGTATATTATAAAATAACCCATATGTATAAGTAAACTAATCAGTTAAATATATTATATTAAATATTAATTCATTTTATATTATAAAATATAACACACCTATATTAGTAAATATTCAAATTTTTATTGAAAATATAGTCATATGGCTTGTTTGTCAACTGTAATGCAAATTTTATATATACAAATATATAAAAAGGATGCTTACTATAGTTATAATTTTATCAGCATGTTAATTATTTTTAAGCTTTATTCATTAAAACATAAATTGTTTTTTCATTTTTAATTTCATGTATTAATATTTAGTTAAATAGTAATGTATATAATAAAATAACTTACTCGTATAAGCAAACTATTCAGTTAAATACATTATATTAAATATTAATTCATCGTATATCATAAAATAGCACACTTATATAAAATGATTAAGTAAATTATTCAAATTTTCATTAAAAATAGACATATAGCTTGTTCGTCAACTGTAATACAAATTTTATATGTTAATCTATAACAAAGCTGCCTATCGTAGTCATACTTTTATCAGTGTGCAAATTATTTTCAAACTACATTTCCTGAAAACACACATTTTATACTTCTATTTATTTATGTATTAATATTTAATATAATAAGTTTAACTAAATAGTATTGTATATTATGAAATAGCACACTCGTATATAAGTAGATTCTTTAAATTTTCATTAAAAATAGACATACAGTTTGTTCGTCAATTGTATCATCCATTGTTATCAGTAAATTTTGATCTTGATTCATTCTAACCTTATTTTTTTTATTCAAATGTGCATAAATTTATCTTAAAAACATTAGTTAAATATATTACTTTTTTTTGGTACTTTGATGATTTTTAATCTGAGTAATAGAAATATAGAATAATAAAACTTTCATAACCTCAAACCTTCATAACCTCAAACCTTCATTAATTGCTGTTACTATACTTATTTTTAAATGAAAAACAATTAAAAATATATACATATTGTACCTGCATTAAGCAATACTTATGCAATAAAGGAATAAATTACTTATCTGAATTGTTATATTATTTGATGTCTTTACAATTTTACTGGAATTTTTAAATAAAAGGTAGTCACCTTGCTTGTGCTCATAGTTATATATTTTATCATTAAACTATACATTGGTTATATACATAAATAATATTGCTTGGTTTAAAATAAAATATTCTTATTCTATTTTAATTGAGTTACTTCTATTATATTTAAAAAACAATGCCTAGAAATTAATTTTTATTTATTTAAAAAATCTAAACACTTTAAAATTTAATTTTTGGCGCCTATTCTATATCGACCAATCAGGATTCGATCTTTAGATGCTTCAACATGGCGGCTCATCATTTTTTTAAGAAGGATCATATTTTTTTATATATATATACACATTATTTTTTTTTATCACTGGTAGCACGGTTATCCCTATTCGACCCTTAAGGCGACCAAAATTAAGATCATTGTGTACCTTTGCTCGTGTCGTTTTCGTCTCTATTTGAAGTATCTAGAGACACGAATTAGCTCGTTAGTAACCCGTTTTTATAATTCTTATGATTCGGTTTTATCGTCAAGAAATTTAGAATAAAATGAAACGTTGTGCTGCTATCGACGCGACCACAAGTAAACAGGGCCAAGGTTGGAAAGGTCTCCTTAAAGAAAATAGGGACCTGAGGAAATTAGCCAGGTGTATAAGAGCGCTGCAGCCGAAGGAATTAATAGAACAGCTGGACCAAAGGGACCTTAGTACCCATGGAGACATAGATGTATTGAAAGAAAGAATGATAAGGTACAACATTAGTAAGTGCCAACCAGAAATTGATGTTGGGTGGAATCCATTCATTGATGAAAGGGAATTGGAGATGCCAGCGACCACTGCAGCGTTGAATATAATGGAAGAAGTTCCAGACGTAGACGTTAGGAAAAAGAGAGGCCGACCACCCAAGAAAGTATCAAAAGAAAAAGCTACGGAATCGGAGGCGTGGGAAACCAGTTCACAAAGTGAGCTTGATGTTTCGGAGAAAAGAGTTATTGATACTCATAGCCCAAGCACTAGCGCAACAGGACAAATGATACCTCTGCCAATGAATGCGACACCTTCAACGAACTTGGGACGAACAACGGTCACCCTTAAAGCATCTTTGGCTAAGTTGGCTATGATACCTGGGTTACAAGAATTTCTGAAGAGAGCAGACTTTGAAGTGGCAATGATGTCACAATATACAACTACTCCACAAAGAAGTATGAGATCGCCGGATTCGAGTAACCCAGAGATACAGGCTCAAAACGAAACAACGGGAAATAATGAGCAAATAGAGATAATAGAAGAGCAAAACGAGAACCAAGGAACGGAAAACCCTAATAGAAGAACAACACCATCAAGACAGACAGCGCACGCTAATAGACAGCAGAGACCTTCGCCGCGACCTCAACAAGAACCAATGGATTCCGATAATGCGATGAAAGAAACGTACGAGCACTTACTGAAAATGATGCAGAGAAGTAGATTAAATAGCAAAACACCTAAGAGAAGTAAGCAAGCGAAGTCAAATATAGATAAGGGTTTACAACAGAAAATAAGAAGAGTGACAGAATGATTAACGAGAGAGACAACACGTAGCAAATCAGGGACAGAAACATCTACGAATTTAACAAATAGTCATCATAGAAGACCTGAGGATGAGAGTTACAGCGAAGAAGATGAGACTTCAAGTGAGAACTCAAGTTACGAATCTAGCGATAGTGATGAAGACCCTACGCCGCCAAAAGAGAAATATACAAATAAGAAAAAGAGGCGTCATCATAAGAAACGGCCGTCAGACTCGGACACATGCAGCAGTGATAGCGACGCGCCGACCAGAAGGCACAAAAAGAAGAGTAAATGTAAGAAGAGCTCACATAAACGTAGTGGAGAAAGGTGCGTTAGAATTCTGAAAGACTGGAACCTAAAGTTCTCAGGTGAAGGCAAAGAAGGGCCAGAAGACTTTCTAAGACGATTAGGTAAGTGCAAAAAGAATTCAGAACTGAAAACGGAAGAAATTCTAAACACACTACCTTCAGTCCTATCAGAATCAGCAAGCAGATGGTTTGATGGCGCAGAAAAAGAGATTCGTACTTGGAAAGAGTTTAAGAAAGCTTTCAGGCATAGATTCGTCGGTGAGTTGCACAAAGTAGATATCTAGGAGGAATTAAGAGCAAGAACACAAGCAAGAGGAGAATTAATTACCAACTATCTCGATTGCGTAAAAATAATAATTGGACATTTCAAGCGACCACCGTCGTTCAGAAGTATATTGGATGTAGTCTATTGTAATTTGCTGCCAGAATACAGAAAACATATGGCAGATAAAACAATAGATTCCTTTATCGCAATCGAGAAGTATGGACACTGGCTAGAGCGACAGAAAGACTTAGATAAGCGCTACACACCACCACCACCAAAAGAGTCTTCTAAAATACCTGGTGCGGCTTACAAGGGCGCAATAAGACAGAATAAAGTGGCTGCTGTTAAACAAGAGAGTAAAAGCGAAGAAGAGATAGAAAATAAGAGTATAAAGAAAGGCGGAGAGCAAAAGAAGACGAGAAACAGAACGAAGACAACAAGCGTAAAAAAGGAGCCAATAGCAGCAGTACAAGCAACAGAAATTAATGCGAGCATTCCTACCGAACAACCAAGAGCAGACCAACAATTCACCGGACCTCAAGCGACGTATGCGACAGTAACAACAAAGAACGTAGCACCGAACGCAATGGAGAATGCTTATAGGCAAAATTATTATCCAATGGCTCAGACATCACAAGCTTGGTCAAATCAAAGGCAGTATCGACCAAACACACCTCCAATACAAAGAAGGTGGGATAATAACTCAGCCAATAGGAATTATTCGTCGCGACCATGGGGTAATAATCGACCAGCTAGAAGTCCACAAGGAGAAAGGCGCACACAACCAGCAAGCGGTTCACCATTTTATGGACCATGCTATACATGTCAAAGAGTAGGACATAGAGCATCAGAATGTCCACAAAGAACATGCTATTCATGTGGTGTGATAGGTCATAGTGCAAATGAGTGTCCAAATAAAATGGCCAAAATAAGTTGTCAGGTGTGTGGACAACAAGGCACAGTATTCAAAAACTGCAACAACTGTGCACAGCTAGGAGCAAGTTTGGGAAACGGACAAGCGGGGGAGCAGAATCAAGAGCTGTTCCCCCAGACAAGCAGCGCCGCGATCCAGAACCAATAAAAGGAAGTGAGCAAATTAAAACGAGAGAGAGCAATAGAGGAGCAATACCGAAGAGTGAAGAGCAAATAAAGAGAAATAATAATTTATTAGAGAAGAATAAACAAACGAGAGAGCAATTAGATAAAACAATAGGCAAAGAGTATAAGGATAAAGAAATCAAGAGCGAACTAAGAAGAAAAAGAGTTAGTACAGAGGCTAGAGAGGGAGTACCTAGTCCTAAATTGCCAAATATTGAAGGAGCAAAGGCTCAAGTCATTGCATCACAACCAAAGAGCGACGCTCCGTCAATGTATGCGTGGCCAAGCTTAGAGCAATTACCATTAAGCACAGGAGACCAATGGAAAGACATCGAAGAACCAGCGACCACTCAGTTCGATCAAACGTCGATTAATACGAATGCTTTGGAAAACGTAAGCCTTGCGACGCCAGAGGAAGTAAGAAACATAGTTAACAAATTAATAGTTGACACGTTTCCGAAATCTGACGAAGAAGCGGATAATCAAAGCGACCGTATAGCTAATCAGACAAACGGAAAGAACACGGAGCAAATCAACGGAACTATAAGATCGACATTCCATAAAGATTCTGCACATGGTGATTTACTTCCTAATGGCAAAAATAAAGAGAGAGCAAATATACAGGAAAACAAAACAAAGGATACAACAAGAGATAAAGAGAATAAAAGTAAAACAGAGATAAACAGAAAAGAGCAAACAGATATAGAGCATCAACAAGAATTAGTGAAAGAAGATCAAAGCATAGGAAAGGAAGATTTTATAGAAAACCCAGTCGCCGCAGTTGGGAGCGAAAACAGACACATGCTCAACGTTGTCATCGGAGGACGTTGTAGAAAAGCTTTATTCGACTCAGGTGCTACCGTATCAATAGTAGGAGCAGAAATAGCAAAACAGTTCAAAGATAGGTTAGAACCTGCTCAAACCAGAATCTATGGTGCCATAGGAGGACATGTGCGACCACTAGGAACCGTAAAACTAAAATTAGATGTTGATGGTCATGTACACACTCTACCAGTTAGAGCACTAAAAGAACTGGATCAGGAGATGGTTTTAGGGATGGATTTCTGCAATCTATGGGACGTTGATACACGACTGGCAAGAGGATTATGGAGAGTCCATGAAGGAGAGTGGCATAAATTCCATAATGAAGAGGGAGATGAGGATGTGAAGTTGTTTGGAGAATGTGCAGGAATAAGCGAGATTAACAGCGCTCAAAGAAAGAAAATAGAGAAGCTAGTTAAGAAAACATTACAACCTCCATCAGAGTATTTGACGAAACACCAATAAAACATAGATTAAGAAGGATGTCACCAAAGATGTTAGAGATAGCACAAAGTACAGTAAAAGATATGTTAAAAGAAGAAATCATAGAGCGGTCAGCGAGTGAATGGAGCAGTGCACCAGTCATGGTGAGGAAACCAAATGGAGAATATCGTTTTTGCGTAGACTATCGTGACCTAAACAAGGTAACCATCAAGGATGCATACCCAATACCAAGTATTGATTCCATCTTAGATAAACTGAGAAAAGCGAAATACATATCAACGATCGACCTAAAACAAGCTTATTTTCAAGTGGTAATGGAAGAATCAAGCAGGAAATACACAGCTTTCTCGGTACCTGGAGCAGGTCTCTTTCAGTTCAGACGCCTACTGTTCGGTTTGACTAACGCACCAATGACATTTCAGCGGCTCATCGACGCCCTCTTTGGGACAGAATTCGAACCATATGTGTTCGGTTACCTTGATGATATAATTATCGTAACCGAGACCTTCGAGGAGCATCTAAAATGGCTTGAAATAGTGCTGAGAAAACTAGTCGACGCGGGTTTATCAGTAAATAGAGAAAAATGTGATTTTTGCTGCTCACAAGTGAAATACTTAGGCTATCTGTTAGATGGTGAAGGCTTGCGACCAAATCCAGAAAAGATAGCACCAGTGATAGAATACCCTGCACCAAGGAATGTGAGACAACTACGAAGATTTCTAGGTATGATAGGATGGTACTCAAGATTCATAGATAAAGACTCAGAAATGAAGATACCTCTCTTGAAGTTACTACGTAAGGATAAGAAATGGGAATGGACTGAGAATCAAGAGGAAGCATTCAACTGGTTTAAGGAAGCTCTAACAACAGCACCAGTCTTAGCTCGACCAGATTTCTCGAAACAATTCACCATTCAATGCGACGCGAGTAACTATGCGGTAGGAGCAGTACTAACACAAGAGCATGAAGATGGAGAACACCCAATAGTATATATCAGCAGAGTATTAACAGCAGCAGAGAAAAATTACTCAATAACAGAAAAAGAGTGCTTAGCTGTAATCTGGGCGATAATTAAGCTGCGACCTTACTTGGAAGGATATTTCTTCAGGGTAATCATAGATCATAGCGCGTTAAAATGGCTAAGAACTATGAAAGAGCCAACGGGTAGACTCGCAAGATGGGCGTTAGAGTTACTACAATGGGAGTTCGAAATCATACACAGAAGAGGCGCATTAAATCAATTACCAGACGCGTTATCTAGGATGTACGAAAATGACGAGGAAATTTCAGCATTCTCGGAGATCAGCGACCCTTGGTATATTAAAAAGCGTCAAGAAGTAGAAGAATATCCTTTTAAATATCCAAGCTGGAAAGTATAAAAAGATTTATTACATAAATTTCGACGCGACCCACTTATAGACCCAATAACAACACCAGAAGAAGGATGGAGATTAGTAGTACCAGTGGAACATAGAGAGAGAGAGTGTTACAAGACGCGCATCGTGCACCTTCTATGGAACATTTAGGGGTGGGGAAGACTTACGATAGAATCGTAAGTGAGTATTATTGGCCTGGAGTCTACCATGATACTCATGTCTTTATACAAGAATGTAAGGAGTGTCAGATGTATAAAGTACCACAAACTTGGCTACAAGGACTTATGGGCAAAAGAATCGTAGAGCGACCATGGGTGGTTGTGGCAGCAGACCTAATGGAGTTTCCACCGAGTAAAAGTCAGTGTAAATACTTGGTAGTATTCCAAGATTTATTCACAAGATGGGTAGAAGTAAAACCCCTTAGATCAGCTAATGGCAAAGGAGTAGCAAAAGCGTTAGAAGAATTAATTTTATTCAGATGGGAAACACCAGAATATCTACTCACAGATAATGGAAAAGAGTTCGACAATAAACATTTAAAACAAGTTTTAGAGGAATATGGAGTAAGACACGTGACCACACCACCATACCACCCACAAGCAAACCCAGTAGAAAGAAGTAACAGAACATTAAAAACAATGATAGCTACTTTTGTCGGCGTAGACCATCGAAATTGGGACCAACATATACATGAGTTTAGACACACAGTAAATACAGCGACGCAAGCAACAACTAAAGTTTCACCAGCCTTCTTGAATTATGGAAGACAACCGAAGCCAGTTAAAAGTCTGCGACGCGAAGTAGAAACAACTAAACCAGTAGTAAAAATAGACCCAGAAATATGGAAAGACAGAATGAAAAGATTAGATGCACTAAGAGATTTAGTGGCTATAATAATATTTAATAGATAATACTATAGATGATACTCAAGAGAAACAAGAAAATAGATATAATAAAGAGAAACGAGACGTTAGGTTTTTCGTGGGAGATTTAGTAATGCGACGCGCTCACGTGTTATCAAATGCAGCACAACGTTTTTCCGCGAAACTAGCACCTAAATACGAAGGGCCATATAAAATCTTAGAGGTGAAATCACCTACGGTTTATATAGTAGAGACGGGAACGAATAAGCAAATAGCGAAGGCACACGTAAATGATCTAAAGCGATATATACCCCCGCGAAACCTTAAATAATTGGGATCTAATTGAGCTGTACATAGATAGAATAAGTTTTTTTTGTTGTTTTTTTTTGTAGATGATCAGATTTCCAGCTAGTAGCACTAAAAGAGCTCGTGCAGCCAGAGCCAGAGTGCAAGCGACCCCTCATCAGCGCTACCCTGAGTACAGAGAGCCTGATGATTCCGCGACCATTTCCCAGTACCCGGCGCTAACGGTGGCATTACCACCCGCTCCAGAAGAAAGGACTGAAGCACTCAGTCAAGTACAGGAGGTAGTAACCCACCACCCAACCCAGGAAGAACCTTCTTCACAGCACCAAGAAAGGACACTTTCTTGGGCGGATGAAGTCGAGGAGGACTTAGAGGAAATGCGACGCGACCAGGGTAGATTAGGAGTACAAATATCAAGAACAGAAGTGAAGGTCGAAATTTCATTATTACAAATTGTGTGTTTAGAAGAAGCGACAACTACTACGCCAACCAGCATGCCAAAGGTGAAGACAGGAGGGCAGGAGATACCAGAGGTACCAAACGCATCTGATCGTACCAAGCTGGCTAAAGCTCTCGCAAAGTGTGAGAAAAGGGCGACCTCATGTACAACCTTGCGGCGACCCAAAGCACCTGAACCTTACTCGCTGACGATGCTTTGCAGCGGAACAAGCCAGGAGTTGCAGGCGAGCCAACAAGCGGAAGAGGAACTGCGACAGTGGTTGGAACGAGAAGAAAGAGAGAGAAGGAAAAAAGAAATCCCAACGCCAACAACCCAGCGACGCGTAAGATGGTCCGAGGCTAGTGTTTGGCCTGATTTAGCATGGGATAGAGGAGAAGAGGAAGAGGGCGAGGTTATATACCCCATCGAAACTCCAAGGAAGGATGCTGAAACGAGTGAAGGAAGTTGGGACGAGATCGAGACAGGTAACGCCGAGCAAGTATGGCCGATGGTGAGACATACCGACGGAAGTCGAAGAAGGAGGTATAATTCTCGACGGCAACTCACCATCGACGATTACGAGCCGTGTAGCCGGCCTCGATCTCCTAGTCCCGAACTAGAACTAGTAGACCCCCGACCGCCTCCACCAGTTCCAGTATCCCAACGACGCGACCTTATAGAAATTAAGGATACAGGAGTGATGTTCGGTGGCCTCATTGGCATTCCGACCGATCCATTCATCGACCCACCGCCGAGAACCTGTCTTAACTGCTGGAGACCAGGCCACGCAAGACGTAAGTGCCCCCAACCCGCATACCTGGTGCGATGCACCAACTGCGGGAGAAGAGACACACGTCTTAGTGACTGCCCCAGATGTGGAGAGGAACACCGGCGATGGCTCCGTGAGGTACATGGAAGGGGCCAGATTCCCCGTGAGACCCACCGTCCACCCCCTGATATCCCATTAAGGCGCGTTGAGGACCGAAGAGGACAGAACCTTCCCCAACAACCTCAACCACAACCAACCTCAACAACAACTACAACAACACCAACAACAGAAGAAACGCGTGCGTTGCTAGAGGAGACGCGTCAGTTAATGCAAAGCATCGCGGGACTCCCAGTGGCGACACAGGATGCTATCCTACGTCGCATCTATGGACCAAAGGAGTAAACAAGGAGAGATTAAAATAAAAGCGACCAAAAAAAAAAAATTTAGGTGACCAATAGCGACCACACGACCACTAATCACCAGGCACCACAATTAATTCAAGATTGTAAGTAATTAAATTTTTTCTTTAATTCTTTTTCCTTTGACGAAATGGGTGATGAGGTAGGATTGTTAACAAAACTGATTTTTGTTTGTATATAGCGAACGAGCGAAAATCACAAGATACTGCGTATGAGGCGGCGACAAATAAAACGGTCCACTGCGTGTCCCGCCTAAGGGAGGGGGAATTTGTGATGTATAAAACATCACAAGTATGCGTATATTTGTTTTTTTTTTAGTTTAAGTGAGTAGAATTGAAAGTTAATAATTAAATTTTAAAGTTTACGAATTGGATAAAATTAAGAACTGTTTGTATGTTATAAAAGATTTTTACTTAAATTAAATAAAAATCAATTTACATATGTTAAGTTTAATGAAAAAGAGAACAAGGTTAAAGATTCCAAATTTAAGATTAGTTTTTATTATTCACACTACACTCTTAACTTTTAAGACTCTGGTTTTTTTTTATTTAAGTTGTTAATTCAAAATTTATTAATCAAGGGATTTCTTATGTAAGCTTAGGGTTAAGATTAGTAACTAGCACTGCATTTTTTTATTTTTTGTAAATGACGCGTACACTATCATTATGTAATTATTAATTAAACTACACTACACTTTGTATTATTTATGTTGAGATGAAGGTAAACACTCGTCAGGTAAAATAAAACATTAGAATTCACTTACATTTTAAATAGGAAACCCGTAATTAAAATCTTTTTTTTTATTTGTTTAGGGGGAAAATTTTAAATATAAATAAAAGAACGCGTATACTGCGATTAAGCTTTGGCTTTCTTCAACCAAGTTAAGATTTAGTAATTAGATTTAAGTTAAGTGTATTGTATAAAAGGAGGATTAAGATAACCAAGGGGAAAAACCTGTAAGAAAAAAAAGCATTAGAGATTGAAAAAAAGAAAGTAATTGATGAATTGATAGGATTAAAGTTAGATATGATGAAAAGAAATTAAAAGGAGTACCACTTACAAGAAACAAACAGGAAGAGATTAATGCAAGCCAGAGAAAGGAAATCAAGGCAACAAGAAGCAAAGTAAAGAGCTCAGTGGCCTGCATCGACAAGGTACACAAACTCAAGTCAGCAACAGCCTAGATCAATTCTTGGACGAAGAGTATAATATAGGTCGTCTAAAGAGATACACCAGGAGTCACAACCATCCTCAGAGAAGCCCAGAGAGACCAAAGACCTAAAAACAACACAAGATCATGAGTATGTAACACCAACACTCAAGAGTAAAAGATAGGTTAGGGCGTTGTGATAGCCTCAACCTCGCGCACACGGATGACGCACACAAAGACAGTGACCAATCTCGGAGTAGTTAGCGACACGGATGCTAACTACAACACTGAAAAGAAATGAAGACACCGTCCTCGATAAGAAATCACGAGGAGTCAACGATGAACGGTGACGAGAAGTAAACAACGACACGGCGTAGCAGAAACTGTCATGGCAACGGCATAAGAGCAAGAAGGATAGATGGAACAGACGACTTCAAGCTATACACACAAGAGGAACAAATATGAATAGAGAATGTTAGGTAGTGGAACACGTACTTGAAACATATAGAGAGATAGTACACTACATAAAATCTAATGAGTACGAGAAAATATGGAGGAAATTTACATAGATAGCTATGCATATGTATATATATTTTGCGACGAGTATACATACTTGCGCATTTAAATTTCCCGCCTAACGGCCAGCTACGATAGAACAGTAGTTCTGAGCTCAGTCGCTAGGCGGCAACCTCAAACGTCGTTGCACTCAACGGGAAAAATGAGGCCAGAGTATATAAGAGGCCGAGAAGCACAGCTAACCAGAGCAGTGCAGACTACGGTCTCCTCTCCCTCTTTACCTTAGTGAGCACGCTAGGCTAAGAGAGAGTGGGACAAGTAGTAGCTGGGTGCCTTCTCTTGTAGAAGGACTAGCTTCTCTCTCTTGCACATGGGGATAGACCGAGTGAGCACGCTGGTCTAAACTCTAGTGCATATGCTGGCAGTGTTAGAGATACGTCGAGTGAGCACGCTGGCGTAGATCTACCTGCCTAGAGCACACTAGCTATTTTTGCCACCGCCGCAATGCCGAACTTGCGCCGTTGAATTTAAGGGTGACGTCCACCCATAGTATTATATTCTATTTCACACCTCGCCGCTGGCTTAATTAAGGGTCCGGTTAACCCGTAGCCGTCGCGTCCGCCACCACGTGATTATGGAATATATTAAGGGTGTCGTCCACCTAATTATTCGATTCGTATTAGTTTAAAGGACTCCGTCCGGCCGCGCATAAATATTAGAACTTAGATTAAGTTAAGGGTGTCGTCAACCCAATACATTTTTATATTAGTTTAAAGGACTCCGTCCGCCTGCCGCGTAATCATTAAGATATTAGGATAAGTTAAGGGTGTCGGCCACCCATTGTCTTTACGTCACTTAAAGGTCCCGCATGCCTATAGAGATTTGTAACTCATATAATTAAGGGAGCCGGCTACCCACCGTCATTATTATTATTACCGTGGTATTAAGTATAGCGTCACTAGATGCCGCCGCCTAGTTATATTATAATTATTTAATTATTAATTATTTATCTCTTTTGTTTTTGCACATTGTTGCAGGTAAAAGCCGCCGGTATAAATTAGACCGTCCAGGCCATAGAATCTTTAGTTAAAGTAAACTATAATCCAGATTCTTTAAAGATTATTGATTAATTGATTTCACTTATTGAATAGCCGTCAAGTGGCCGATTTAATTATCTTTTGTACATTACATTCCGTTAAGGTTAGATTAATTATTTGCATTATATAAGATCATTAGGTTTAGCTTTGATTTATACATTATTATTAATTCATATTTGTAATCGTCGTTGTAAGAGTTTTATGAGTACAATAAAGTTAAGGTACTCCATAGCATAACCAAACGTGTTAAACCCGGTTTCTTTCCTTTACTTTCCACCGTCCGCTCTCTCCAACTCCTGCCGATCTTACCCTGGTAACTCACTGAAGCGTCTGGCAACAGGAGTTACACGTATTTCCCCCTCCCAAAAGGGAAAAACGTTACAATATATATATATATATATATATATATATACTCATATATATTCATAATAACATACGTATAATTAGAGATTCCAATACCGCGCCATGTAGTTGTATGTGTATATGTAAGATCGACCAATGAGGAACAGCTATGAGTAGAAGTATTCGAAAATTGATGTTTCTACTACTTAGAGCAATATAGCGACCTCGAGTATGATATATGTTCTATTGCTTTCCTTACCCCGTATAGATTTTTTACATCTGTTTACGGGACACCTCGACCACCTGTGTGTTCCGGTGTTTTCGCGTTCGAAACCATCCCTTTTTACCCCGGAAGGTGTTCGCGTACCCGTGCAGGCCTACTCAGGCAAGGAGACTCGCTCTACCCATCCTTTTTAGCGCATCGAGAGCTCACACCAACCCGGCAGAACGTTCCGGCTCAACTATAGTTAGTGGAGCAGTCGCATTCTGCCTTACCGGCCCTCGAATAATTATCTGCGATTTTTGTTAAAACCGCGGAAAATCATTCGGGGGTGGTCCACCACGGTGTCAATGAGTCCGAAAAATTCTCCACTTTTAATTAAAAATGGAAAAAATCCCGCCCTCACCGGGACTCGAACCCCGGCCCTCTGGGTGAGAGTCAGATGTTCTAGCCCCTGAGCCACCGTGGCTCCCCTCGAGTATGATATAAAACATTAAGAGAGTGATAAAGATAGAAGATCCGCGACCAAGAGTCGATTAAGTTATCGATAGCGACTCGTAACTAAAGAAATCAAATCAGAGACTAAGACGCGGCGAAAAAGAAGGATAGAGAATAGATAGTAGCTAAGTGCGACAAAGGTAGATTACAGGACGAAAGAGAGTATAATTTCCTTCTTCTTAAAACAGATCACTCTTGATTTAGCAGCCGTTGGATATACTACAGCGAGTTAACCCATATTAGTTTTTTTTGAACAATCAACGAAGTTAAGAGGAGAAAGAAGGTCGAAACGAGAGAAAAGAGATCGTGGTTATATTAAAGGAAAGAAGGAGGAAAAGAAGGCTGCAACGACACACCCAGAGACGACGACTCGGCGACCAGGGTGATCATCCACTGGGGACACTATCGTCATACTTCGACACCATTTTCTTCCATCGACCAGCTCCACGTTTTCGTCGTTCGTTGACTATCGAGAGAAATCTTCAGCAGAGTGACCGTAAGTGGAATCTCGCCAGCGGGTTAGCAAGTAAGAATTAGTAAAAGTATATTTTCTGTTTGTTTTTCCCGTCATTTCTTTCAATTCTCCTTAAGAGATATAATTTTGCGTTGTTAGTAATATAATAGTGTTTTATTGATTGCGAACGCGAACAAATTAAAATTAAAATCAGTGCGGGTTAGTGGAAATATAAAGAAAGATATAAAAACCGAAAATTAAGTGAAAATCATAAGAAAAGAGAAAGCCACGTGTAAAGGCGCTTTATTCGGCGACGCGACGCCATTTTGTGTTGTAAATTAAATGAGAAATTCTTAATATTTCAAGTTAATTAAATCTGCTTTTATTAAATTTTGATTGTGAACCTGAAAATTATTGAAAAATAGTGACGCGGCGGCCATTGCGAAATTGTGCGAGCGAGATAGCTATACGTTAGCTATTAAATAAAATCTAAAGTTCTCAATTATTTGATACGGAGTAGTGCGAGCGATATTAATATTAATTCCTTAAAATTTTATTGAATTGTGAATTGTAATTTGTTAGGTTGTGCGACTGCGCGGTAAGGAAATCGAGCGACGCGTAATTTAATTTACAAATAATTATTCTTTGTACGGTGTTAACCTAAAAGGTGATTAAATCGATTGCACGTGTAGTAGAATTATAAATTCTGGATTTTCCGCACACGCGCACAGTCTAATTATAGTAGAGCAATTAGAGCAGCGATTCTTTTTTTTTTTTGTAATCTATAATGAAGTTTTTTTAACTAATAATATAAGAAGTTTAAAATCCAAGTTTAAGTAGAGAGTCAACTACTTATTTCCCCTTTCCTCTTTTCAGGACAAAGATTAAGTTAAAGAAAATTAATTATATTATTTATTTTTTATAAATCATTGGAGTTACTTAAGATCAATAGTTTTTTTTTTCTTTATTATACTAATTAAAAATTAATTGCTTTTATATATTAAATATTGTTAAAAATAACTTCCTAATTTTTCTTTTCAAAATCATAAATTATATTGAGAGTTTTTGGACCACTCTGATCGTTATAGAACCAGCCTACAACCCGAGGTAGGCCAGTAAGTATTGACCCCCTCTGCAGTTGCTCTACACAGCTAGCTGAGCAGGGTTTACTGGCGCTCAATTGAAAATAATTATAAATTTTGTGAACCCAGGTAAGTTCGTGGCTTTGGGGATTTACTCGGAGGTCCGGGGAATTTGCCACGTAACACGCTATGGAACGAACGCTGGACGAGAAACGGGACCAGCGCGTGGACTAGACGAATGATCAGGGACCTGAGACGGTGGACGCAACAGCCTTTTGGGGAGGTGGATTTCTACCTTACCCAACTTCTGACGACACGGCTACTTCAGATGGTAACTGCACGTAAGAGGAAAGGTGCAGCGTGCGGGTTGCACCTACTGCAGACATGACAGAGACGATGCAGAGCATATGTTCTTTAAATGCTCACGGTAGGACTCTGACAGACGTACTTTAGAAAGACGGACAGGTGACGTTACGCCAGACAACATCATAGACAGGATGCAGGAAAACGCGGAAAAATGGATTGCGGTGGCGACTTTTGTTACGGTCGTTCTTAAAAGAAAGAAAGAGAAAGGATGTTTGGTTTAAATGAAAGTGATATACAGACACGCAGGGAGACAAATGTCTTTGTGTCTAGCGATCCTGCGTATGCAAACTGAGTGAATAGTAAGTTGAGTGTATGGATGGGGTGAAAAGTGTGTACCACTACGCAGGGGAACCGTAAGGTCTATGGGCATAGCGACCCCACGTACCCAAGCTGAGTGGATAGTAAGTTAAGCGTATGGATAGGGTGAAAAGTGTGTACAACTACGCAGTAGGTCTATTCAAGCAGTGATACATGTGTATATCGCGACGATAGTTGTCGACAAGAGAATAAAAAGTATGCGCACGCATACATACAGGGTGATACATACATAAGTATCACTGCTTGAATGGCCCCTCAGGGGGACCATAAGGTCTTTGGGCATAGCGACCCCACGTACCCGAGCTACGTGTGAATGAGGGAGAGCAAGGTAGAATAAAAGGCAGAGATATGCATGGCTGGACGTATGAATGGACAGAGCTCGGTGCTTAGACGGACAGACAAGACGAATGACTACGGACTAAATCCGCAATGTGAAGTAATGCTAACGCAGATCCACGTTGCGGATAAGAATGGTGGGCGTTACGGATCCCTGTCCGCGTAACTGGAGCATTTTCTTGTTTCTCTTCCGCAGTCAGGGTAAAGGGGTTGAGACGGTCTCTCGCTGTAGATACTTTGAGGGCGAACGCGAGCCTACCAGGCCCTTTAGGCGAGAGGGACACCCCCAAAAAAGCGCTTAGTTTTCGAGAAGGTGACCGCTATCGTCCTACAAGCTAATTTTTTTTTCTAAATGAAAGCTTCTGACCTATAGATTACAAATACAAACTTTTTTTTTAGTTTCGAGTCCGGGAACATTAAGAAAATGGCGAAAATGGCGTTTTAATAGGTGAAAATTCTATACGCACTGTAAGTAACGGCCATTTTCTTTATGTTCCCGGACTCGGAACTAAAAAAAAAGTTCGTATTCGTAATCTATAGGTCAGAAGCTTTCATTAAAAAAAAAAATTAACTTGTAGGACGATAGCGGTCACCTACTCGAAAACTAAGAAAACTAAACGCTTTTTTGGGGGTGTCCCTCTCGCCTACTTTGCTCTCTCCAAGCTGCTGCAGTGCCAGAATTCCGTCACACCAGTGGCCTGCATTGCGACCCAAAAAATAGGTCGTAACCCATGCCACGGTAGGTGTAATAGCAGATTTATTCGTTTTTTGACCACTAAAAAAAAAAAAATTGCCATTAATTGTAAATAATATCAGTAGATTAACTATAACTTTATAAATGGAACTTAAATATGTTATTGTTAATTATAAAAACAAAAAAGTTTATAACAAATAGCTAATGAAAAATAAGTTATAAAATAAATTATTTATAAAAAGAAATAATATATAATGATAATTCATTAAAATGAATCATTTTCTAATAATCCTAAATTATAATTTCCTTAATTATCATTCCAATATTTTAATTATCTTTTAAAAATTATAAATTTGTATTTCTTGTCAAGTCCATAAGCTGGCCATATTATGTCGAAATGAGACTGGGTTTGTGGCCATAATATGGTTGCAATCCATAAAATACACCATTATGACACTGTAAATCCAGGCTTTTTTCTACCAGGGTTATTAACTATTATTCACTATTTATAACAATCATTAACTAATATAAATTGTTATTGATTATTATTAATTTCTCGATTGCGGTAGTTTATTACTATTATTAATATTTATACACAATTTTCCAAAATTCCATACAAAAATCATTACCATATATCTAATATGGATCGAATTTTGAAGTTGGCGCGCGCCAAGCTAAATATTAGCATTGATGCAAACTAAAACATGGCATAAATAAAAAATTTAATTAAAAATTCAATTTAATTTTTGTCAGCTAAAAATTTTGTTTGGCGAAAGTTTAGATGAACTTTATGTTTCGCTCAACTTCATCTAAACGTGGCCAATGAGACTGGTAAACTTGAAATTTTCAATTTTCATATTCGGAAGAAGTTTAGAGAAAGTAAACAAGATCTATCAAAGTTAGTTTAAGTACATTTTTGTTTGTTCAAGTGCGGTAAACATTTAGGACAAGTTTAGGAAAATATAAAAAAACCTGGATCTGTTAGGGTAAATTTATATAAAGATTGGAAAAAGTTTGTCAAAAAATTGATCAAAGTTTGGTTAAAGTTCAATACAACTTTATTAAACTTTGGCTCGAGTGTAATTTCATGTTTAATAAATTAGGGTATGTTTGTATAAAATTGAGGAAAAGGTTGCCTAGACATTAATCAAAGCTTGGCCAAATTTTAAGATAACTTTTTCCAACTTGAGTCAAAGCATAAATATATTTTTATTGAATTAAAGTAGTTGGGAAAAATTTCGTCAAAACATTGATCAAAGTTTGGCTAAAGTTTAAGATTAGTTACATAGAAGTTGAACATTGAGTTGTGAGAGATTCAATATTAATAGAATTATCGCAAACTTGTTGTGCTACACATAAATTTACAACTTGTAAATTTACGTTAGCACTATAGAGATCGTCTTGTTTTGTCCCAAAATCATAAAATATATATCTATTTTCTGGTTTGTTTTTATAGTATGTGCTTGTTTTAACAGTGAGTGGTTTAATTTAGCACATTCCATTGTAAGTGTGTATAATTTTACATCAATTACCATAAAATGTACCACATTTGTGCTCTATTTTATTTTTTTTCTGTTAATGTTTTCAATCACACATTTATCACAATTATATACAAAAGCACACATACTACTGTTCCAATCGTAACTTTCATTTTGTAAGTATCTCGCGTAACACGATCGACTAACAAAACTTATGTTACAAGCCGAACAGATTATATTGGTAAAACAACAAGGACAAATATCGCTACATTTATGCAAATCTTTTCGCTCGTATGCTTTGTTACATTTTTCGCAATACTTTGAGAGTAAACTTAGCTTGCTGTAAAGATTTCATAAAAGCAAAATGTCCTGGTGGACCCTTAAAGTATAATAAATTTTTTGTGGTAATAATTTATTATTATTGTTATTATTATTTAAACAAGTATTAAAAAATTCTGTAATACGCCCATCGTACGATATTTGAGAAATACTATTTGCAAATTCATTATTTTTTCTAATGACTAGAGCAATATTTTTTTTTGTACAAGATATTTTTGAAAAAATTGAAAATGTTCCATATGACACCCATTTTCAGGTATATCATTTAGGTTAATTCTAACTTCTTTCATAATATCAAACGCACATTTTTTTGAAAAGTATGTCGTCAATCGATCGTGCTTTTTCAATTTTTTACAAAATTTGTATTTTTTGGATCAGATTGAAACAATAAATATGCCAATTTGACTGCTATCGCTCGTGGCAAACAAATATTATCATCATTTTGTGTCGTGATAATAGAACGCTTTCTTTTTGCGGCTTCTTTGTTTAAGGATTCACCTAAATTTCTAGCCCAGCCTGTTATTCCTTTTACTAAAGTAATATCAAGAATTAAATTATTATTGATATTGAATTCCAAATTACTTTGAACAATTTGAAAAAAAATATCAAACGATTCTTCGGGGCAAAAATCTCTTACGTATTTCAAACACATCCACCCGGGTCCACGAGTAAATTCATCGCTCGTAATGTATGCCGTAATATAATCGAACGGATTTTCTGTTAAATCTATAATTGTAACATGGCAAATAGTCCACGTTACTACTTAGCTACATATTTAAATAAAGCACCACATTCAAGCGTGCTAGTGGCGTATATATATATATATATATATATATATATATATATATCTGTATACATACATTATACAGAAGGAAACCTCATAGCAATAGCAAGACGGACAAGAATCCGACGAACCTAAAGTAAAGTCGAGCCTTAACTCGCCCAACACACACACGCGTGATGATCAGCCCAGCATAGTCAATGTGCTGTGCTGTCGCACACCTATAATAAAGACGCTACGACTTTAGTAGTCGAGCGTGGGCCTATCGTTGTACGCGTAGCACAGCTATAGAAAGCAAGTAGCAAGAAGGAACGACGTCGGCTGTCGTTCATACCTTCTGTCACCACCGTAGTAATAGGTCTATAAGACAAAAACCTTGCAATTAGTTAAGCGTGCGGAATATTCATTCTGTGAAGAATATTCTTTTTGTGTGATACATAGAGCGTGTGTGAGGTGAGAATCTTATCAAGATTCTCTAATTATATTTTTTTCTCTTTTTGTCTAATTATCCAATGCGTAGTAAACGTGTGCTGGCGTTACGTGCGAGTGTTCTGGCCGACCGTGTGCACATTTTTCTAATCTGTAATTTGTTCGTTTTTATAGCATTTTGCCCCTATAGCTTTTCTGTCGATATAATTTTCAGCTTCCTGCGTACGTTTTCTTGTGCATCGTGTTTTTTTTTCCTTTTTTTTGTGCTTTGCAACGGAGTCGCGTCCGTTAACGTGACTGGCGCCCTGTTCATATACTTAGTTTCATTGTAGTAGTTTTTTATCATATTCAATAAATAAATTTAACTGTTCAACATTTTTATCCCTATTATTCTGTAGCTTGAACTAATTTTAAATATATATATAATCAGTGCAGTTACCTGATCCCCATGACCGTTACTATTGATGCAGCTAATGTGGAGCCGACAAAAATTTCAGTGGCAATTTTTTATAGAGTCACGGTATTGAAAAAAAAACTATGCTTAGAATACAAGAAGAAAAATTGTGCTTTAAATAAAAGAGAAAAAAACTGTGCCTTAAGTGAAAGACAATTGACTATGACAGTAAAAAGAACATTTTTCTACTCATGCGTTTCCGCTTTGCCACGTGGTCGCCATCACGAGCGACGCACACAAGACGAGGCTGAAAGGAGGCGCTATGGCGGCCATTTTTGTTCTTGGCATCGCTTGGCATGAGGTAACCGCGACATTTTATTTTGCAGTAACATTTTTTTTTTAAGTGTGTGCAGTAAGCAAAGAAATAAATATTGTTTTTGCATTCTTTTTTTTTTGTTTTTGTGCTAAACGCTTTGCTTGCACATTTTTTTATATATACATAGAGCATTGTTTTTTTTTAATTTTCTTGAGCGCGAGCCTTAAGCTAAATAATTTATTTTATAATAGCACTGCATTTAAATACACGTACATATAGGTATATTTCGATACACATACATATATATCATTGTATTGTTGCTTGTAATTGTCTTTGCTTGTGTTACCCGGCAGCTCATTTTCCTCTAGCTTCATCATATTTAAGCACTACATTTCTTGCAACTCCATATTGAGCAAAGCTGTTTTTTTGTAGATATTATATAATGAAATATCTTAACTGAGCTGAACATTCTATATTCCTACTTGTACTCGCGCGGAATATATCACTATCGCGTGCTACCTTAGTGCGTGCTCATTCGCAGTCACCGCAGAACCGTTTGCATTTATCGATAGAAGAGAACTGTCGGCACACAGTAGCTTACGCATAATTTTTTTGTTTTAACGAGCATCTGGCTCTACTAAAATTTAAATTTTCAGCTCTTGAGTATTAGGGGGGTGCTATATAAAAATAATTGATCATTAGACAATTCTATTTATTATAAATAAATTTTTGCTGTAGCACTAATCCAACTTAGCTTAGTTTTTGTTTACTTTTCAAGAATTATAAAGCATTCGACAATTTTTTTTTCTTTTGTTGCAAGCCCGAGCTATTGTGCAGAAAATTCTCACTCGAACCTCCTGAGATAGGATCTCATCATATCATTGATTAATAGTAATAAATTTTTTTTCCTATACATACCCTTGTGTAGTGTAACAGCCTCTATTGTAAATTTAATAAGCCAACAGTTAAATGTAGAGCCCCTATGGATTTCTGAGCATACATGCAGAAATGAAGTTTTTAAAGCAGCTGACGAAATTGGGCAACTAGTAGACCAAGTATCCGCGAAGCAGCTATTTTGATACAGTGAGAGAGGAGTGAGCATGGCCGGAAGTATTTCAATTTTTAATGAACGGGTTTTGCAATATGAGCATAGACGACATCTCGGCGAAAGAGCCACCGCTTGGAAAACAATAGTAGATGAGATGACGTATGAGTCGCGGTTGGAAGTTAATAACCTCCCAACAGAGCAAAGTGCGTGCAATCAATTCACTAATCCCTCGAGTAGCTTACAAAACCCTATTCCTCCTAGTGGTAGCAACGCAATTATTCACCCACTGACCAAATCTACTACATGTCTTTCTTTTAGTACAGCGAGCATACCTCATCCTGTGAGAGTAACTAGTACCCTACCTACTAATACTGAAACGACATGCCATGGAAAACATAATCGAACACCGACTCCTCATTCTTATACATACCTATATCTCCCTTCTTATCCTAGTCCATGGGGACATATCCCGTATATTACATTACCTTCTGGATATCTGCCCGTCTCACAACCTTTAATACAGCCACTCCTTTTTTCAACCATTTCAGCAAATCTCATAAAGCAACCACTTGCACCAGAGTATGTTAGAAGTTATGCTAATAGCTTCAGAGAACTGCAATGGTTAAACTAGCAGGAAGAGACTTGCATAGCCCAGAACAACGTATGCCGACCCCTTCCAGCTCCATATGAATCCTTATTCCCTATTACTGCTTGTACCGGCGTAAGGCCGTCTAACTTGAGCGAGACAGCTTTCATTCCTCCCCTTAAACTTGAAGATGCTCCGACGCATCAACATTCAATATCAGTGTTAGCATTAATTACTAGCAATCACCCTGCAACCCCTTCAGCTAACACTCCAATCATAAGCAAGTGTGCACAGAAGGAAAATCGTCACCCCAAACCAAGAGCGAAGAGTCGAACTCAAAGAGCAAGCCGAGCAAATAAAGCGAGAACTCGGAAAGTGCATAGCGTCGACAATTATAGTAGTCTCGACACTTGTAAGTCCGGAGTACCAAGCCACACTTCTAAGCAAGCACTCTTGAAGCAGAAACTACCGCCAATTAGAAAAAACTTTTGGCGAAAGCAGGTAGAGCCGTGCTTCAGGTGTAATAGCTTAAGACACTGGCTGCGAGAATGTTCTCAGCCTATGAGGTGCTATGGCTGTGCATAAATCAACGTCCACATTAACGAGTGCACCCAGTGCGAAAAAAGTGAGCGAGCAAAGCATCAAAAGAGCGAGCGAGCAGAGCAGAGCAATGGAATGGAGCCTACCAAGAGCGAGTGAGCAGAGCAAATTAAAAACAAGCAGGCAGAGCATAAAAAAAGTGAGCGAGCAGAGCCAAACAAGAGCAAGCAAGACAAGCACTACAAGAGCAAGCGAGCAGAGCTAAGCCAGAGTATGGGAGCAGAGCACAGCAAGAGTGAGCAAGCGAGCAAAGCTAAGCCAGAGTATGGGAGCAGAGCACAGCAAGAGTGAGCGAGCGAGCAGAGCATCAACAGAGCGAGCGAGCAGAGCACAAACAGAACGAGTGAGCAAAACATAAACCAGTCGTGCCAGAAGAGCATAAGCAAAGTAAGCTAGAAGGGCAGAGCAAGAGCAAGTGAGCAGAGCAGATTAAGAGCAAGCGAGCAGAGCAAGAGCAAACGAGCAGAGCTAAGCAGCGATATGTCTAGTAATGTTAATGAAGTGGCAATTTACAGGTCAAAAAGTAGTTATTGTAGCCTCGTCAGTAGTAATAGACACACTATTGACCAGCCCTACGATCTCCCAAATTTTAGCTTTGCGTAATATATCTCTGCTACTTTGAGCGAAAAAGCAGCCCATCAATCCAAACCCTCAATTCAGCAAAAGTCTCTTAGTGAGTAAACAGTTAAATTTTCATTTTTATTTATAATTCCAAATTTTTTTTTATACAAAATGTAATTTAAAATTTTATTTTGTGTGTGGATTAATGAAATACATGTAAGAATGGGCTATGAATGGTTTTTTTTTAGCTTTCAGATACAATTGATTTTTTTTAATATCATATAGACAAGCCAGTCACAACGAAATATAAATTTTAGCTAGCATTATTCTACAGCGCGAAACACTTACAGTTTAAAATTTCTTTTTTTTCAATATGAGCATACAAGAGCAAGTGCACCAAAGAAGAATATTTAAATATTTCGTTATTAGTATTCCTACACTTCACACCTATGTAAATAACACCGGCTATCTTACACTAAGCTCAGTTAGTTGTATATTCTCGCTTTAGTTTTAATTTTATATATGAGCATATCTCCACAACTTTTAATTTTTTTATAATGTTTTTGAAAAGTCATTTTACTGCTGTTACTGGGTAGCGAATAATGCACACTATTCAAACTAGGTTTACATCTTTTGTACAATCTTGTTCCTCTATTTTTTATGTATATGGTGAATGTGCCACCAATGCTCCAGTAGATATTTCTATAAAACGAAAATTTTTACATGGATAAAATTTCCGAACTTTTATCCATGTAAAAATTTACGTTTTATAGAAATATCTACTGGAGCATTGGTGGCACATTCACTATATACATAAAAAATAGAGGAACAAGATTGTACAAAAGGTGTGAACCTAGTTTGAATAGTGTGCATCATTCGCTACCCAGTGACAGCTGTAAAATGACATATCACCAAAAGATTAAAAGTTGTGGAGATATGATCATATAATTTTCATAGCGTTTTAGTTTTTTTTTGCTTCATAACAAAAGTATCCAGTTCTACCGTATACTTTCGTGTGCCGGGGGGGGGGGATCGTAACATGGCAAATAGACCATGTTACTACTTAGCTACATAATTAAATAAAGCACCACATTCGAGCGCACAAGTGACATATATATCTATATACATACATTACATGCGACAGAAGGAAGCCTCATAGCAATAGCATGACGGACAAGAAGCCGCCAAACTTAAAGTAGAGTCAAGTCGTAATATATTTATTAAAATATTAAATTCTTATTATTTTTCAAGTAAAGTATGGAATGAAAAAAATGAAGTTGAGTTTGACTGTGTTTTCCGTATGAATTCCATATTTTTTCATATAATCGAATCGTTTGCTCATTTTCTGCTCTACAGCGCTCATCTCTTAAATTTGTATATGAATATTTAATTTATTAATTATAGAAAAATTTAGATTAGATAAGGATATAGCCGACTCCTAAATGATGCAACATCCTTAAATAAGGCCTCTCCCCAATGACTGCGCCGGGTTTCTTCGAGAAATCGAACAGGGAGGGGGGTGAACTGAGCGCGTGCTTCCTGAATGCTACCTCATTAAGAGCTCATGTTGGGCAAGTGCATGAGCTTCTAAGTGGTGATCCTTCCTACAGCAGATTTGGAGTTGCTGAGATCTGGCTGAGTCCATCTGTTTTGGATGACGTCATTGAGGTTAGGGGGCATCAAGTGCTTAGACAGGACAGAAACCTGCGTGATGGAGGAGTGGCCTTGTATATTAAGGATAATCTAAAATGCACTATTTTGGCCACTTCGGAGACGCAATCTAGTAATAGTAGTGATAAGTCGGAGGTGCCTGAATATATTTTCTGTTCTATGCAAATAAGCGACTCTAAACCCGTGCTAGTTTTCATTATTTATCGTCCTCCCGCTGTTTCGTTTTCTAGAAACTCTAATTAACTAAATGATTTGAGAAATTTTAGTTTAGACTATTCCTATAAATTTATAATGGAGGACATGAATGTCAATCTTTTTAAAAAGAGCAGTGATGCCAAATTTCTTAAGAAGCTGTCAGCTGTGCTTTCGTTACAGTTGGTCCAGCACGGTGCCACGCATCATACTCCGACGTTTTACACATGCATTGATCTGATCTTGGTTGACGATAATGACGTGGTACTTGACGAACAGAATCTACCAGCGAGCTTTCACAGTCGGCATGATTTGATTGACGTATGTTTGCCTTGTCCATTTTCATTGAGAGAGAAACTTGCCGGCTGTGATTGGTTGCCGTTTATGATTGACACAATTGACCCAGAGTCTGCACTTGGTTGCTTCTGTGACAATCTTGCTGCTGCATATGAGAATTTGGCGTTGTTAAAAACGTTCAAGCCCAGTAAGAATAAGTTTCCATAGATAAATGGAGAATTGTCATAGATGCGGCATAAGAGAGATGCTATATACCGTAGATACAAACGGGCAAAGGACGAGCAGTATCTCTCTAAGTTTTCGCGGTTGCGTAGAACAGTGGTCGAACAGTGGGAACGTGCTAAGAGTACATACATTCACAACAGACTGTTTGGTGCTCTTGCGGATGTTAATGTCTAGAATCTAATTTCCTGGATCGAACGTTACATGTTGTCTATTTATATTGTAAGATATAGCTTGACGAGCAGTTGCATTATCTGTATAACTTTCAACTGAATCATGTAGAACTGGTAGTCTTTTTGCTCTGTCTGCTCATTCTGCAATGTCACCTTTCTGAATTGATTTCGGATTGTCTATGGATTTGCGAAAAAGGATTGTAAAAATAGGATTGCCCATATATAAATAAGCTGGAGTGAATTTAGTGGAATAATACACTATAGTGTTAAGAGCGAAGTTCAATTCCCTTAAGTGTTTATCCCAATCGCGATAGTCTTGTTTAATGAAACTGCTAATAATGTACTTTAGGTTATGGTTTGCTTTCTCTAGGAAGTTTGACTGTGCATGATAAGGGGGGTAGTGAAGTGTTTTATACCATATTATTCTAATCGGTCATCTACGTCTTAGTATTTAGACTCAAATCCATTGATAGATATTGAGAGCAGTCCCAGTGGTTAATAATTAATTCTTCAAAAGTTGGAATAACGTTCTTATTATCTGCTTTCCAAAGAGGTTTCATTTCTATGTAGTGGATAAACAGGTCTTTAAACATATAATATATTTATGACCTGCTCTCGATGGAGGTTTTCAGCCATTTGCTTAGGGTCTATTATAGGGTCTATGTTATTATTTGGGTGGTGAAAATAAAGAAGGTCGTTTTCTATTCTGAAATCAGGGTATTTTGTAGGAAATCATTTCCTTTTTTCGACGATACCAGTTATCGTTTGTATCAATGGGGTCCAAAGCAGCTATATCAAATATGGTTCCTTGTGCTCTTGAGAGAGCATCAGGTACTTTTAATTGACTACCTTGACGATGCATCAGCTTTAGATCAAATGCTTGCAATCTAGTATGCCATCTAACTAGTCGACCTGTTGCATCTCTAAAATTTTTCAACCATAGCAAGCTATGGTGATCAGTAGTCACAGTTGACGAAGTTCCTTAATGGTTAGCTCTTAGACGCTCAGCTGCCCAAATAACTGCTCAACATTCTTTCTCTGACACCGTGTGATTACTTTCTGTGTGACCAGGAATGCGGCTAATATAATGTCTTTGATTAGCACGCCTGCTGTGGCAGAGTTACTTGCATCAGTTTGCAGAATAAACGGGTAGTTGAAATTGGGACGTGCTAAAACGAAGACTTTACTCAGAGAGTTGCTAAAAAGCTTGTTCTTGTTCTTAATGCCAATGCCAACGACTTTCTTTCCTAGTGAGACAGGTAAAGGGAATTTTTAATTCTGCTAAATTAGGAATAAAACGTACGTACCAGTATAACATTCTTTAAAATCGCCGTAACTGTCTGAGATTAGTGGGCACTGGATACTCTAAGATAGGGCGAATTTTCTCTTTGTTGGTTTTTAAACCATTCTCGTTAACTATATATCCAAGATACCTTACTTCAGAGCAGCAGAACTCTGATTTTTCTCGGTTAATCTGTAATTTTGCTGCTTTAAGGGCAATTTAAACTTTATGTAACCAGTGCATGTGTTCCTTAAAGGTTGTTGTAATAATGATAATATTGTTTAGATATGAAAAAACATTAGGCTCCCAATCAGATTTAATTAGGTTATCCATGACCTTTTGGAAAGGACCAGGAGCGTCAGTCAGGCCGTAAGGTATGCAATTTAATTGGGAAAGGCCTCTACCTAGAACTGCAAAGGCAGTTATTACTTTACTATCAGGATCCATCGGTATTTGGTGATACGCTTGACTTTAATCCAACTTCGAAATATACCAAGCATATCTTAATTTAACAGGAATATCATCCATGTTTTCGATAGGATAGGCAAACTATTTAGTGACACCGTTGACTTGTCTATAATCGATGCAGAACCTGTACTTCCCATTGGGTTAGGGGCTGAAACGGGGCAGCTATTCCACGGGCTATTGGAAGATTCTATAATACCTTGCTGAAGCATGCGATCGACCTTTTCTTAGACTATTTTTAACATTTGAATAAAATATCTCCGCATTTTATGTCAAATGCTCGTGGTTCTGGACATCTATTTTGTATGTAGCTAAATTAGTGATTCCTAAAACTTCTGGCATAGGTGGGATTGAGTCATTTAATAATTGGGTTAGTTGATTTTGCTCAACTTCCGTGGCACGTATTAAACCTCTAAGAGTAGTTAAAGCAGTATAGCTAAAAGGGTCTGAATTTTTCTTGGGGTCCACCAAGTGTCGTTTTCGTAATCAATGGTAATTTTCATTACGCGCACGAAATCTACTCCCAATCTGCATTTGTATAAGATGCCTTCAGAAATAAAATAAAACGGAATGGTAAGGTTCGCGAGTCTTGATCTATTGTTACTGTAATATTTACAGTCTCTTAATAATGACTGAACTGCCGTCAGTAAAAATCACTTGCGTAGTCTGCGGTTTACTTTTATTCTTCCATTCAACTGCTAAATTCATCCCTAGGAAAGAATGTACTGATCCACTATCAAGAATACCCTCGACTGCTTTACCCTTCAATGTTAATACTAAAAGCTGTCGGTTCTCTCCAATCACATTTATATTTTGTTGCATTAACGATATCGGTTTGTTGATTGCTTGAGGGGCTGAGTTAGAATTGCTAACATTTAGCAGGGGGTGGGGCTGGCCGATACAACTTCTGCTACTTTTGACCATGCCGCAAATACTATTCAATATATGGCCACCTTCTATTATTTGCTCTCTCTTTCAACTAATATTTATATTACTATTACTATTTACTCGCTTGTTCTTTCTACTTTTGCTGCTACTCTGTCTTTTCTGCACCACTTCTGCTGTTTAAGATAAATCTTTATCTATCCTTTCAGAATTACTCAAACTCCTCGGTCTGGCTGCTGATTCCGTTAGAAGCGTCCAAGTCTGACCCTCTTCATGGAAGGAAATATGGAATCCTAATGATTCCTTCGTAGCTCGTTTCCTGGTTGAGCACATTTCACACAATTTATGTGTACGTTGGGTTGACCGCAATCATAGCACTTGATCTGCTGAGGACATTCACTCACCCAACGTCCTAGTATTCCTTATCTGAAGCAAGGGCTCTTTAATCTCCTTCCAACACCCTCTCTCGCCAGTAGAGGTTCAGGGTTGGCTTGGTTTTTATTGTACATCGGTTAGGCTTGAAGATTAACGCTATGCTGGTTGTTTTTCTCCACTTCGTTGGAGTAACGCCGTCCTTGGTTCTTAGCTGATTTGGGGGGGTTCTGGAAATTCTTATTTTTAGTTAGTGCTTTACCTTCTGAGAAACTAGCTGCAGGAAAAGTAGTGTGGCTCATAGTAACGGGGGCTAATATTGGTGTGGGGTCATCATAATTCGGAATGCCTTCAAAGCTGACGGTAGCTATAGGGGCAGTTTTATTTAACCATGATGATTTAGCCCTGGTGCATGCGGTATTAAGAAACAAGGACTTATTCGGGGCTGGGGGGGGGGGAGTTTATATTCTTTATTCTGGGCTCTGCAAGTTTCTTCTCTTTTACCTAGTTTCTGCAATTCTATAAAACTCCTAAACTGATCCTGATAAATTCTTTATCAATAACTAGGGTGTAACTTCCTGAACGCTCTATTCAGCTGTCCTTTAACGGTCATCGGTGGTCGAATTTAGCCCCTTAGGTCTCTCAGGTTAGAGAGATACGTGCAAACATCTTCTTGCGAATCTTGCGTTCACCTTTTAATTTCTACCTTCAGATTTTCCTGAATATCTTCCATACAGAACTACAAACGAAAAACCTCTACCAAATCTTTAAACGTATGCCAGTTTTTATTTCCCCTTCTAAACCAACGGTAGGATTCTTCATTTGGTACAGTAGCCAGCGCTCAGATAATCGTGTCCGCTGTTAATCCATAAGCTGCTCGACACCCTTGTAAAAAGTTACTGAGAAAGAATTCAGGGTCCTTTTTCCTGCCACTTGGCAAAAATTTGGCTCGTTTGCTTTTTCTTATAAAATATTGAGAAATCCATCGTCAATCGATACGGATCGGTGTACAATAATAGTGCAGGGTGCTCTAAGATAGGTGGTTGAGCTTGGGGTATTGCTAATTTTTCTGGGTGAAAGAGTTGGGGTGAAGTTCTTGGAACTCCTGGAGGTGGCGCAGGTTGGCAAAATATTATTATAAGGATTGTAACTGTAGGAAGTGGGAGGAGTATGACTATGAACACAGGAGCAAGCAAATGGGGTGGGAGTTGGATAAAAAAGAAAGCTGCGAGGAGCTGGATGGCTAATGGTCGTGGTAGTTGTAGTACCTACGTTATGAGCTGAAAGAGGGTCAAAAATAGTATTTACGTGTGTTGGCGAAGGACAGGTGGTGGTGCTACTAGTGAACGCCGTAGTAATCAACATAGGAACCGTGATTATTGTTGAAATAACTCCGTGTTTAACTAGTTGGGTAGTTTCTATACTACTCAAATAATTTGTCCGGTTTGTGACGTAATTTTGGGTTGATATTGTGTTAATTATACCAGTTCAGATGACTGATCCTGCGGAATAATCGTCATTAAATCTTGATAGACTCCTAAGGTCTGACCGGTAGGTGGATAAGGAGACGACCTATTATTATCCTGAGCCTCAATTGCAATTTGCATATGATCCTGCTGGTCTTCTTGTGACAATGTGTTATTCGCTGGCAGTGTGTTGCATCTTGATAGCGAATCTTTTATCATGTCTTCATCTTGCAGCAGCCAAGCGGCTATCTTATTTTTTAAATGTCGCCTTATCTCATATCAAAAGACACATCTTAAGAGGAGGTCACGTATCTCTGTCCTTTTCTTGATTTTTTCAAAAAAACTAATAACTTTATCAAAAAATGAAGAGAAAGCCGCATCTTGTATTAAAAAAAGCAATATTTTCTTTGATAAGAAAAAATTAATTTTATTGCTTCGTTCTTAAGAAAACCTTGAAAAACTTAAATCATAGAGGTTAGGGTGGACAATTTTGTTTTTCAAGGTTTTCTTGAGAACGAAGCAATAAAATTAATTTTTTCTTATCAAAGAAAATATTGCTTTTTTTAATACAAGATGCGGCTTTCTCTTAATTTTTTGCTAAAGTTATTAGTTTCTGTAAAAAACTCAATTCTTTAATTAGAAAAAGACAGAGATACGTGACCTCCTCTTAAGTCCCTTTTCGACTAATACCATGATTACCATAGTCAAATAGGTGATTGACATTCTTTTCACAATTATAGCTGATTCGCTCATCCGAAGAGGGTTATTTCAACAGATTTCATCAGGGAGTAAGAGAGGTTCCATGTTAAAATGTTGACTGGCCATAATACTAACCTACACTAAAGTAGTGTTTTATTTCAGGTTGAATAACTCACTGCAATATTATTTTGCTGTGCGCTCTCTCATACCCACAGCAACGTAGTGACTTTACCGACTGTAAGTACCGTCGGTGTATATAGCTCCATGTAACAAGAAATTTTTTTTTCTAGCTGGACCCTTTAACGTTTTTTTTTCTAACGTATAAAAATCTTTTTTTATGTGTATTTTGGTTTACACAACTATTTTTTTTAATTGTTCATAGTTAATTTTGTTGGTTGCTTTAAGGTGACTTTGTTTTTGTTAAAAAATTTTTGTTTCAACATTACACTTACTAGGAGAGTGTCACACCTTCGGATCACGGATTTTGCTCAAACTTTGGGATAAAGTTTTAGATGATAAAATATGGAAAAAGCTAAAGTCATGGTCACAAACACTCAATATTTCCCTAGTTACAGGTAATAAAAGAAAATCACTGAAAAAGTTACTAGATTTTTAAAATCATATGGTTCTTTAGCATTTATAGCTAGGAGCTTGCGCAAATGTAGCCATCCGCTGAGCTAAAGTCATTTAAAACATTGAAATACCACTTTTCAAGGTTTCGAACCATGACTGCATGTCTAAAAAACTCATCAAAGCAGGTAATATATGTATAAATATGGCCTCTAAAAATTTCAGAGTGGACATCCTTGGCGATCCCTTGGAAAGAATAAAAATGTAATTAAAAATAATGAAAGATGAGATTTTTAGATGAATTTCTTAAGAGGAGGTCGAGTATATCTGTCCTTTTCTAATCAAAAAATTGATTTATTCACAAAAATTAATAATTTTAGCAAAAAATAAGAAGAAAGCCCCATCTCGTATAATAAAAAGCAAGATTTTCTTTTATGAGGAAAAATTATTTTTATCGCTTCGTTTTTAAGAAAACCTTGAAAAACTGAATTGTCCACCCTAACCTCTATTTTTTAAGTTTTTCAAGGTTTTCTTCAAAACAAATCGATAAAAATAATTTTTCCTCATCAAAGAAAATCTTGCTTTTTATTATACGAGATGGGGCTATCTCCTCATTTTTTGCTACAATTATTAATTTTTTCATAAAAATTAATTCTTTGATTAGAAAAGGACAGAGATATACGACCTGCTCTTAAGCTTTAAACTTGAGATTATTTTAAAATAATTTGCAAAATGATACTACGCAAGTTGTATTAAAATTAATTAATTCACTTTTTTTTTATAGAATTGATCACACAATTTCAGAATTATCAAATTTGTGTTACTGTGAAGTGGGATAAAAGTTGAAAATAAATAAATTGACTTTATGTGTCTATTTATGAAATCATCGTATCAATGATAAGTTGAAAAAATCTTACAATTGTTTAAGAAAGTGCATTTCCATGTTATTAGCATACATTTATTGTAATTAAAGTAAGAATAATTTTGAAGATTGTCATGGATGAGCGTAGAAGTGAAAAATATATTTAATGGGGATTTCGACTTCTAAAACCTCAAAAAATATGGTATATCAATACATCCAAAACTGACATGAGTTTAATCATATATCACTGATAATGAGAATGAATTAATTTAATATTAACATATATCAATGTCTGTGACATGCTGATTTTAATTATTTGTTCAAATGGCTTCTAAGTTTTTATACATGATTAGATTCAATTATTGTTGTCACATCATTGGATAAATTCAAATTAAAATGAAAATAAATTTCCATAAAATGAGAATATTATTTACCAATGTCAATAAAATAAGCTAATCTAAAAAAATACAGCAAGGATTAGAATCAATCATTTTCTAAAACTTGACTTAAGAATATAGATCAATAGGTACTTTAATTTCAACAAGACACGAGAGATAAAATTCAAGTTAGTGTCTATCATCCGCTAAGTCTATAAAAGAATATGATCATTTACCTGTTATTCACATTTATATTATTCATCTCTACTGTTATAAATAGAATGCTCACTCACCATGAATCACACTATTTATAACTTGTAATAAAAAAAAAGTTATAACTTAGTATCAACCATTATTTCAAACAAAGAGTACCCCCCGTTAAGATAGGTAAAATGCCCTCCCTCATATATTTTAAAACTAATATTTTTTCTTGTTTTTATACTAATTAAGATTAGGTTTTGTTATATTTATAGTTTCCTAACACATACCCTAACCTCAACATAACCTAAAAATTACTTTTTTTATAAAATTTTTTTTTTATCTGGAAGGATGAATGATATTAATCCCGCGAAAAACATATGACTAGGTCTTAGCACTCTCTTCCACTGTGATTTTTTGCGAGTCCTAGAAAGCAGTTTTTCTAACCTAAAAATAACATTTAAATCATAAAATCTCCGTAACTTTGCTCTGGGAGGGGCTACAAGTAATTTTCTGAGCTTAAAATTTGTATTTTTAAAAAACAAATAAAGTTTATAATGACCAAAAATTCGATTCTGGCATGGCGCCATAGCGAAAAACTCGAAAAACCATTTTTTCATAGGTTTTCTGTCGGTTATTGGTCTCTAGCAACTCACAAATCATTTTTAGAGAAAAAAAAATAGCTTCATTGGATTCTACGTGAAAAAATACATTGAAAATGTGCATGATTACTTTAGGAATACTTGGATGCTGTTACAAAACAATTAAAAAAATAAAATAATTCTGAAATTATTACATATCTACTTTGCGTCGTTGCTGCATTTTATGTTTTTATGACTTTGGTCATCTCTTTAGAGTCACAAAGCTACTATTCAATGTATTCATAGGCAAATGACGTCCACTGTACGCGAAAAACAGAGACAAATACTAGACAGATAACTATAACTCCTATATATACATATATATACATATATATATCTCCCTATATTATATAGTTATATGAACTAAAATTCAGTCGGTGCCCCCCCACATCCCCCCCACAGCCCCCCACAGCCCCCACATGATTTTTATTAATTGAATAACGTAAATTTACGTTATTTTATGTTATCGATCATTACCCCCCCCGCGTCCCCCCCATAGACCCCCCACTAACCCCCTCTTGCCCCCACAAACCTTTAGAACCATCAAATACTGGATAATATAGTTTTATATTTTTTTATTATATTCTATTTATGTATAATATTACATAAAAATATAAAAATTTTAATTTTTTTTTGTGAAAACTCGAAAGTAGTTGAATAAAATTACAATTTATAATATTTAAAATTAAAAACATGTGCCTCATCAGATATCTTATTACCATTTTTTACATAGTTTATCTGAAATTAATAAATATGAATTTAAATTAATTCTATTACAATTCCTCAACACTATAATTAATTCATTTGTTGAAAACATAATGATTTTTAATAATTTGTTCATATTATAAATATTTTATTGTATTAAAATGAAAATAAGCATATAGTGTTGAGGATTCAGATTTCCACACCATCTTACATTATAAACCTTTAATAGTATTGATTTATACAACTTTTAAAATTAATTGATATTAATATTTATGTTTAAATTTATATAACTTTCAAGATTAATAACTGTTTATATTTGTTTTACAAAGGTGTAGATCAAACGGATGATAATATTCATTTGAATTATTCAATAGAAATGTTAAATAACATAAGAGAAGGATTACCTCCACAGGAACTGAAATTAAAAGTAAATACCATAATTATGTTAATTCGAAATTTAAGTATAAAAAATGGATTATGTAATGAAACGCGATTAAAAATAACTAAATTATTCAAATATAACATAGAAGCACAAATAACTCTTTCACGTTGTAAAAATGTAAATAAAATATATATTCAAAATGAATCGAAAAACAGAGATATTGTACCTAACATAGTTTGGAAAAAAATATTAAAAAAATAATTTTATTATAATTTAACAAAAATTTAATGTTATTTAAATAAATTTTTATAAATTATTTTATTGATTAAACTTTATTTTTTTCAGGTTATATTTATATTAATTATAAACATTAAAAATTTTTAATAATATATAAATAAAAAAAAAAATGGAATGGAATCCAATTAATAATGTTGAAATTGACAATGTTAATGATCAACAAATGATTGAATGAAATCCATTTTGATGGAAAATTTAAATGATCAAATTGAAGAACATTTAAATTTTTAAGAAGAATATTAATATTATTTAGAAAGTCTAGATAATAATAGTTCAATAAACAATACAATAATTTCTGAATTAAATAACATTATTAATTCATATATAGAGGAAAATAATGAACAATTTGAATTTAAAAATTGGAATGAAGTACCAGAGTATTATAAATATTATGCGAATGAAATTATAAAATATAAAATAAATATACGCGAACCAATAGCAGAATATTACTTTAATCAAAGTCATGAAATTTATTCTAAATATTTATTAAGATTAGCTAACATTATTAATAAAATATGAAAAATTAAAATAAATCATAAATATTTCAATATATAATAATAAATTTTAAAAAAAATTTTAAACATTATCAATATTATTAAAAATAAAAAAAAAAATAAACTATTTAAAAATTAACTAAAATATTTAAAAGTTATGATTATTTAAAATTTATAAATCGAAATTTTAATAAATAAATAATTTAACTACTAACAACAATAAATAAAAAAACATATTCATAACTTTTATACAGGTAAATGTAATATAAGTAAGTATAAAATAATTTAAAATTATTTTATTTATTTATTTGTTATATAAATAACTAAATTTTAAATAAAATATGATATAATGATCATGTAATAATTTCATTTACAATATCATAATAAATTTATAAATTTTAGTATAAATTTTTGATATATCTTATAAAATGTTTAAAATGAGAAAAAAGATATAAAAAAGGAATTATAACAAAATAATCCTATAAATCTTATAAAACTCAAAATCATTACGATATATCAAATAATATACTAAATTATCAACGAAACTAAAAAAAAAATGATTTAAAAATTTAAAAATGATTTAAGAAGGGGCCGAACTATCTGTCTTTGTGTAATAGCGTTTTTCATTATTTATATAAACACTATCCTTTATAACAAGAAAAAAATAGCAGCCCCCGCTAGATATTAGTATAGTTAGTAAATTTTGTAATAACAATCAAATTTTTTACCGCATAGTTTTTGACTAATTAGAGACCTACTAGCAATCTAGAATATAACCTATCTTTTTTTGGTAGGTCTCTAATTATTCAAAAACTACGCAGTAAAAAAATTTGTTTGTTATTATAAAATTTACTTATCATACTAATATCTAGCGGGGGCTGCTATTTTTTTCTTGTTATACCGGATAGTGTTTACATAAATGATGAAAAACGCTATTAGACAAAGACAGATAGTTCGGCCCCTTCTTAAATGTTTAATATATAATAATATTTATAGCACAACTGGGGGTTGGCGAGCAGTGCGAGCAGGGGGGTACCCCCCTAGTATATATATATATATGTGGAATAACTTGCTATCCCTCGTATATACATAAGGAATAGTGAGTTGTTCTTAGGAAACGCAAATTATTTTTCTTATACATAGATAAAAAACCAATGTTTATCTATTTCTGTAACTATTTTTTTTAGTGTTCTTTTTTAGCTTGTAAGAGACCTAACATGTTTTCTGTCCTCCATAAATCACGAACTCGATAGATTTGAACAATTAAATGATTCCAATTAAGTTCCAAATTCAAAAATTAAAAGATCATCATCTCTTTAGAGTCATAAAGCTACTATTTACAGCCAAATTACGCCTATTGCACGCTAAAATAAGATTTTTAAACATAACTGAAGTAACGGTCGTATCATCTGTCTTTTTGTATTACAGTAGACTCTGGATACAAGAGAATCAACGGGCCTTCAGGAGAGGAATTTTCTTGAAAATTCTCTCATATAAAGAGTCCCCAACACGCTCGAGTCAAAAGTGATACCCATACCTACTGTTTTGTTGTGTGAGTTGTATCCAACATGCGTGTATATTCTGTCTCTCTCACTTTCATAGTGGTGGGATAACGCAAATACTTAGGCTCACGCCCATATTTAGGAGAAAGAGCTCGAAATCTCTTATATCGCAATCTCTTGTATCGAGAGATCACTGAATCATTAGAGAGATAAAGTCGGAATAAGGTTTTAGTAACAATCGTGTTGGGTCTATAAATTCGAGCCTGAAAGTACACTTCTATGTAAGCATTTATATTCTTTGTTAGAACTGCCACAATTATGATTTGTCTTTAGGCCATTATACGCAAATCTACCGAGTTCGTGATTTATGGAGGACAGAAAACATGTTAGGTTTCTTACAAGCTAAAAAAGAACACTAAAAAGAATAGTTACAGAAATAGATAAACATTGGTTTTTTATCTATGTATAAGAAAAGTAATTTGCGTTTCCTAAGAACAACTCACTATTCCTTATGTATATACGAGGGATAGCAAGTTATTCCACATATATATATATATATATTTTTCGGGTGTAGTGGACATAATTTGCCTATGGATACATTGAATAGTAGCTTTGAGACTCTAAAGAGATGACCAAGGTCATAAAAACATAAAATACAGCAACGACGCAAAGTAGCTATGTAATAATTTTAGAATTATGTTATTTTTTTAATTGTTTTGTAACAGCATCCAAGTATTCCTAAAGTAATCATGCACATTTTCAATGTATTTTTTCACGTAGAATCCAATGAAGCTATTTTTTTTCTTTAAAAATGATTTGTGAGTTGCTAAAGACCAATAATCAACAGAAAACCTATGAAAAAATGGTTTTTCGAGTTTTTCGCCATGGCGCCATGCCAGAATCGAATTTTTGGTCATTATAAACTTTATTTGTTTTTTAAAAATACAAATTTTAAGCTCAGAAAATTACTTGTAGCCCCTCCCAGAGCAAAGTTACGGAGATTTTATGATTTAAATGTTATTTTTAGGTTAGAAAAACTGCTTTCTAGGACTCGCAAAAAATCACAGTGGAAGAGAGTGCTAAGACCTAGTCATATGTTTTTCGCGGGATTAATATCATTCATCCTTCCAGATAAAAAAAAAATTTTATAAAAAAAGTAATTTTTAGGTTATGTTGAGGTTAGGGTATGTGTTAGGAAACTATAAATATAACAAAACCTAATCTTAATTACTATAAAAACAAGAAAAAATATTAGTTTTAAAATATATGAGGGAGGGCATTTTACCTATCTTAACGGGGGGTACTCTTTGTCGGGATATAACAATATATCAAACTATAAAAACGTAAATATAATAATTAATCAATAACATTCACTTGAATAGACTCTATAGAACCAGAAAATAATTTGCATTGCACATAGTTATTTTCCATTGGACTAATGAAATGTTGTTTTCGTAAGTTTTTCACTCTATTTCTATTTTTAAAACGATTCTGCAATTTTTTTTAATTTTCATTGTAATCTGTTCGTGGCGAGTAGGCAAAAGCAGCATTAGTATAGTTTTCTTCATTCTTTAACCATTATTACAATGCAACTGCATCCAAAATTTGTTACGTTGCTGGAACTGTAAGGCTTGCTTTAGCTGCAGCTCTTTCAATAGAACTACCTACTATATCACATGCACCTTTACCACGTGCAGTTGGGAAAAAATACCACTCTGCTGATATTCCAAAATTATCATTATTATGATAAAGATTTAAAATGTTTTTGAAAATTTTAAACTGCTAAGGGGCTCCGGCACTAAAATAGTGGATACTTTTTGATCCTTTGAAATTTTCTCTCAGATATATAATCAGTAGTTGTTGGTACGTATAGACTGCCACAGTATCATGAGCCAAGTTATTTGAAATTATTACAAATGACTTGCCTGATAATCTTGTATGTTCCACATAATAAATATATGTAACAAATACTGTTGCCTGGTCATTATTCCAGTGAAATCCTTGTGGAGCATTTTAAGCGATAAAAGCATAATTTTCTGAAAAATCTAAGCATACTATAACCTCATCCTCTTGTAATTCACTTTTTAATTTTTTAAAATATTCAGATTGTGCTTTTGAAATGTAAGCGTGTGGCATCAAGGTTTGGATTTTGTCACAAAATGAAGATATGAAATCATTAACGTCTTTAACAATATTTTTTTAAATAGCTCTAGGAGAAAACATTCATTTTGCGTAATTGACTTCTTTAATTTCTTTCTTTTCAAAAATCATAGTCAAGTAAGACTCTAAGCGTTGGACACCAGGACATTTGTCGCAGTCACCAAAATAGCATTTTCATGTCATTGACATTTTATTTTCATCACAAATGATAAATTCTAAAATATCTTTGCAATTCTTAAACTGATGAGAATAGACTTCTGTCATTTTTTCTAAATTACAATCTAAAAAATTGTTTTTATTTAATTAATATTACAAGAATTGCTATTCGAGTAAAAGTGTCAAAAAGAAATAAAAAATACCTAAAATCATTAACTTGACATTTTGATGAATCGAACAAACACATATAGAAAGTGTACCACTGCTACTAGCTAACACACAACATTTTGGCTTTAATTTGGGAAATGTAGTAAATCCTATAGAAATATTAGACTGAAATTGATCACAAAACAGTCTGTACAATTCTCTTAATGTACAAGGCAGAAGACATTTTTGCTTATAAATAAACTTCCCAAACACATCCTTATACTTAACACAGTCTTTTTTGCCAGATAGTATGTATTTTCTTAACTTTAAAAAAAATTAATCACAGTTTCCTTGTGTGCATCAGGAACGGAATCTCCTGAAATTATTTTAGATTGATATTAATTTTTGCCTGGATAATATTCAAGCACTAACATTCTATTCAAACAATTATTACCAAATTCAATTACATTTAATTTATATAATAAGAATGATTTATTAAATTTGTTTGAAATTGTTTTATGTTTTCACCAACTATTTTTTGATAAATATTGTAAATTACATCTTTTTACAGATAGTTTTGACAGAGGGCCTGCATCTATTTGCAATTTTTTTGACAAATTAATCATATAATTTGAAGCGTCAAAATATTTTTTAATTTCATTGTATGGCCAACTTAACGGTAACAGAGTCAATATCTGTACTTTTTCTATTTTAGATGTCTCTTTATTGTGATATTTCATCTTTAAATTGGCTAATAAATCCATGAACATCTGCAAATCATTTACAGGAACATTCGCTTCATACTTGTGGTCTTGTAAAAGCATTTCCACAAGCATAGGAATATTTGATGGATCTTCTGGTGATTCTATATTTTGAGACGTATCTATAATACAATTAAAAAGTATAGAAAAATATTCAAGTAATAAAAATAATAAAATTGTAAAAATATTTTGAATAGAGAAAATTACATGGTGATGACTTAGTTGAAACGCGGACAACATACATTTTCTTTCTACATTTAGCACAAATTCTATCGTCAGATGTTAACAGACGTTCTGAATTATATTTTTCATTAAACTTTTTCGAAATTTTGTTTGATATTTTGCGCAACGTTTTCGTTGAATAAACTTTTTCACTGGGTAATGGCTTGCAGCATCTATTATAACCTATCCATCTTTTTTTTTGCTTTCACATAGAGAAAGCATTGTATCGATAAAAAAATTTTTTTCTATTTTTTCATTAATTTGTACATATTTAGACTTAGGGAGTTGAAAAAAGTGGTTTCCAGAAAATGTCTGTATGTATGTGTGTGCGTGTGTATGATTTCAGTACGCCAATAATATCTCGAGAACTACTCGATGGATTTGCTTCAAATTTTTCATGCAATTTAGTTTTTTGTCTAACTGAGGGGGAAGCTATTGAAAATTGATCTTCTCAGCTTAGTTTTTTTTAGAGCCATTTTAAGAATTTTAAAAAAATTTTGATTTTTCATTTTTTTGGTATTTTACCTAAACTATTGAAAGAATTTGCTTTAAAATTTCTATGCACATTATTTGCTAATGTTAAAAAAAGAAAAACTTTTACGAACTGATTTTCTTAGCGCACTTTTAATTTTAGAGCATTTTGAAAATTTTGAAAAAAAATTTTTTTTTTCATTTATTTTGCTTTCTTATAGAGAAAGCATTGTATCATTAAAAAAAAATTTTTCTATTTTTTCATTAATTTGTACATGTTTGAACTCGATGAGTCGAAAAAAGTGGTTTCCAGAAAATGTCTGTATGTATGTGTGTGTGTGTGTGTGTGTGTGTGTGTGTGCGTGCGTGCGTGCGTGCGTGCGTGCGTGCGTGCGTGTGTGTGTGTGTGTGTGTGTGTGTGTGTGTGTGTGTGTGTGTGTGTGTGTGTGTGTGTGTGTGTGTGTGTGTGTGTGTGTGTGTGTGTGTGTGTGTGTGTGTGTGTGTGTGTGTGTGTGTGTGTGTGTGTGTGTGTGTGTGTGTGTGTGTGTGGATGTATGATTTCAGTTAGTAAATTGTATCTCGAGAACTACGCGATGGATTTGCTTCTAATTTTGCATGGAGTTTAGTTTTTTGACTAACTTGATGGGAAGCTATTGATAATTGGTTCTTCTAGTGTAGTTTTCATTTTAGAGTTGTTAAAAAAAAAAAAAATTTCGATTTTTCATTTTTTTGATTTTTTTTTTGTTTACTACTCATTTTTTCTGTATTTTATGTAAACTACTCAAAGCATTTGTTTGAAAATTTGTATGGAACGTAATTTTGACTGCCAAAAGTAGAAAAACTTTTGAAAACTGATTTTCTTAGCGCACTTTAGATTTTAGAGCATTTTTGAAATTTTTTTAAAAATTTTGGTTTTAAATTTTTTTCTATTTTACGAAAACCATTTTAAAATTTGCTCCAAAATTTAAATGCAAGTTATTCGCTACTGTCTGAAAAAAAACAAGCTTTGGAAAACATATTTTCTCAGAGCATTTTTAATTTTAGAGCATTTTGAAAATTAAAAAAAATTTTTATTTTTCACTTATCTTCTATTTTGTGTAAACCATACAATAAATTTTCTCCAAAATTTTCGTACAATCAATTCGATATTGTCTGAAAAAAATAAGCTTTTAAAAACTAATTTTCTTAGAGTTGTTACGATTTTAGAGAATTTTAAAGATTTTAAAAAAAAATTTCGATTTTTTATTTCTTATTTTTTTTCTTTAACGTAAAGTCCTCGATAGATTTGTTCTAAAATTTGCAGGGAAATCATTTACAACTGCCGAAAGAAGGGAGATTTTCAAAAATTGATTTTCATAGTATAGTTTTAATTTTAGAGCATTTTTAAAATTTTGAAAAAGAAATTTTGAAAAGAAAATGTTATTTATTCAACCAATTAGATCTCGAAAATTACTCGATGGATTTGCTTCAAATTTCGCATACTATCTATGTTTTTGTATAAGTAAACGGAAAGCTATTAAAAATTGGTATTCATAAAGTAGTTTTTTTTATAGAGCCATAAACATGAACTATATTTATATATAAATATGATTGCATTTTATAAAGATTAGAAATTTTGTTGTCATCATTCTTTTTATTATTACATTATATCATTTTTTCAATAGAACAAATTTTTTTGTATTACTTGATGATTTAAAATAAATTATAAATGTTGAAAAAGCAAACAGCTAGCATATATGTTCGAAATTTATGAAGTACAATATGAGTAAATATTAATGTTAGACATTTTTTTAATATGAAAATCACATTGAAAGAAATATAAAAAAATTAATGAAACTCAAAGAGCTCTATGAGAAAGCATTCCGCCAAAGCACTTGGCAGCGTTTTTTAATATGCACAACTTCCACCTCATCCAGTGGCATCTCCTCACCCGACATTATTTTATAGGCAATAATTAGAATAACCTTTATCGAATGTCAGACAGATCTACATCAATTCCACTAACATAAATATTTTAAAGATATATAATATCCTACAGTTTATAAAATTAAACAGAATGTTTACCTAATTTTTAAATTAAAGTAAAACAAATAATAATAAGAATAAAATTTTGATGATTACGTTAAAGTACACATATTTGATTAAAATAATACTATCGACGTAATATTGTTTACATAATACTGTTTACAAACTATATATTTATAATGGCAACGGTGTGACTATATATACAAGTTTAAAAACTTCCATGAGGGAAAATTCTTAAGCTCAAATCGATAGACGCAACTCAAGTAACGATAGTCATTCAGAACTGATCCTGTCTTTGTCTCTATCATGATAAAAAAGACAGATGATACAACCGTTACTTAAGTTAAGTTTATCACTTCGAACCTTAGGCACGAATTCATAGACGCGACTTGAGCGTTGAGTATAACTTGGAACCAAAATATCGTTTCTGGAGTATCAGCTGTTACTTCAATTGAGTGTTACATCTTTATCAACAAGTATCTTATCCATGTGATTTTATGTTTTATAACTGACTGTGATAATTCCTCCAAGTAGAATATTTTATTAATGAGATGCTCTTAGGTAAAAATATAACACTTAATTGAAGTAACAGTTGATATTCTAGTGATGATACTTAAGTTTCAAGTCATACTGAATACTCAAGTCATGACTATGAATTGGAACCTTAGGCTGCGATCAGATGATAAAGAATAGATATGCAGAGTGGAGCTTGGGTAATGGAAATAACCAATGATAGCTATTCTGCGACTTCCTATTCTGCAAGAATTTTTGTATGCCCTGCTCACATAATGCAAAATAAAAGTAAAGTGGTATGTCATAGAAGTTCGATGACATGAAGTGGGGGTTATAATAATGAAATAATATTTCATAAAAATATTTTTATTATAAAAAAAAATTAAAATAGAAAATATTTATATTCCACTTAAAATAGTCACGAAAGAGTGCATAGCCAACACGTTTTATCTGTATCTCTTATGTTGCTTGTTTATTTATTTCATAAAGAGTCGCTTACATTATTCTTAACTATTGTTATATATCATACTTTTAATTTTTCAAGTATTTTAAAGAATTATTTGTGCTCCGTTTTTGCACGTAGCACTTAACCTACAAAAAATGGAAAAAAGAAAAAAAGGAGAATGGAAAAGTATAGCTGTGTAAATTGCCTTAATTTAAATACTGAAATGTTTATTGTCAGGTTTAAAGAAGTCTTAGAACACTGTTTTTTTTTGTTGATTACAGTCAGGTCAACTTAAGAATGAATAATCAATTATCATCATTGCTTGGTGGAAAGTTTTTGATTGGATGGGTCTATTTTTCTCCATTAGATGAAGTGTCTATAAAGCTCATTAAGAAAAGATTAAAGAGTTAAATTTTAGATATCCTGATCCTAAAATAATCATAGTTGGTGACTCTGATTTACCAAATATGATATGGACTGATGAAGCTTTATGTGTCAGACTTTCTTCAGAGATAAATTTATGCAGATTAGATAAGACAGATGCGATGTATGGAACCTATTCTCAAGTAGATTATGAACAAGTATATCCTGTGTTGGTTTCTAAAGGTTATTCTCTGGATTTGTTATTTGCTACAAGAGGATGTGTTGTGCGTCAAATGTTCAATGACTTTCGACGGTTTGGTTTTTAATTCACAAATAATCATTTCCATATTTTTACAAGTGCTATTAATGTTAGTTTAGTATTTATCAAGTGCAATATAATCATATTTTAAAGATAAATAGGATCGCTTAAGGTTTTTTTTTAATTTTGCATTAAAATAAAAAAGCATGAATCAATGTACGTATTCAAATATTATTACAGTGTTGGAAACTTTTTATATTTTTTTTCAGTTACATAAATCATTAATAGGTATTGTTTATTATGTGGTTCATAATGTTTGTAAAATAGTGAGGTTCACAAATCTAAGTGAGCTTAAAAGCTTTGTGGAACTCGATACCATGTTGAAAAAATTCATATGAATTTTTATATGAATTTTCAATATGAATTTTTCATATGAATTATTCATATAATTAATATGCATTTTTGTTTCATTTTTATACATTAAAAAATTCACATGGGAAATTTACATAAAGAATTCAAATTAAAAATCCATGTAAAAAATTTATATGAAAAATTCATATGAAAAATTCAAATGAATAATAATTATGGTAATCATCTCATTATTTTCTATATGGGAAAAGTGTGAAAAAACTTCAAAATCTAAGCTGCAATTTTTTATATGAATTTTTCAATATGAAAAAAATGAAACAAAAATATATATTGAATATATCAAAAATTCAGATTAAACATTCATATGAAAATCCATATGAATTTATTCAACAGAGTACTTTAAAATATGTATGAATGTAAATCCTGACAAATTTGTTTGAAATAATGGTTGATACTTAGTAATAACTTTTTTTTATTGCAAGTTATAAATAGTGTGATTCATGGTGAGTGAGCATTCTATTTATAACAGTACAGATAAATAATATAAATGTGAATAACAGGTAAATGATCATATTCTTTTATAGACTTTGCGAATAATAGACACTAACTTGAATTTTATTTCTCGTGTCTTGTTGAAATTAAAGTACCTATTGATCTATATTCTTAAGTTAAGTTTTAGAAAATGATTGATTCTAATTCTTGCTGATTTTTTTTAAGATTAGCTTATTTTATTGACATTGGTAAATAATATTCTCATTTAATGAAAATTTATTTTCATTTTAATTTGAATCTATCCAATGATGTGACAGCAATAATTGAATCTAATCATGTATAAAAACTTAGGAGCCATTTGAACAAATAATTAAAATCAGCATGTCACAGACATTGATATATATTAATATTAAATTAATTCATTCTTATTATCAGTGATATACGATTAAACTCATGTCAGTTTTGGATGTATTGATATACCATATTTTTTGAGGTTGTACAAGTCGAAATCCCCATAAAATATATTTATCACTTCTACGCTCATCCATAACAATCTTCAAAATTATTTATATGCTAATAACATTGAAATGTACCTTCCTAAACAATCATAAGATTTTTTCAACTTATCATTAAGGCGACTTCGGATTTTAGGTTAGGTTTTATTTTTGAGTTTACAAATTACTCTTTCAATATGTAAAATTTTTCAGATTTTTTAATTTTCCACCATTCTACGGATTATAATAAATGGTGGAAAATTAAAAAATTCAAAAAATTTTAGAAACTGAAAGAGTAATTTGTAAACTACAAAATGAAATCGAACCGAACTTCCGTAGTCGCCTTAATACGATGATTTCATAAATAGATACACAAAGTCAATTTATTTTCAACTTTTATCCCACTTCACAGTAACACAGATTTGATAATTCTGAAATTGAGTGATCAATTATATAAAAAAAGTGAATTAACTAATTTCAATAAAACTTGCGTAGTATCATTTTACAAATTATTTTGAAATAATTCCAAGTTTAAAACTTAAGAAGCTCATCTAAAAATCACATTTTTCATTATTTTTAATTACATTCTTATTTTTCCCAAGGGATCGCCAGGCATGTCCACTGAAATTTTTAGGCCATATTTATGCATATATTACCTGCTTCGATGAGTTTTTTGGGCATGGGATCATGGTTTGAAACCTTAAAAAGTGGTATTTCAATGTTTTAAATGACTTTAACAAAAAAGTTACTCAGTAATATAATCTCAAAAAGCAACCCAACTGAGTAATTTAAGCCTAAAATTAGTCAAAAATGTCAAAAATATAGTTTTAGCCCAACTTTGAAGCTTTGTAGCTCTGAAAATATGTACTAAAGAGATCTATAAAAATTCTGAGTGGTCCATAATATGGAAAAGAACCATTTTATCAATTTTTAGCAGAAAAAAATTTTTTGTCCTTCGATTTGGCAGAGAATAGGCGATATATATATATATATATGTATGCATATATATAGGACGTTAAGTAAATACAAGCAAGAAATTCTAGAGATATCGATAGAAAAAAATTTTTTTTTTAATTTTTTATACTAACTAGGAGAGTGTCACACCTCTGGATCACGGATTTTGCTTAAACTTCGGGATAAGTCTTCAGATAATAAAATATGAAAAAGCTAAAGTTTTAGAGGCCAACGCTCAATATTTGGCCCTAGTTACAGGCCATTGAAGAAAATCACTAAAAAAGTCACTAGATTCTTGAGCGCTTATAATATCTCATCATTGTTAACTAGAAGCTTGAACCTTTTTTTAAATTAAAGCTAAGTTCAAATCCTTTCGAAACAGTAGTTACAGCATATCAAAATATTATTTTTTCCCAAAGCTAAAGCGTAATAAGGATTGGACCTTAATTTTCTCTTTAAAACATTATTGAAAGAAAAGCTGAAATTAGGTCCAATCTTTATGACGCTCTAACTTTGGGAAAAAATAATATTTTGATATGCTGTAACTACTGTTTCGAAAGGATTTGAACTCAGCTTTAATTTAAAAAAAGTTTTAAGCTTCTAGCTGTCAATGCTTAAGAACCATATGCGTTTAAAAATCAAGTAACTTTTTTAGTGTTTTTCTTTTATTGTCTGTAACTAGGAAAATATTGAGTGTTTATGACTATAACTTTAGCTTTTTCCATATTTTATCATCTTAAACCTTATCCCAAAGTTTGAGCAAAATCCGTGATCCGGAGGCGTGACTTTCTTCTAGTAAGTGTAACGTTAAAAGAAAAAATTTTTAACAAAAATAAAGTTACCTCAAAGCAACCAAAATTAACTATAGGCAATAAAAAAAATAGTTGTGTAAACCAAAATACACATAAAATAGTACATTTTGTAACGGGTATGAAAAGGCTTTATTTACTCAACGAGAAGTTTACGGCCCGAGCGGAAGGCGAGGGTTGTAACGAGTTTCGTAAAAAAGCCTTTTCATACCATTTGCAAACGGTATTTTTTGCCATAAGAGCTAAAAGAGAGCAACGAAGTTGCAATTTTGAGGCTAGAATGGCAAAAAAAGATTTTCATTCGTAAGAAAAAAAAATGTTAAGAAGTCTAGCGAAAAACAAAATTTCTTGTTACATGGAGCTATATACACCGATGGTACTTCCCGTCGGTAAAGTCACTACGTTGCTTTGGGTATGAGAGAGCGCACACCAGATGGTAAGGGTACTAGCAATTTTTAATAAAATACAAATAAACCAGCTCGCTTAAGATGGAGTCACTTAAAGGAATAGTGCTAAATTGGTAAGATGCTAAAAGGATATGTGCTGCACGGGTATTCACAAAAATTAACTGATACAGACAAATATACAAGAATATAATATAATATCACACTACGTAGTCGTGGAATTATTGCTTTAAATTTACAAAAACTATTCAGTTTTTTAAATAAGTTCAAGCTCAATAACAATAAAATATTTGACTATGATTTTTATTGCTGGAAGGAATATTTTCCAAAAAAAAATATCAGCAGATCAAATTTTACTGCTTTACAAAAAATTTAATAATTAATATCAAAGATAATTCAAGTAGATAGCACCAAAAATCAAGCTATGGACAGTGCTGCACGACTACGTATTGTGAGACGATACAGATATAGCTAAATGTGCTGATATACTAGTATGCGTGCGACAAAGCTAAAGCCATATAAAGCTATATAATATTTAGACAGAACTATATAATATTTATACTGGAATCAATATATTAAAGTCAGAGTAAACAAAATAATAAATTGTTCATTATTGGGTTTGGAAATTTGCTTGCCAGCGCCACCGCGTGGCCCTTTGGTAAGCTGTGAGAGAAGGATTATATTGCATAGCCTATTTAATCTTATGTATTAGTAAAATTTTTTTATGAAGTAAATAAATATAAATGTAATTATTTGATTATGTTAAATATAACGCAATGAGATTGTTTTAAAGTAAATATATGTCCAGTGCATAATTAACTCGAAATGTTTCACAAAAGATAATTGTTTTGTTGTTCATTTTTCGATAAGTTATAGCTTCAGATACTGCTTCAGAATGGTTAAAAATGTAAACATTGTCAGCTAGAAAGAGTTGTCAAAATTCTTATAAACTTGACCGTTCCATTTATGTAATACTATAAAATGCGCGACTTTTTCTACAAAAATTCTCCATGTTTCCTTCTTTCTATATAAACTAATTTTCTAATCTTTTTTTATTCTATTTAATTAAAAAATTACAAAATACTACAATTTTCGTCTGTAATCAATGTGATTCTCGAACAGTATCCTTCTCTTACAGCTTATCGATTGGCCACGCGATGGCGCTGACAAGCAAATTTCCAAACCCTATACCAAGCGACAGCACTAAGAGGCAAAAAAAATATGGCTTCTAGAGCATCTTCTTTCATCTCGCTTCGTCTGTGCTTTCGAAAAATGGCGACCACGTGACAAAGCCTGACGCACGCAAGCAAAAGAAAATATTCGTTGCACTGGCACAGTTCCTTTGTTTTTCACAGTTTTTCTTTTTTCACAATTTTCTTCTTTAACAGCTTTCTTTTTTCACAGTTATTATTCTTTTAGTTTATCGATCCCTAAAAATTTTAGATGAATGTGTTATAAGGGCCGTGGGGATCAGATGACCGTACTAATATATCACTATGTATAGCTAGGAGAAAAAACTAAATACAACACAAAATACACAAAAATAGAAATGAGCTAAAATATAAGGAATTTATACATTTTATTAAATGAACACTTAAAAACTAGCTATACACAAAAAGGCGCCATTTGCATGATACGAACGTGACTCCGTGAAGGATCCTAACTATATATAAGATAACGCGGCGAAAAAAGAGCCAACTATTTACCAAATTAGACAGGTAATGTTACATTAAATCCAAAACCTTAAAAAAATAATTAGCTTAAACGAGAGCTGGAAAAGAAAAATGATCGCTCTGTTTAATGTTCCGCACGTGGTCACCAACACACACGCGTACAACGCAATAAAAAAAAAGAAACGATATATTTCTCGTTAAAGCCAAAAATTACAACTATTGTAAAGCATTCATGCTTTACGCACTCACGCTAAAATTTCTACTCAAAAGGGCTTTGCTTTTTATAACACTGCTACGCGGTTCGGATATAATCAACGTTGACCGACTTGGGGGCTAGTGACAGAAGAAATGAACATCTCAAGATGGATGCTCTTTTTTCTTCACGCGGTGCACTTTACGCACCACCTTATGCTCTAACCTTTTCCATCTACTTGACTGCTAGAGTCATGCTATACGTATACTAGATACGTTGGCTAAGCTTGGCTGTGCTGTATATTAATTAAATAGTAATGTACTGCGCACCCGGGTATGGTTGGTGGCTTGGGGTTGGCTTTAGTTTAACTAGCGTTGTCCCTTTCTTAACCGCGCGCGAATTAAATTTTTTCCTTCTGCCGTATATAATATCTTATTATAAGAGTAAGTTTTAAGTAATATGGCCAATTCGCCATGTTACAGTGAATGAATGTAATACAGCCGTGTTGTCAAGCCAGTTCCAAGTCTGGATAAATTGCAGAGAGCACTCACATTTGCTTCATTAGTCTACTCACTATATATTTGTATATATATATATATATATATATATATGTTTATCTGCGTCTGTGCACACAAGAGTGTGTGTGTATTATAATTTTTGTGTTTAAATGAATTATAAGATGTGCCTAAATATTTTAAATAAAAAATAGTCCTAAGATGTCAAATTTGTGTCTCAATATTGTCTTAATCGTGCCTCTAAAAAGATAAACGATCGAATAAGGTCCTTATGTGATATAAAATAATTCGAAATGGTCTCAAAAAAATATATATATATATAAATTGATAGTAGAATTTCTCATGGTAGAATACTTTAAAACTAGGTAAAAATATGGAAAAACGTCGAAAAACATTTTTTTGCGATTTTGACCTTGTTTCACTACTATGAAAAATCTGAATGAATTTATTTAAATTTTTAAATGCCTAAAACAGTCTAGATTTTGCGCCAAAAATGAAAACAAATAATAGTGTGTTGTAAGTCACAAGAAAATATACAAAATGAGAAAAAAATAAGTTTCTACGATGCTTAGAAACCGAAATATCGTTAAAAAACTGAAAAACACGTTTTTTTTATGTTTTCAGGTTATGTGAGGGTCTAGAGGGCTGAAATTTCTACCAAAGTTATATTTTTTTATGTACTACGTGAGGATGCTTTCAGGATTTTGAAAGCTCTGCGGGCATTTTTCACTATATTAATCGCCTAGACCCTTTGATTTGTGATTAGATAGACAGATATAATTTTATTTGTATCAATCATACAAAAGCGTGTAATGTAACTCATAAATATAAAAATAAATATTGCACTTAAAGTCTAACGAATCGTATAAATATAAATGTAAATATTGCACAGGATATCACAGTCAATCACTAAACCTAATAATACTGAATAAGTAAGTCACTAAAAAAAGTAATATCACACGTGGTTGAAAGAAATTAAAAATTTCCTGTGACGACGGTAAATTAAATTTAAAAATAGAAATCTAAATCTTTTTTCTTATAGTTCAGTGCAATGTAAGTGCGAATTTGTGTTAGAGTAAAGTAGAATTAACTACTCATCTTCTTTTCCACCAGATAATCGCAGAGAGTAGGAGCAAGGTTACTGTCTTTTGGCTCATAAAACAAATAGGTATACAAGGTGAGTTATTTTAATTGACGCACTACAATATCTCTGTTGGTAAGCCAGATACAAAAATTTTGTTAATTAAAGTTGTTTAGTACAACAGCGATTATCTGACTATACTATTAACTTTGATCTTGTAATCAATCTCCAAGATCAATTAGAAGTTGAAGTTATTTTTGAAAATGGAAACTTCTATTTTTGACACCAGATTTAGAAAGAGCGGAAAATTTCACTCCTGAAATATTTTTTTAAATTTCTTAGAGTGACCTTCAGGAGGTCAAATTAAGATAAAATCTTGAAAAGCTGTTTAAAAGGTGTTTTCTCCGATTTTTCAATGATTAATCGACCAACAAATATTTAAGTAGATATGAATTTTGCCATCTTGACCTCAAGGTAATTCGAAGGTCATTCGAAGGTGAAAACTGCTTTTTATAATAAAAAACCTTACTTTCTTTCTTTCACTTACTTTTAGCATTATCTAGAAGCAACGACATGGACGTAATAAGTTCTGCTTCATTTGACGTGCTTGGTTAACATGAATTCACTTGCATCTTACGATCAGGGTGCTTGATTAACGTAAGTACCCTTGCCTTTCATGTTCAATGAGCCTTGAAAATGACTTTTTGAGAAATTATTCAAAAATGCCTTCAACAAATGAAGATTTGTTTCAAGACATAAATTTAATCGTCTATGAAATCATCGCACCGTTTTTTGCAAAGTTCTTCTGGGAGTTGCTGCACAAGCTCGATGAAAACAAGGTCACGTGTCTCTGTCCTTTACTAATTAATGAATTAATTTCTTGCAAACTCTAATAATTTTAGCAGAAAATGAAGAGAAAGCCGCATCTCATATAAAAAACAGTATTTTCATTCATAAGAAAGAATTGATTTTTTGCTTTGTTTCCAAGAAAATCTTGAAAAACCAAATTGTTTACCCTAACCTTTATGTTTTACGTTTTCAAGGTTTTCTTGAAAATAAAGTGGTAAAAAAAATTCCTTCTCATTAATGAAAATATTGCTTTTTGTATACAAGATGCGGCATTCTCTTCATTTTTTGCTAAAATTATTAGTTTAAAAAAAAAATCAATTCTTTGATTAGAAAAGGACAGATACACTCGATCTGCTCCTAAGTGAAGAATCTAATACTGCTTATGGATTACCTACTTTGTATTTATATTAGATAATGAGGGGTCAAGACCATATCAAACAAGGTAGCACCAGTCGCCAATTATATAGTACCCAAGATTTTAAAGCAATTGAGGAGATTTCTTGGGATAGTACGATGATATTCAAGATTTATAGAACATGATTCCAAAAAGAAAGTTCCATTAGTGAAGCTGTTAACTCATTTAAGTCCATAGCTATATCAGCATAGATAGAGCCAAACCAACAGTTGAAAGTGTATCATTAATAAAAAATAGATTAAACGTGTTTATTGTTTAATATTTTAATAGTTAATAAAAAATTGTGTAAACAGATAATTGCAAAATTGAGTTTTTGCAAAATCTGACAGCGGCAATCGACTCTACAGCAAAAAACCTTTATAAAAACATGTCAAAATATTAATTTTTCATTGATGAAATTTAAATAAATAAATTAGCATGTCTATAACCTGGTTCTATACCTAAAAACAAATTGTAGGATCTGTGTTATGGCTGAAAATAAAAGTTTTTCACGAAAAAGCATTGTTGAAATAATTTGTCTATCAATAAATTGCTTAAACAAATTATTGCAATATGAAATTTCTGCGAAATCTGACAGTAGCAATCAATTCTACAGGAAAATTATATAAAAAACACGTATAACAGCATGTTAAAATATCAATTTCTTATTGGTGAAATTTAATTAAACAAATTAGCATATCTGTACCCTGAGTCTGCCCATATTATACATGTTTTTCATATGAGTTTTCCTGTAGAATCGGATGCCACTGTCAGATTTTGCAAATTCTTAATTTTGCAATAATTTGTATAAGTAATTTATTGATGAATAATTTATCTTAACAATGTTTATTTATGAAAAACTTTTATTCTTGACTATGGTACATATCCCACAATTTTCTTTGGGTATTCTATATTGCAGACCCAGGGTACAGATATGCTAATTTGTTTATTTAAATTTTACCAATAAACAATTAATATTTTGACATGTTGTTATTTATGTTTTTTATGTAATTATTCCTGTAAAATCGATTGCCACCATCAGACTTTGCAAAAACTTAATTTTGCAATAATTTGCTTAAACAATTTGTGTACAAAAATTTAAAGAGTTTAATAAAAAAACACGTGTAACCTATTTTTCATCCATGACATACTTTCAAATGTTAGTTCAGCTCTATCTGTACTGGTTTAGCTATGGGCTTTAATGGGTTAAGAAAAAGCAAAGAGTGAAGTTGTGGAGAAGAGCAACAGAGCGCGTTTGAAGACCTAAAAAGAGCCTTAAGAGGCGGTCGGAACCAAATCGGTGACTTGCGGTATATATCAAGTCAGCATTTTTCGCTTTACGATAATATTTTGTATATTTTTATGGCTTAAACCATTTCAAATTATTCTTTATATACATGACTAGAGGAAATTACTATATTTTTACCATATGAATAAGTAAATAAATTATTACAAGCATTTATTACAAATATCAAACTGACTTGACATATACCGCATGCAAAAAACTGTCGTGTCGATTGTTAGGTGGCATTTTTCGCTTTATAACAATATTTTGTATATTTTTGTGGCTTTAACTATTTTAAATTATTCTTTATATACATGACTAGAGAAAATGACTATATTTTTACCATATTAATAAATGAATAAATTATTATAAGCATTTATTACAAGCACCGAACTAAGTCACCGATTTGGTTCCGACCGCCTCTTAAGAGAAGACTGTATAGTTCTGTCCTTGTCTAATCTGAATTTTAGTTATTATTACTTAATTAAATATTTTTGTACAAAAGTAAGGGGTGAGCCGAATAGATTTGAGGACGAGCAAATAATTCTATTTCATGAGAATATATAAAATTTTTATTAGTTTTCAAGAGAAATTTAAAATGAAAAAAGAATTAAATTTGATTGAAGTATTTAACTCTTTTTCCGTTTAAGACTTCACTCGAAAACTATTAAAAATTTTATATATTCCCATAGAATAGAATCATTTGCTCGTCCTTAAATCTATTTGGCACTCCCCTTACTTTTGTACAAAAATATTTAATTAAGTAAAAATAACTAAAATTTAGATTAGACAAGGATAGAACTATACGGCCACCTCTGAACAACTGCTCTTGTACTCACGGAACCTGACTTAAACAAACCATTCACTATATGATGTCATGCTAGCGACTTCGCTTTAGGAGCAGTATTGACCCAAGAGCAAGAAGAACAGTAAGCATCCAATTGGGTACGTAAACAGAATACTGACAGCCACAGAAAGGAACCATACTACTTCAGAGAAAGAATTATTTGTAGTAATCTTGATGATTGAGAAACTTAGACCTTATCTAGAAGGTTATACGTTTAAGATTACTACGAATCACAATGCGTTGAAATGGTTACAGAAGCTTAAAGATCCAACGGGACGATTAGCAAGGTATGCATTAAGAATGCAGCAATAGTCATTTAAGATCACGCATTGATTTAGAGCATTGGATCATGTACTTGATGCCCTCTCACGAATGTACGAATATCAAGAAGAAGAAGAAGAATATGGGTGTGCTTTCGAGAAAATAAAGGATGAAAAGTACATTAAGAAATTCAAAGAAGTAGATACCAACCTCTACAAATACCCAGGACGAAAAATTGATAATGAATTACTTAACAGATTAAAAAAAGAACCATTACTTGACTCAGTGACCCATGGAGAAAAAGGATGGTGACTCGTGGTACATACGGAACACTTAGAAAAAATACTGCAAGACGCTTATTGTTATCCTTCTTCAGGTCATTTATGACTAGAAAAGACCTATGATAGAGTAATAAGGGAATATAAGTAGCCAGGAGTCTATTATGATACCACTTAGCTCGTGAAGGAGTGTGATGACTAGCGATACTGAGAAACGGTGTCGTTGAAAGACCGTGGCTAGTCGTATAAGCTGATATTATGGAATTTCCTTCAAATAAAAGCCAAAATAAATACCTATTAGTCTTTCAGAATCTTTCCACCGAACGGCTTGAGTTAAAGCTACTACGAACTGCTAATGAAAAAATAGTAGCGAAAGTACTCGAAGAACCAATCTTATTTAGGTGAGAGAGTTCCAAGTACTTGTTGACTGATGATGGAAAGAAATTCGCTAACAAACATCTAGACCAATTACTACATTAATAAAAAGGATCTAGAGTCAGAATACCACTGTATCACCCGCAGGCTCATCCAGAGAAACATGCAAATAGAACCATGAAATCCATGATAGCTAATTTCGTAATAGAAAATCATAGGACTTGGGATTAGCATCTCCACGAATTTAGACATACATTGAGCACAACCGCAGTCCACATTTGAAATATCATTAGCGTTTCTTAATCATGGAAGACATCCCATGCCTGTGAAGTGCTTGAAAAGAGAAGTAGAGAAGAGCGAACCTATAACTAGAATAATCCCCAAAAACTGGGCAAATAGAATAAAAAGATTCGACGCGCTAAGAGATTTAGACATTAAACACATGGAGATTTTAAAAGGGAAGCAAGCGAAAAAGTGGTATAAAAGAAGAAAAGGTACTATGTTTTACGTAAGGGATATGGCCCTTTGAACGCAGCCAATTGATTTTCAGCGAAATTTGCGTTGAAATACGATGAACCGTCTAGGATTTTGGAAATAAAATGAATCGCCATCAGTATACATAGTCAAGACAGAAGGTAGGTAAGTGTGATGCGAAGGTATACGTTTTAGGACTAAAAAGATATATACCCCAAAAACCTAAACCTAAACTGAAACCTTAAATCTGTTATAGATTTTTTTCTTTTAGTCACAGATATCTAAAATGAGACGCGCAGTAGGACCTCGAAATGATGTTAATAGAGTAGCTCACGACATTCTGAGATTAATAATGGGTGAGTTACCCCCTATCTTACCTCTCTGTGATTAAGAGGTAGAGATGGAGCCAGTAATCGACCAACCCCACCAGCCAGTCGTGGAAACTGAACCCTCTCACACCATAGAGAAGTCAAGGAGAGAGCAGTGGAAGAAAAAATGAAGAAAGATAAGGAGAATAAGGAGTACTGAGAGAGTGTCACGAACGATCTTTGCACCTCCAATTACCCCTACGACGGAGAAAAAGAAAGAAGAGGTGGTAAAAGCAAATGAGGGGTGAGATCCTCGATAGCAATGACTCTGACGGAGAAAGTGAGGTTCGAAGAAAAAAGATTGGAGTGGATAAAAAAAGAGTAAAGAAGCAAAACGAAAGAAGCTGGGATAAACGAAAAGGAAAGAGTCAGAGAAAAGGAAAGCAGAGTGGGCTTGAAAGCAGGTAGAAAAGATAGAGCGAGAAAGAGAAGAAAGAAAGAACAGGTTAAAAGAGAAGTCAAAGATGGAAAGAGCAATGATAGAAAAAAGGAGGAAACAAGAAAAAGAAAGAAGGTTAGCTAAGATGGAGAGATTGAAGAGGAGAGGCTAGGGATGCTGAAGAGATAAGAAGAAAAAAGAAGAGAGGCAAGGAGATCTTTGGCAGGACAGGTAGAAGAATACGAAGATTTGGCCCAACAGCTACAAGCCACCTTGATCTTCCATACCATAACTAGTGATCGTTGAACCATAGAGCAGCAACCTATCAGCGCCGTAGCTAAGACTACCGGTGAACAGAAGCTCAGAATGGGAGTCACTGGCTTAGGACTTTGGGATAAAAGAAGGAGAGAAGCTGAGAAAGTTCAGAGGTATGGATTCAGGCCAGGCAGGCCTCCCACCTCCAAAGAAAAAATAAAGGAACCTTGTCAACTCCAAGTCAATGATTATTAGTCGGCCTGATCACCAACCCCACCAGATCTCCCACGCTAGCACCAGGTCCAATATGTCGTGATGCGACAAGAAAGTAGCTACGAGAGGTTCAGGAGATAGGGTTGCCAGTAAAGATATCCAACGTCATGTTTCATTTTATGAGGATCCCCATTCAAGGAAGGATAGACCCCCTACCGGTGCAAGCTTTAACCGTTTTCAACGTGGACATTGTTTCAAGGACTGCCTCCAATCTCGACGACATGAGATCTGCTACGACAGTGAACGTCAGAAGATGAATTTAGCAGATTGTCTGGGTTGTAGTAAGCCGCACTGGAGGCACCTCAAGGCCTCGTATAAAAAAAGGATAGTGACTTGGATGTACTTCTACCATCAGCTAAGTAGAGTACCAGGTTCACGGTATCTCCCGCCAAGAAACGCCACCTCTGTCGCTCTATAATTACCAGCATCAACAATGACAACAAGAAATACCACTATCAGAAGTCAGAGACTCAACATTAGATCGCCGACATCCACAAGCAGGCCAAACCCCACTACCTTCGCCACCACAGCAAGAACAGCAAGAACCACCACCACCACAAGCAATCTGGCTAGAGAAACAACCTAAAGAACACTACCTCCTCCACTACTGGCCTCTAATCCAAACATCAAACCCATGTCTGCACTGCAGTGACCGAAAGACTCATCATCCAGACCTAGAACGTCTGCACCCAGAAAAATAACAACATTAGAATGAATCAACTAAGTATGTTAGCTAGCAGAGGCTTTAAATAACCTCCCGAGAAGAAATTTGACAGGACCTTCTAGAAAAGCATGTAGCTGACCGTATGCTGCGTCTCGTCAAAACATAGGCGGGACTTACCATCGCTATCAAAATGAGTATCATTACGAAGATAATTCAGGAGCAACAAGTCCTGAGAAAAGAAAGAGAGAAGAAATAAGAAAAAGGAGATGAGATGCCACTAGGGGAATGACGATGTCCGGAAAGAGTAGAAGGAGAACTGGCTAAAAGTAAGAGAGGAGACAGACTAGGAGAAATAAGGAGCAGACTAGACCTGGCGTACTGATAGTTTTTTCATAGTGGGTTGACAGGGATCCGAACTATCTGTCTTTGTCTAATGGCGTTTTTTATCATTTACATAAACACAATCCGTTGTAGCATGAAAAAAGTAGCCCCCGCTAAATATTAGTATAATAAGTGAATTTTGTAATAACAATCAAATAATTTTATTGCGTAGTTTTTGAATAATATGACACCTCCCAAAAAAGATAGGTTACATTTTAGTTTGTTCGTAGGTCTCATATTATTCAAAAGCCACTCGATAAAATCATTTTCTTGTTATTACAGAATTCACTTATCATACTAATATCTAGCGGAGGCTACTATTTTTTTCTTGCTAAAACGGATGGTGTTTATATAAATTGTACAAGCGCACATATTATTATAACTATAAAAAGAAAACGTTCTTCATTTGTTATGTGTTTAGTAAATAATAATGTTATATGTATTAAAATACGTTGACTAAGATATAATTTACGAGGGCCCTTGAAGCGAGCGTTTATCTTATTTTTATAATTTTATATATTTATAATTTTATTTTTCCATATATATTTCAGCTTCTCAATACTTGTGGTTATTTAATAACTAAACCTTTCCAATAATACTTTAGTCTAACAAGGAAATTCAGCATTTTCTTTATAATGCTATTTTTCAAACTATAGAATTTTAAGCCTAATTATTATGGTAGGGTCAAATCATCATCATTTGTTCGAACTGAGATTATAAAAAATGTGTACGTGCGGCCTGACCAGTTTTCGACCGGTCAGCAATAAAACATCTGGCATACAGTTGTAGTCTATCCCTTCGTTCGAAAATCTCCGTTATTAATAAAAAAGGGATGCGTACGAATTTTCTATTTTTATGTATTTTCTTACCAGCATAGACATACGCTTTATTTTTACCAAAAATAAATACGACAGAATACTTTTAAACTTCAAGGAGTGGACACCTTTTTCCTTTCCTTACTATATTGAATAAAGTATACAGTGTTGTGCACTCACTTGTGTTTTATTTTCAATACATTTTCATTAACCGAAATTCGTTTCGTTGAATTAATTTTCAGCAAGACACCCTCATTTAAGAGCGTACATAAATGATAAAAAAGTCTATTAGACCAAGTCAGATAGTTCGGCCTGCTCTTAAGATCCTAAATGTTTCCTTGTGTTGTTTTATTAATAACCACAACGATTTTTTTTCTATATAATAAATTGATGAATGTGTTTTCCGTAGTTCAAATCTCAAGATTTACCCCACCCCTCCCAGCGATTCTTACTTAAGCCAACCTACCCTAACCAAAATAACACGCGTTAAATTCATAACGTATCAAAAGTAAAGCAAAAGTTATTAAGTAAGTGCGCGTAATTTCTGAGAACAGTAATGGTGATGGTAGATGTGTATCAGTTTTGAGAAATATATTATAACTCGCGAGCAGATTGGTGGTGACAGGTGACGATGACGACCGATCACGCGGTACGCCATAACAAAATTATTATTTAACAAATAAGAATTATGCGTCACTCTTGCACAGCACAGACATGCCACTGATGCACTTACTGAGACTGGTGCATGTATGACGATACAAATTACTAATTAAATAAAGAATACTTTTATTTGTTTAACGGTACTACGACGCCAACAACACTACTAGCAGAAGCGCGCAACAGATATTACGCACACACTCGCAGACCATGTATGTGTGCGCCAGTGCTGCTATTGTAGATCATAAAGAGGATATAGCTACTACAACTACACAGCAACGACGACACGTGTGCCAGGAGTCGGTATACAGGTGAAGAAAAATTATAGAAACCCCTGGACATTTTGCAACTTTTATAATGAAACAAAACAAACAAAAGGCTCACCCTAGGTAATTTTGAATTAATAATCCGATGGTGATCTTGGGTTTGACCTTCAACATCCTTTCCAAGGTTATTTCGAAGTCTACCTCATTTTTTAGATTAGAACGCTTACTTTTTATACCATAATCAAAAAGAGCGGAAAATTTTACGTCCAAATATGTGTTTAGGTATGAGGTTAACGCAACCTCTAGAGATCAATGACTTCTTAAAAATCTCTCTAGTTTGGTTGTAAAACAAAAAAAACAAAAGGCATACCCTAGGTAACTTTCAATGAAGAACCCAACGGTGACCTCCAATTTCATTCAATTTATTTTCATTTATCTCATTTGTTCAAACTTCCGGATTATCTTCAAATTTATCTTTTCCTAAGTTGCTTTTATACAGGGTGAAGAAAAAATATGAAAATCCTTGGAAATTTTGCGACTTTTATAGTTAAACAAAACAAACAAAAGGCATACCCTAGGTAACTTTGAACAAGGAATCCAACGGTGACCTCTAATTTCACTTGAAACCTCATTTTCAAAGTTATTTCAAGGTCAACCTCATTTTTGAACTCCTATTTTTGATACCGTATCTGAAAAGAGCGGGAAAGTGTACGTCTGGGAACAATCCAATCCGAAGGTGGCATAATCCCTAATCCTCCTTTTAACGCTACCCAGAAACAACGACGTGGACGTAGAAGGAATCTGTTCCCTTCGGGGTGCTTTTTTACAGCTAGTTCCCCTTGACTCTCACGTGAATGAATTTATAACAGATGTTCAATTTGTTCTCCATTTCTGTACACCCGATCTTTTAAATACTCCCACAAAAATGTCTGACATTGACACCGTAATGAGCTGGAGCGCCATCTCGCTGAAACCATGTATTTTCAAAGTCATCTCCTCTTAAGGCATGGATAGCTGGAACAATCTAACTTCGCAAAAGTCGTTCATAACTTTCAGCGTTCACATTACCGTTGATAAAAAAGGCACCTATTATTGTATCACCTACCATTCCTGTCCACACGTTCAATTTTTGAGGATATTGTGTATGACTTTCTCTCATTCAATGAGGATTTGTATCAGACCAATATCTAAAGTTATGACGATTGACTTCGCCATTCAATTGAAATATCGCTTCGTCTAAAATAACAATATTCTGTAAAAATATTGAATTTTCAGTTATCATTTCTATGATCGTCTCACAAAATTCAATCCAGCAATCAGGATCATCTTCATTCAAATCTTGCACAAGTTTCATTTTTTTAATTTACCTTTAAAATTTTAAGAGCAGATTTTTTATTGATGTTCTGTTGCAAAGCTACTGATCGAGATGATTTATGTGGATTTTCCACAAAAGACAGTAAAACATCTAAAGCTTTTCTTCATTAGTTGCAGTTTGTGGTCTTCCAGTAACAGCACGATTTTTAATAGACCCCGTTTCTTCAAAACGTTTTAAGGTCTTTGAAATTGTGGATTTGGACAAAGGAGTGTCACCATCGCCATTTCGAAATGTTGCATTAAAGAGATTAACAACATCAGTATACGACCTTTGCAGATCACCCCAACCCCTCATCATTAAAATAGATATTCACTCTTTTTCGGACAAACAAAACATTTTAAAAGTTTCGGAAAAAAAAATGTAATTTTGCTATTGTGACCAAAAAGAAAAGGAAGAATTAAGAAATATTTGACGAATTTCTCGAATTAGTTCAGTCACAAAATACTATTTGTTCTTTTTTATTAGTCAAGTAATTTATTTCAAGAGTCTGTTTAATAACAAAACTATGACAACAAAAAAATATGGTTTCAACTTACAATCAGTAACACTCAAGAGCAAATAAAATTTTAAAATCTAAATGATAAAAATTTTTTATTTCAAAATACATTTGTACCAGCACTTCTATTTTATTTCTGAATTTACACTTCTTTCAGATTCCTTTCAAATAATTTCGAATTTTCAATAAACAATCACCTTTACAGCCAATAAAAGAGGAAAAAATGTGGTTTTTAAGGGCTGCCCCCTTTAAAAAAAAATTTTTTTTTCAAAAATAAAATAAATTTATGACAGATCTTGAAATTGCTTTTTATTCGTTTTGTAACAAAAATTAAACTTGGTTTTGTATTTTTGAGAATCTTTTCTCGAAATTTTTGAATATTTATTACTCAGAAATAAAGTAAATTTTCCATTGGAAGCCAGGAGAATTACCCCAAAAATAGTCGTTTGACATAACTTGCTTGATCTTGAAATAACCTTGAAAATAAAGTTAAAGGTCGAATCCAAAGTCACTATCAGATTCCTTGTTCAAAGTTACCTAGGGTATGCCTTTTGTTTGTTTTGTTTTATCACTAAACTAGAGAAATTTATAAGGAGTCATACTTTGACCTCTAGAGGTTACTTTAACCTCAAACCTAAACACATATCTGGACGTAAAATTTTCAGCTGTTTTCGATTACGGTATAAAAAGTAGAGGTTCCCATTTAAAAAAATATGTTCGATCTTGAAATAACCTTGGGAATGAGGTTTAAGGTCGAATCCAAGGTCACCATCAGATTCCTTGCTCAAAATAACCTAGGGTAAGCCTTTTGTTTGTTCTGTTTTACCATAAAAGTCACAAAATTTCCAGAGGTTCACATACTTTTCCCTTATCCTGTATGACCAAGAGGATGCAGATAGGGAAAAGAGGATAGGATATAGAAAGGAGAGAGACAGAGAGATTCGTGCACTGCGAAAGCGAATTTTAAGTGCTGGCGCTTCTATTTCTTGCGCAATGGGCAAAGAGGGAGACAAAGTATAATTGAAAAAGACAGACAGAGCGTTAGAAAAGGAATGTTACTGTTTCGTTTTCTTTACTTGGAGCGTACGTAATAAATATATATTTCACCGACCACGGGAGATTTCGCCGACCAGTTTCCACCTTTTTTCTGCAGCTAGTGTCGACCAGTTGTCACACAGTAGAAAAAAGGGAAGAAAAAGAGAGAGTTAACTAGTCAAGACCCAACTTCATTTGTCGTTATAGGTAACCAGATCCTGTGTTCAACGAGAAAAATCATCAACGAAAATAAATCTAGCCTTCGTATATAATCAAATAAGTATTTTTTTTACAAAAAAATTTAGCATACTCTATCTGATATTTTTGTACTTTAGATTCTTCTATTTAGAAGGCACGAGAGGTCTGTTTGGTTTTTGGCTAGCCCATTAACAGAGAAATTTAGAGATTTAATATACACATACGCGAAAACAAAAATTATTTTTTGACCCTCAGGGCGCAAAATTCAATTTTCTATACTTGTCAAGCGGGTGCAAAATAGTATATTCTCGCCCTAGGAGGGAAAATGACAAGCATAGAAATCGAATTTTTTACCCTTTAGATAAGAAAACAGTATGGATACCATGGATGCAAGGGGATTTACGGTCCTCGTGCAAATTTAGCGCCCTTGCTTCGCTCGGGCGCTCATTTGCAATCTGGCCGGAATCTCCTATTTTGCACCCTTGGTACACAATGTACTATTCCAATGTACATACACGGATACCTGCTTATATGTTAGGTAATTTTGCACACCCGCTTACATGAATTAGTTAAAAAAACAAGGTTGTTAATTTATACGCTTATTTGGGCGTGGCTTTGCTAGATGGTACTTTAAGCTTTTGCTTTATATCTCAGGACTGATTGTGGCGCGCTTACTAAGACTTTTGTCTTTAATGCAACACTGTACACTATACTTTGTATAGGTGCTTGTTCTACAAGTAGTGCTCTTGTCCTACTATAGTATATATACTATATACGCTTTGTTTTTATTGTACTTAAGAAATTAATATTATTATTGGGAATAGTACAGGAAAAGGTAATTTGAATTTGTCATGGGGTTTCAGTAGGCAATCATTACTTTTTTTACGGCTTATCAAAAAACCTTTCCCTCAGTTTCAAATAAATTTTTACTGTACATTCTATGCAGCAAAATTCGTTAGACTTCAGAAAAAATATTTTTGGTAATCTCTCAAACTTTTTTATTTCATATTCTTCCTTGTTTGTTAGTCCAATTTTTGTCATTCCACGAACGTATGACAATATTCTGCAGCAAATTTTTATTTAAATGAAATCTTGCATGAATTAAGTTCAGAATCACAAAAAGATTTCTAGCATATTTACTAGTATTCTAAATAGAAAAAGCCTCACAGTAAGTTTCCACTAAAATATTTCATTTGAAATTTCTGTAAGTTGTATATGGGGATATCCACACAACTTTTAAACCTAGTAACAGGTCATATTACAGCTGTTCCTGGGTTTACCGCGTGATGCACATTATTCAAACTAGGTTTAAATCTTTTGTGCTATCCTGTAACTCTATTTCTGATGTGTTTTGTAAATGTGCCACAAACGGCCCAGCAGATAATTCTATAAAACATTCATTTTTACACATAAAAAATTACAGTAATTTATCTTATGTGTAAATTTACTTCTTATAGAATGTGGCATATTTACAAAATACATCAGAAATAGAGTTACAGAATAGCACAAAAGATTTGAACCTAGTTTGAATAATGTGCATCACGTGGTAAACCCAGGAACAGCTGTAATATGACCTGTTACTAGGATTAAAAATTGTGTGGATATACCCATATGAGTGAATAATGATGGTTTTTTAAGAGCAGGCTGAACCATCCGTCTTTGCCTAAAAGTGTTTTGCTTCAATTATATAAATACTGTAAGCCAAACTCTTTGTCTTTATCTAATATGTTTTTTCATCTTTTATATGAACATCATTAATTTTAACAAGAAAAAAATAACAGCCCTCGCTAGATAATAATATAATGAGTAAATTTTATAAATATAACAAAATAATTTTATCGCGTCGTTTTTAAGTATGATATGACTTACCAAAATTTCATGAAAAAAAGATAGATATTATTAATTAAACATGCATAAAGTTATATAAATCATATTTTTATACAAAATAGTATTCATCAACGTATTTGCAAGTTGTATAAAAACAGCTTGAATGAATAATTTAATAGTCATGTGAAAATATAAATAAATAATATTTTCAAAAAATATAATCAAGTATACAATACTTATTTTTTGGTATGAAAATTTGGCGATTTTTCGAAAAAAATCAATTTCTTTTTTCATTACTTCAACATTTCGAGCATCTATACATGGAGGCAGCATGTTATATGAAAAAGTGGTGGCTATTTTAACGATGATGTGAGAGAAAAACAAAATAATTGCTTACATACTGTCTCTCTCGTGCAGCGCTTACGGGAGCATTGTGCGAGAGCGATAGGATGTATTTTATTATTTACTTTCTCTCTACCTAAAGTTGCTACCATTTTTTAACACGGCATGCTTCCTCCATTATATATATGCTCTAAACTTCAACATTCCTTGTAACTTTCTTATTGTCGTTTTAAACCGCTTTTAAAAGCCTTATCAAACCCGTAGATTTATTTTTACAGCATCAATATATTATATGATTATTATATTAATGCAAGACCAAAAAACAAACTACAGCTGAACGAACACGCACGCAACAGATGTAGTGTTCCGCTGTTTTCAGATGTAATATTTATACCTGAGTCAAATAAGAACTACGGATAATCTGCTTGAATTGGGCAGTAAGGATAGAACTTCCTTAAATGTCAATTGAAATATTTTCTTTTATCATTTCAGAGATGGTATTATACATGAATAAAATTTTTACACATGAATAAAATGAAATTTTTTAAAATTATTCATTTAATACAATTTTCAACATATGAGTTATGATCTTGCAAAGCTTTAACTCTTGTACGAACTATAATGCTTAATATCAAAGCTATCTTTATAATTTTGTGGGAGGTTCTCATCCAGCCACCCGAAAATTACATGATTTTCTCGATTTTTTTTCATGGAACAAAGTTAATAGAGCACTCAAATTTTTTTTGTAATCATTTAGTATGTACTTAAGTATTTTTACAAATTTTCATAGACCAAAATATCGAATAGTTAATTGTTAACTTATATATAAAGTCGGTCGCCTGAAAAAAAAATACCTAAGTGGTAAGATTTGGATAAGATTGGTACATTAGTTTTTGAGTAATCGTGTGCAACGACTTGAAAAATACCGTTTTGATAACGAAAAATATTATTCGCATAGGTGGGATAGATCAAAGTAGGGAAACCGCTCTTCCATCTAATATATGGGTAATTCTTTCATACTTTTAAAAATCATGTTACTGCGTCATTTCTCCTAAATATGAGATAGCACATCTTGTTAGCAAATGTTCACTGATTTATTGAGTTATTAGAAACTAATTTTGTTATATTTTTAATGATAATTAGACGTGTCATTTTATGGCGGATGGGGAAAAGAGGTTTTTTTTTTGAAATTTAAATGTTACCAGGCCATGTAAAATGATAAATTACCGCTATAAAAAAAATGACTACTGCTTTTTTTATTTGAAATTCACACCAAAGCTTTATCTATACACATACTTTTGGAAAATCAAGAGCATGGGTGTGTGCCTGTTAATAAAAGTACTTTCTGAAAGGTTATTAAAATGTTACCAAAAATTTATATATTTTACTTTTTTCTGGAAAATACGATGCTGTAAAAAAGACTATTCAGCGGTGACATTTTAAACTACATCAAAAGGTAATATTTAGAATCACAAAGAGAAATTTTTTTATTAGGAACGTGTGCCTAGTGTAGATAAAGTTCTTTGTTCGTTTGAAATTATACTTAAAAACGTGACTCACTTTTGAAAATAGGTTTTTATCCACTAATATGAAAACCTAAGCTTTGATTCATCTTTTCTCTGTTGTGAACTTTGTAATTTACTATTTTATAATACTCAATGTAATCTTTAAGTTGCTTTTGAAGTATTATTTCGAGTATTCTGGAAATCATTGAATTTTTCCCGGCTATTAAATTTTCCAAATTTACATCGATTACCTAGTTTCTATCAATGTTTTAATTCTAAAGAGTTTAAACTTTAAAAAGCTCAGTTTTAGTATGTATTTAATAGCTTACACCTAGAACGTTGAGTTGAATCATCACTGAAATTTCTAGATTTTAAATTTAAAATTTTTAGATTTAATGTTTATTAAATAAACTAAAATATTTGGTTAAAAGGAATATAAGTATTTTTATTCGAAAACATAAACTACACAAATCTATGTCAAATTTCATACCCTAAGATTGACAATTTTAGCAAAAATAAATTGATATTCCACTCACTTATGATTTGTAATCAGGAATCCCAAAAGCCATTGGGTAACTAATATCACTCAATTTTAATACCCGAATCGCCAAAAATGAATTTTCCAAAAAAATTGCCATTTCTGGCATATTTTATTTATTACGAAAAATTTTGTAATTATTAATGTAAATTGCGTATTTAAATATTTTCTGTAACATATTAAACATGTAAAAATGAAAAAGCTCAATGGAAAATGATCTATTATAGCCCAAAATACTTAAAAACTGATCTGAGATAGGTAAAATATTATACCTGGGTGTGATAATAATGAATATATTTAAATGTCTTATATTAAAAAAAGCTATCTTCAAAAGTGAGTAATGCGATTTTTTCTTTTATTATCATTTTAATATATCAACATTTAAAAAAAATAAATTTGATACATGTGTCTTCAATTTTTTTTAATTTATTGAAAGTAAATTTTAACACTATGAAAAATTTACTCGAAAATCTGTCTTTTGATGTTTGTTAAAAAGACTACCCTTAAAAGTGAGTAACACGATTTTTTTCTTTCATTATAATACGTCAACATTCAGAGAAAATTAGTTTTACACGTGTGCCTGTATTTTTTTTTTTAATTTGTTGCAGGTGAAATTTTAACATTATGAAAGATTTACCCATATAGCTCGTATTGACTTTAAACTTTGAGAGAGTACTCTCGTTAAGTTGTATTTTAAGATGGGACCAAAAAATCGTATAGAATTGTATACAATATTTATCATATTAAGCCCATGTAATCCTTTGATAGATAGTCAAATGAAAACATAGTCATTCCTTCTCATTTAAACATAAGTTTCGCGTTAGTTTGTACAGAGTGAATACATATAAAATATTATTCTGCACTTGCGCCGTATAAAAATTTGACTATACTTTATACTTGTTACGCTAATAACAAACGTCATTGTCAAAATTTTCCAATTGATATCTTCTGATTTGACAAAATTTAAGATTATTGAAGAATCAGTCGATGTGGCAATATCGCAATCATTTTAAATATTCATCTTGACCGCACAAAGTTAGAAAAATGATATTATTAAATTTTTTATTTAGAACTATTTTTTAGGTATTCAGCATGTAATAATAATGTAATAAACAACTTTTAAACAAATGATTTATTGTTTTTAGGGAGTCTGGTTCTTCAACAACATTTCGAATTTCCATTATAGTTATATTTTTTATACACCTTTACATGGATTCCATAAAATTGGAGCAGTAGCTAAGTTAATTTTAATTCGAAAGGAATCATTAAATCTTATGATTGTGGATACTGAATTTTCTATTCACGTGGTTGAATTAAAAGCTGGAATCAAAGTACACATTAGACCAAAATCACCACCAATAATTGCTATTCCTTCCAAATCAGATTTCAATCTTTACAAAAAAAATTTAATGCTTGACTTGCATCATAATACTGAAGACACAGAAAACAATGTATATTGGAAGGCTGAAATGAAGGTATGTATTAAATAAATAAAAAGATAAGCTTTGTCATTCCTAATACACTCAATTATCACATAGCTATCCTACAAGATGTAAAGTTTTAATTGACACCTGTAAATTTTATTGACTTACTTTGAGCCATCATACTTATTCTATTTATCACCTTTTTACTTAAGTTCTTAATAATTTTTTAATTTCCAAACTCACGATGCACTGGCTTCAATTCTTACTCACAGAGTATAAAAGGCTGTTAAACCTTTTTATGTCCATGCAAGACTCGGTTTGCAATGTTTTAAAGAATGTCAAAAAATCTTTCAAAAGTTTTTCATGAAAAACTTTTTGCAAAGTTTCTTAATTTTTATTGTAGCAATTTTTCAGTGTTAATTCTTATTGATAAGTAAACTTTTATAGCAACAGTGAAGCTGAATGCATTAGTATAAAAAAAAAAATTAAATTTATTCAATTTAACTAAACCAATTTGAATTAATAAGTTGGAAGAAGAAAAATAAGATATCATTTCATCTAGCTATAATTGTGACTGAAAGACAAAGTTTTGTAAATGATAGCAAAGTTAGTAAAATGACTATGAGACTGTGGATACAGGTGGTTAGTAACAATTAGGCATTATGTGAATCATTTTAATATCTCTGAGGGTCTTGGGATAATCAAGGTTTTAAATACTAAATTTTTAACGAATTTTTTTAACTCTTCTCACTTATGGAAGAGTGATTAGCTAGCAATGAGGTTAAATGAATTATGAGCATGAGACGTTAAACACACATATATATAAGAACATAGACATCTAACAGCTGAAAGGATCGTGGATTTGATTTATGAGGACTTTACATAACTATTGGCAGCGTTAATCTGTAAGAACATTAAAGATGGTATTCCGGGCGAGGGGCTTTGCTGGATCAAGGATGTAACGGCTCATATTGATTTTGGGTATAATTATTAAATTAAACACAAATATGTCATAAGAATGACTATATTATTTAAAAGATAGAATAAATTTTAGTTATAAGAAATTTAAATTACATTAAAAGAATAAGTAGGACTTCATAGTTACCTACTGAGGTCGATAAGATAACTCAAATGTATATATATAGATATAGTAAAATGATTATAGAAATAGAATGTTCTATTTCTTTTAATAAAAAGTATTATCAATATTTAATTGTTAATAATAAAATGTAACTTTCTAAAATAATTGTGTATATATAAATAGAACATTCTATTTATATAATATGTATGAAACTGATTACTCTATTTAAAGTTTAAAGATATTAATTAAAATATAAAAGATTAACTTTTTCAATTAATAAATAATAAAATTAACTATAAAAAATAGTTATTTGAAATGTAAAGGAAATAGAATGTTTCTTTTACTAATACATTTATCTTAATTAAATGTTTCTTTTGTAAATATCTAAAATAAATGTTATGGAACATTCTATTTCCTAAAATATAATTCTTCAATAAGAAATAGAACCTCATAGAAGGTTTAAGAAATAATATAAAAGAGCGTGAACTCAAGCAAGCTCTCTCATTATCTTTTAGATGTTCGACCATGTAACATCTAACATGGATACTATATTCATTCAATCTTATACTGTCAGAAGTATAAGATTTAAGCATTCTGTCTTAAAATACTAAGTAACTTTTGAATCTTTGTAAAATACATATTTTCTTAATTTTTTAATAAAAAGATTACGTATTTCAAATTTAAATGAGACTGTGTTTAAAAAGTTATTGATAAAAGTATAACTCATCTCATCTCATTAATCATTTTTCATATAAATACTAAACAAATTAATTATCGCATCTCTAAGAGTATTGCACTGGAGGAGATCGTCGATAAACATAATTTTCTTATACAATATTGTTGTATGCACCTTGTATATGCATGGAATTAATTAAAATAATGAAGTAAATTTAAATTCGGTAATTAAAATATTACCTGGCGACCGTGAATAAAGTCGGGAACGCTTCAACTGGCGACCGTGACAGGACATGCATTGAAGGTCATACAACAATAAATCGAGAATCTAGCATAAAACACTAGATGCTACCTCTGTATAACGGGGGGCTCTTTAAGGGCACCGATTATGCACGTGTGGAGACAGAGGAGAGGTTTGATGACTTTAACGTAGTCAAAACCAAAAGAGATGAGAAATAATAAATTAATTAAATAAATTATTATAAAAAATATTTATTTAATTATAAACAATCTCATAAAAATTAATACATCCACATCAACGTATAAAGGCTGTATTATAACATCTTTATACGTCTAGTGTATCATAAGCCACGTTAGCTTAATGGCACAGCTCTTGCTTTACATACGGAGGGCGGAGGTTCGAATCCACCTCAGAGCATAAAAAATTTTTAAGATTTTTTTCTGCATTTTATATGATTAAATGATTAAAATAAATTAATTAAATTTATTTGCAAAATTAAAATTGCAATAAATTATTAATTTAATTAAATATGAATATTTAAAAAATTTGAATTTTAAGAGATGAAAATAAAGAGTAAAGCAAGAAAGATTCAGATGTAAGTGTTAAACACATACACATACATATACATATGTAGATGTATTAGCTTGTTGAAATAGATATAAAGGTTGGTTTCCACTTAAGAAATTTCCATTAAGTTTAAATCAGATTTAAATACTTTGAAAGTAAATTCAAAAGAAATATAAATCAATACAAAGCTGTATTGAATTATAAAGAAGGATTTCTTATCATTCTTTTTTGACCTAATTTTTTAAATTTACAATTTAAAATGTCGAAAAGAAGATCAATCCTAAAATTACATGAGAAGACATCTGAAGAGCTTCTAAACGAAATAGATCAGCTCTCAGATGCAAGTTCTCTTGAAGCTATAAGGAGATCTGGCTCATGGAGAAGAGCAGTAGCAGAGGAAGTAAAATACCTCGATGAGAATCAAGATAGCTTAGAAGCAAGGATAATAAACATTGAAATAGATGTAACAAATCAGAGTGCTTTACAAAACAATATGCAAATAAGCCAAGATTCTCTAAAGGAATCATTAACTCTTCTGGAAGGGTTAATGAGTAAAAAATTAGAAGAAGCCAAAGCCGAATGGCAACAAGAGATTCAAACTCTAAAAAATGAAAATGAGAACCTAAAAAAAGAAATAACCGTTGTCAAAACGGAAGTTCAAGAGTTAACGGTTAAAAATGAAACGTTAACTAAATTGGTTCAAGAAAATGAGGATATCATTGCTGTACTTAGACATCAAGAGATAGCTGAACTTGATGATGCGCTAAGAAAGAATGAAGATATCACGCGAAAGTTACAAGAACAAATAGAGAGTTCGACACTCCATCGTACCTGTAATGGAAGCTCAATTGTATCTATTGATGCAACCAAGAAACTACAGCTAAAAATACCTAAATTTAAAGGGACTTCAGAGGAAAGACCTATCAAATTTTTAAATGACTTGAAAAGATATATAGAAGTCACAAATCTCGATGAGAAAGAGATAAAGTATATATTTTCTCAAAGTTTAGAAGGAATAGCTCAAAGCTGGTTCAATCTAAATGAAAGAGAGATCTCTTCAATTAATGATTTTGAAAGAGAATTTAAATTGCAGTTCTGGAATGATAATACCCAGAGGGCTATTAAACGAAAAGTTGAATTTGGAAAATATGACTCAAATAAAAAATCAACACGATTAGCCTATGCAATGGAGATATTTAACTTAGCTCAAGAATTAGATTTGCATGAAGATGATTGCGAAATTATAAATCAGCTGAGTAGGCATTTTGATAGAGAAATAAGAGGCGCCATACGTGGACAACGCACTCGAAATAAAGCTGAATTTTTCAGTATTCTGTCTGAATTTGACTTTGAAGATAAAGATGAAAAAGAAAGCCAAAGTCAAATAGACAAGAATAAAAATTATCCTGATAAAAATACTAATTATTATAATAATAATTATAATAAAAATAGGAATAATTATAATAACAAACCTCGAAACGAGTATGAGGTGAATGAAACAAAAGTGCAACAAGGGAATAAACCAAAAGGTTTAAACCTAAAGCAAAAATCATCAAGTCAACAAGACTTTATTGATGAAGCTTGTAGAAGATATGAAGAAGATGTAGATGTTACGAGCTTATTTCCAGAAGCAGGTACATCGAAATCGGGAAACGGACAGTAGTTGCATTTTGTAACTCGGATCCAAGAAAAAGCAAAATAAATCAACAGAATGCAACTGATAAAAAAGAAATTTTCGAGGTTAACACTATATTTAGTGATCCTCGTAGTGAACTCTTATATGATATTGAACCTGACGGTGTCAACATCATAAAAAAGAAATGTCCTCAGATACCATTAGAGGTGGAAGGCATCAAAATTCAAGCATTAATAGATTCAGGCAGTGAGGTAACCTGTATTTCGGAAGAATTCTACAAGAATAATTCTCATATTTTTAATGATCGTCCAACTTTACCTATAGCAGGGAAAGTTATCAAGGGTGCAACTGGTTTAAAATCAACAAAAATAACTAAACAAGTTATGTTGACTGTTAAGGTGGCAAGTATCGAATTTAATGCCATTTTTATCGTAGTACCAAAGCTAGTGAGAGAATGCATAATTGGCTACGATGTACAAAAAGGCTTAAAAATGATTTTAGATACTGTACATGAAAAAATATGTATCAGTAATCAAAATAAAAGGAAATTATTCCTTATATTGATATCATTCTTGAACAGAATGAATATCAAAGTTTGAGTATTGAGTACAGTGAAAGTGTCTCAAAACCAAACAATAAAAATTTAAATGATCCTAAGTACAATTTAATGTATGAAGAGATCGAACAAAAAATACTGCCAAATGAAAACCTTACAGATGAACAAAAACAAAAGTTAATTATGTTAATATTCTATCATCGTGGAATATTTGATAAAAAACCAAGTTTGCCAGATGTTTATGAAAATGAATTGCAGTTCAAGGATGATAAACAATTTTCTATTCCTATTAATTATAAGGAAAAAGTAGACAAGGAAATCCAAAAAATGCTTGAATTAAATATTATTAGAAGATCAACGAGTTCTTACATCAACCCATTGGTTATTGTAATTAATAAAGATGGCTCCATTCGATTATGTCTAGATGCTAGAATACTTAATGAAAAGCTCATTAAAGTTTCTGAAACACCAGCTGGAATCGAGGAAATATTTCAAAGATGCCAAGACATAAAATATATGTCAGACTTTCATTTAATTAATAGTTTGTGGCAAATTGCTTTACCTGAAAACAGCAAAAAATACACTGCTTTCATGGTAAATAATAAAATATATGAGTTCAATGTAGTGCCCTTCGGTACGTCTACAAGTAGTGCAACTCTTATAAAGGGTTTGGACTTAGCTATTGGTGATTTACACCATTCAGTTATAGCATTTTTCGATAATTTATTGTGCATATCACATAGTTTTGAACAACATTTGGAGAATTTAGAAAGATTGTTCAAAAGATTAGAAAAGCACAATTTAAGATTAAATTTTACAAAATCTAATTTTGTATTAGAGGATGTACAACTTTCAAGTCATGTACTATCCTTAGAGGGACCAAGACCCCGAATAAAGAAGCTTTTCTTAGCACATAGAAGAGTAAGAAAGAAATCAAATAGCTTTACTGAAATTAATAATACAGATATAAATATGGAAGAAAGAAGAGAAAAGATAGAAGATTTTTAGTCATTTTTAGATTAATTGATAAAAATTAAATTCAATATAATTAAAATTAGTATTTACTTAATTTTACTGTTCAATTTTATTTGAATGAAAAATAGTAGTTTTCTTTTTCAGTAATTTAAAATAGACTTTAGTTTAATAGTAAAAAACCACGATTGATATACATTTGTATTAAAATGCATCAAATTTATTTGTAGTAAATTTATAAAACAATTATGTTTTAAATATATTATAAAGAAATGTTAACTTAAGAGAGAGGCTGTGAAAGGGCTTAACTTAGTTATAAAAAATTCTTTGTAAATAATTATTAGAAAATGCGATTAGATATTAATTGTTTACTCATATCAAAAGATAGAACTTAAATTTCACTTTTTAGTGGGGGGCTATGAAACATTTTAGAGTAGTTTGAATATCGATAGAATTAAGTAAATTTAAACACTCGTTTGCTCATGTATTTGAAGAGAAAATAGTTTAAATTATATTTAAATTATATTTGAAAAAAGGAAAACTTTCTTAAAATCAATGTTCAAATCATTTAAATGTTAGATTAATAGAGATTGATAAATAACTGTTGTAATATAATTATTAGATCTATAAAATGAAGATTAAGATTTAAAATCATATTTGTTTGTAAATATGATTGAATGTTTATATTTATGAATTAAGCTTATTTTGATTTAAAGTTGATATTTATTAGAACATTAAGTATAAGCAATTGATCATATAGCGTTCACTGTCTGGGGGGCTATGTAACGGCTCATATTGATTTTGGGTATAATTATTAAATTAAACACAAATATGTCATAAGAATGACTATATTATTTAAAAGATAGAATAAATTTTAGTTATAAGAAATTTAAATTACATTAAAAGAATAAGTAGGACTTCATAGTTACCTACTGAGGTCGATAAGATAACTCAAATGTATATATATAGATATAGTAAAATGATTATAGAAATAGAATGTTCTATTTCTTTTAATAAAAAGTATTATCAATATTTAATTGTTAATAATAAAATGTAACTTTCTAAAATAATTGTGTATATATAAATAGAACATTCTATTTATATAATATGTATGAAACTGATTACTCTATTTAAAGTTTAAAGATATTAATTAAAATATAAAAGATTAACTTTTTCAATTAATAAATAATAAAATTAACTATAAAAATAGTTATTTGAAATGTAAAGGAAATAGAATGTTTCTTTTACTAATACATTTATCTTAATTAAATGTTTCTTTTGTAAATATCTAAAATAAATGTTATGGAACATTCTATTTCCTAAAATATAATTCTTCAATAAGAAATAGAACCTCATAGAAGGTTTAAGAAATAATATAAAAGAGCGTGAACTCAAGCAAGCTCTCTCATTATCTTTTAGATGTTCGACCATGTAACATCTAACATGGATACTATATTCATTCAATCTTATACTGTCAGAAGTATAAGATTTAAGCATTCTGTCTTAAAATACTAAGTAACTTTTGAATCTTTGTAAAATACATATTTTCTTAATTTTTTAATAAAAAGATTACGTATTTCAAATTTAAATGAGACTGTGTTTAAAAAGTTATTGATAAAAGTATAACTCATCTCATCTCATTAATCATTTTTCATATAAATACTAAACAAATTAATTATCGCATCTCTAAGAGTATTGCACTTGGATATGTCGTCGATAATAATTTGTTTATTCATTTTGCATTAAATAGAAGTGTTATTTATCGCACATCTAAGAGTATTGCACTCAAAGATGTCGTCGATTTAAACACTTCTCTACATATCTCATATAAAAAAGTTGATTATCGCACTCTTTAGAGTATTGCACTCAACGGAGTCGTCGATAATAACTTTTATCATTCCACCCTCTCATCCACACGTAAAGAAAATTATAAATTATCGCATCTCTAAGAGTATTGCACTGGAGGAGATCGTCGATAAACATAATTTTCTTATACAATATTGTTGTATGCACCTTGTATATGCATGGAATTAATTAAAATAATGAAGTTAATTTAAATTCGGTAATTAAAATATTACCTGGCGACCGTGAATAAAGTCGGGAACGCTTCAAGGATATGGGTCGATAGGTTGCTTTCTCGCTCTTTTTAACTTCCTAGTTGTTCTTGTATGTTTTGGGTGGTTTTTCATATGTGGCTTTGGGGTGGGTTGGCGATATTTGACGAGTAGGAAGAAAGATTAGAGGGGACATTTTGAGGGACATTAAGAGGCGGTCAGGACTATTTGCCGCATGGGGGCGCTGCGGTCAGGTGAGAGAAAAATGTAAAATAATTTTTACTCAGCGATTTACAATTTACTGAAACAATAATATACCCCTAATGTCGTCAATAACTTTAGCCATACATATGTAGAATAATTATTGATGCTAATCTTGTTTGAAAAGTCTAAAATATTGTTGTAAAGCGAAAAATGCAGCGCGAGATAGTGCCGACGTGAGCATATGTATTCATCATTCTTTAGTATTACTTTCTCTGTCACACTACAGAAAAATACACATGTTTACATCGACTCTATTACGCGCAGCATTTTTCGCTTTACAAAAATATTTTAGACTTTTCAATCAAGATTAGCATCAATAATTATTCTACACATATATGGCAAGAGTTATTGACAACATTAGAGGTATATTAATGTCTTAATAAATTGTAAATCTGTGTATAAAAAATATTTTATATTTTTCTCTCACTTGCAGCACCACCAAGCGGCAAATGGTTCCGACCGCCTCTTAAGGAAGGAATTATGGATATGGGTTCGTGGGATGTGTTAGGGATGGGGAATGGAGGCATAATTTTAAGTGACATAAGGGATGGTATAGATTTAGTGGGACTTGTTTCATTAGGAATAACAGAAGGTGTTAGGGACATATTATCTGGTGGGGTAACCTTAAGAGACACGAGAGGTTGAATAGTAAATGACTGAGGGGTGGTGGGCATAGTTCGTGGGTTATAGCTATCCGTGATGATGCTGCTCTCTGCATGCTCACTTTTAACTCCCGTACTCTCCCAGGAATAGGGCCAATGCTACCAATGCTACTTACTACCTGACTATCTGATACGCTGTTTCCATAGTTAGGGTTGCTCTTGAAATTTCTATGACTATCAGCCATATTGCTCTCCTTTGCTCGTTTACCGACTGCTGGCATGCAGTCCTTTGCAGGAACGTTCGTTGGTCTACAGCTGTAACTCACCATAGGCTGATGACATTCCCGCAACCAATGTCTTAACTTATTACATCTATAACATGGCTCTTTTTTTTACGCCAATAATCTCTTATAATGGGTGATAAATTCTGCTTTGGGGTTAGTTCAGGAAGAGTTTGATTTATCTCTTGGCACTTACGCTTGTTGGAACTAAATTTTCGTGCATTCGCTTATCGAGCATATCGCTTTGTTTTTGAGAAAAGTAAGTAACGCGAAAATATTATAAACATAAACTGTCACTTTAGTGTTACTTACTTTTCTCAAAAACAAAGTGGTAGACTTTTTTTTCTTGTGCATAGATGTTCATAATAATAATATCTATTGCGCTCAACCTTTAATTTAAAGATACACCGATTATTACTTGAGTAAATAACAAACAACTCAATTGTTACTCAGTCGGTATCAGGTTCTACTCCGGCCTGCCGTTAAACCGAAAAAATTAATCGTGTTGTCTAAATTTCTAAGTTTAAAATTCCGGTGTCAATTGTGCCGTAAAAAAAATTAATATTAGCTATAGAAACAAAGTTATCTTAAAGCAGCTAACAAAATTATCTATTAGCAATAGTGAAAACCAAGATACACAAAAAAATTTCATTCTTAAGAAAAAGACAAACAAAAAGAAAGAAAAAAGCGTTGAAGTCAAGCTAGAAGTTTTTCCAGCTACAATGAACTGTAAGCTTACGGTTATTTCCAGTCGGTACAGTCACCACGTTGCTATAGGTATGAGAGAGCGCACAGCAGATAGTAAGAGTTATTAGCAAGTTTAATAAAATACTATCAGACCAGCTTGCTTAAGATGGTATCCCTTGCGGAAATAATACTGAATTTGTAAGGTGCTGGAAGGTATGAGCTGCAAGGGTATTTACACGATTGGACTAACAGAGACAAATATACATGAATATGATATGATATGATATCACACTACGTAGTTGTGAAATGATTGCTCTAAACTTACAAAAACTACTTAGTTTTGTAAGCAAGTTTAGGCTCGATAACAATAAACCACAAAAAAAATATCAGCAGATTAAAATTTTTTCTGCCATCGGAAAAAAATAATTTCTATTCATTAGCAACACCAGTCAAGTATATGGCACACAAAAAAAAAAATTAATCCAGGGGCAGCTTTGCATAGCACAGTCAAAGGAACAATTTGTTCTCTTGCTGTGCGGCACGACTACGTATTGTGAGACAGAGATAGCTAAATATGCTGATGTATTAGTAGGCGTGCAACAAAGCTAAAACCACATAAAGCTATATAGGATATAGACAAGCTATACAATATTTAAGCTGAAATAAATATTAAAATTAGAGAGAAAAAAATAATTTTACCATTGTTTTTAGCTTTGTCTAGTGGCGATGAGAACGATTTGTTCTCTCGCTCACGCTACACACATAATATAAATATGTATATGTAAGATAAGGAATTGATTCAATTCAGCAATCCGAAAATAAGAGTTTTATTATAAATACATATATTATATACAATGTTACAAGGAGCACGTGTTAACTAACCTAAAAATAAGAGAAACAACAATCAAGCCTATTGCTTAATGGATCTCTCAACAATCACAAGGTTAACAATAATTCACAGTTTCAGAATCGTTATAAACAATTCTGATAACTTTAATTAATTCATTTATCTTAGATTATCTTAGTTTAACAATATTTTGTATAGAGTTCTATCTTATAGAGTCAACGCTCCATCTTCTCAGTGCCGGATTTAGATTTGTTGGACCCTGGGGCACAATTGATGTGGGGGCCCTATGTAAGGAATTCAAAATTGGAAAATAAATTCTACTAGTTAGTAAATAAAATATTTTTATATATAACTCTTAAGAGCAGGTCGTATATCTCTGTCCTTTTCTAATCAAAGAATTAATTTTTTTGCAAAAACTAATAATTGTAGCTAAAAATAAGGAGATAGCCCCATCCCGTATAATAAAAAGCAAGATTTTCTTTGATGAGGAAAAATTATTTTTATCGATTCATTTTGAAGAAAACCTTGAAAAACTTAAAAAATAGAGGTTAGGATGGACAATTCAGTTTTTCAAGGTTTTCTTAAAAACGAAGCGATAAAAATAATTTTTCCTCATAAAAGAGAATCTTGCTTTTTATTATACGAGATGGGGCTTTCTTCTTATTTTTTGCTTCAATTATTAATTTTTGTGAAAAAATCAATTCTTTGATTAGAAAAGGACAGATATACTCTACCTCCTCTTAAGTTTAACCAATTAAAAATTATTAATTTGATGTACGTAAATTTGCTGAAATATTTTAACTATGATAAAAAATCAGTATGAGGTGAAACATATTCTTACAAGGTACAAGTTATACATATAAATTTTTATATAGGTATTCTTATTTTTAGTAATTTTTTAGTGTAGCATATGCTATTCTCAAAAGTTTTAATCTTTAAATTCAATGATTAAAGAAAAAATCAGATATTTATTAAAGATTTTACGAACGAATCTCGAAGAAAAATTATTTTTAAAGAATCTCCTGATATAATGACTATTCTGTTTTTTTACAGAACTGAATCAAAAACAGAGAAGAAAAAAACTAACTTCGAAAAGATAAAAAAAAGTACATATTTCGAGCACGAGACTGTCTGTTAGCTCATTATCAGTAAGATATAGACTGCTCTATCTTAAACACATTAGATGTTATAATCGAAATATACTAGTACAAAACGGTACATTTCAGTCAAGGAAATGGTTATATTTATCATTATAGATTGCCATAAGAAGTGCCCATAGGTAAATCCGGCTCTTCATCTTCTATCTGTGTCTCTCTCTCTTCTAAAGCTCGTGTCGTCTACCTACAGTGACCGACACGAGACGGTTTCTTACCAGCAGTATTGAGTATGTGCACGAAGCTTACATATATATATATATGGAAGAAATTTTATTCGCCACAAGGAAAGAAAAAAAAATTCTATATATATACATATGTAAAAAGAATATTTCCAAGCAAAATAAAAGAATATGCAAAAATTTTGAAGAATAGAAAAAATAAATTTATAAGATTTATTTATTCAACTAGTGCAGAAAATAGGTTCTTACCGCACGCACGAAGATCGGCAACGTGCATGCGGTAAAGACCTATTTTATGCACGTATTATGTACCTTTTTTTTATCACAAGGTTCGGAAAATTCGATAATGATTCAGGAATATCATGATTCTAGAAATAGCCGTGCAAAAATATTATTATTTAAAACGTATAATAAAATGTTTATAACAAAAGATAAACATACACGATATATTACAATAAGAATTTAAAGTTTTGACGCTAGCATTGTAAGATAATTTTTACAAACAAAGAAAAATAAAATAATACAATAATATTCTAACCAAGGAAAAAATATTGTAAAATATTATTACAGTATAAGTAAATAATAATTCAATAAAGAAAAATAAAATAGTAAATTAATATATTAACAAAGGAAAATAATATAACAACAAATAATATGAATTTCTTTAATGTTTACTATTATAAAAACGAGAATATAAAGTTTTCGCGCAATCATTGTAAGTAAAAAAATTATTAAAACAAAGGAAAAAATATAGAAGAGTGGGGATATAAAAAGCAAGTGCTAAATTTAATGTATTTGAAATATAGTTTTAACGAGTGGTTAGTAATAGTTTACGTTCGCATCAAGAAGCGTATTGTTTTATTTTATTTTCACTCCCGAATAAAAAAATAATATCACAACCAATAAATGGTATTTTATAAACAAAGAAAAATAAAATAATAAAATAATTTTCTAATCATTATATAAAAAATAAAGGAAGTTTTTAAATTTTATTACAGTCAAGGTAAATAATAATTAAAAAAAAATAAAATAATAAATTAAAATTAAAAAATAATATTATAACGAATAGAATAAATTTGTTATATGTTTAATTACGCTGAGCGCAGCGAAGTCGTCTCTAGGTCTATTTTGCTGATATTTTCATCTTCCTTTCGTCTTCGATTGCGTACAGCCCATTTGATATATCTGGTCAAATCAAGTAAAAAATGTTGTCAGGTAGGTCGAGAAAGAACCCTATTCTTTCTGGTGTTGATAGTCATAACGGTTTCCAAATCTTGTCCGTTAAAAAAAAAATTTTTTTGTATCTTTTTGAAACATAATTGCGTTTTGTAGTACATTTTTACTTATATGTATATATTCATAATTATTCATATATATATATATATATATATATTATGACCTCTCACAACCCTAATCCTGAAAAAGGATAGCACAAAGTGCTCATGTATAAGGAAAAGGATAAAAAGGAAAGGTTCTTTTTAAGCTTTTCTTTTTATTTTTTCTATTTCGCAATTTTCTTTTTCTTTTAATTTATTCAATTTTTCGTATTTTATTACTTTAATTACTTATTTTTTCTTTTATTTTTTCTATTTCGACTTCTATTTCATGCAAGTTTTCTACCATTTGTGGCATGTTGTAATTAAATTTGAATCTCACTTCGTTTAATTTAATTGAATTTTCATTTACTTTATTTGCTATTTCTGTTATTTTTTTTTTCTAAATATTGTAAAAATATTGCTTCTACTTTCTCTATTTTTACTTGCATGAAATTTAAGTTTTCATTTTGTTTTTCTATCTTAGTTGCTACCGCGTTTACAATTTTGAAGGCTTCTACGTTATTTAATACGAAAAACTCTGTTTTCTTATAATCTTTATTTCTTTTTTGTAAAAAAAGCTCTACTTTTTTACATAGATCGTTACATTTTTTATTATAATTATTTTGTTTCTCTATTGATTTTTTTATAAAATCACATACTTTTATGTTGACCATTACGTTATTGGTTTTTTAATTTTGTATGTGTCTAATAACTATTTTTTAATTTTGAAAAGAGAAACGCGAAAAGAAATTTCTTTACAATTTCGTATATATTTAAGAGTCCGCTGTATCTCTGTCCTTTTCTAATTAAAAAATTGACTTTTTTCCCAAAATTAGCAGCAAGAGGCAAAAATAAAGAGATGGTTTCGATGTGTTTATAAAAATGTAATATTTTCTTTGATTAGTATGAATTAATTTTATTGCTTCGTTTTTAAGAAAAGTTGGAATAACTTAAAAAATTAGAAATTAGTGTCAAATAATGGGATTTTCAAGTTATTCCAACTTTCCTTGAAAATAAAGCGGTGGAATTAAATTATTCTTATCAGAGAAAATATTGCTTTCTATTATACGAATCGAAACCATCTCTTTATTTCTGCCTGAAGCTATTAGTTTTTATATAAAATAAATTTTAAATAGATTCGGTAAAACAGGTAACTGTGTCGATATACAGCTGACTCTTGATTACAATTTTTTGATTTTGAAAAGAGAAACGAAAAAAGAAATTTCTTTACAAATTTTTCGACTATTTACTCTCAGTCGTGGGTTTAAACAATACCCGTGGGCGCCAGTTATGACCTCTCACAACCCTAATCCTGAAAAAGGATAGCACAAAGTGCTCATGTATAAGGAAAAGGATAAAAAGGAAAGGTTTTTTTTAAGCTAGACCCGTTTTTGGTGTAGGCTCCATGCTACAACCAGCCCGGGGTCTCTATGCTTGTATGTTTGTACTAAATAAATGTCTCTTATAAGCCATGAGACTCTACTTTTGATTCGTTAAGAAGGGGCCGAACTATCTGTCTTTGTCTAATAGCGTTTTTCATCATTTATGTAAACACTATCCGGTATAACAAGAAAAAAATAGCAGCCCCCGCTAGATATTAGTATAATAAGTAAATTTTGTAATAACAACCAAATTTTTTCACTGCGTAGTTTTTGAATAATTAGAGACCTACCAAAAAAAGATAGGTTATATTCTAGATTGCTAGTAGGTCTCTAATTAGTCAAAAACTACGCAGTGAAAAAATTTGGTTGTTATTACAAAATTTACTAATTATACTAATATCTAGCGGGAGCTGCTATTTTTTTCTTGTTATACCGGATAGTGTTTACATAAATGATGAAAAACGCTATTAGACAAAGACAGATAGTTCGGCCCCTTCTTAAGATTTAACGACTTATTAATGGCCAATAACACTATATACAAGTAAATTTCAATAAGTAACACGTGATTTGAATTTAAATATTCCAAACGTACATTTACCAAGAGACACTTTATTGAATATAATGTTTAATCAAACTCTCACTAATCGTAAGATGAATTAATGTTAATTTAGATTTGTACACTTTAATAAATTCACAAAAGAAATATACGTGAATTTATTATTTAATCAACTCTACCAAATTAAGTTTTGATTTTTAATTTAAATAGTATTTCGTTATTGCTGCTACCGGTACGAGGGTGGTGTTTATCCAGCCCCTCGTGGACCTGCAGAATAATCGAAAATAAGAAGAATTGAAACAAGTATTTATTTTAAGTTTTACTTTATTAGAAGAGAGCTGGCCAAAGAGTGCCGTACAAAGATTCGGCTTCGATCTGCTTAAGTGTCGATCAAGCCACCGCGGCCGCAATCCTCTCCTACTACTAAGTAGAAGGGATACATTTAAATATCTTACATTATACTCTTACAGGTGCGCTTAGGTGTGTGCTAGCGTACGTCACTTTATAGGCGTGGATCGGCGCACATCTAAGCGCGTACATATATTCTTATTAATATCCATCTCGCGCGCTGATATACTTTCTAATTACTACGTCGCGCCGACGCACAAGATAGAGATAGACCTTTAACGCGATGATTCGAATTCAAGAGAGAATAAGATTATTGTTAATTATCTATTATTTTATTCTTTTTTCTTACTCATTCTCTCTCAAATCTTCATATTATAAATATAATATAGGTGAGGTCACAATTTATATATTTGTTTTGATTTTTGACATCATATATACACATACCCACATCCACGTATACACATACACATACACAGATACATATACACACATATACCTAAGTACACATGTACACATACACACATACACAGGCAATCACATCGATTTGGTGATTGCATCGAATCTCTTTTTATCGTAAAATTTAAAAAACATAATATCACCCAAATTTTTTAATCTTCTTAAAAACTACTTTTTTATCTGTTTTTTTTGTACGCTGCTATATAATAAAGTTAATATCTATCTATCTATCTATCTACTTAAAACTACGTATGTTAAATCCGATGAAAATTCTTTGGATCTTATGTTGATAACTGCCTGTGACAGGGTTGATCTTGTGTCTTATGGAGAGTGATAGCGTATGCCAGTTTTAAAGGAAACTTTTTCCTCGTTATAAAAAAGGAAGTAGTTAATACTATTATTTCTTATGACTTTATAATCGGTTTTATTGAAATTACTTTTTCTTGTACATAAGGTCCATCATACGAATCAAATTCAACCATGGTATACTAAGGTAAGTTAGGAGGTGTAACAGTTTCATCATATAAAATAGCATGTACGAACCTTTATAAGCCGTTTGCCGATCCTTCTGTCATCCGTATTGTATTGTAACAAAACATTACTCTACATATAGCCAAATGCAGCGTTTTTGATAAATCTGAAAATTCGTCATGATGATTATGTAAATCAGGACTGTCTACTGTATCGGTTGTTGAAGATTGCGTAGACGATTTTCATTCTTTATCCTGATCATTTCGTTGGTTGGTAATAAATGTATGGTGTTTGTGGACCGAATTTGATCTTCTTGATTTAAAATACTTTCCCTTCTTGTTAATAGTAAATAATAGTCTTCAGCCGATATATTTCCGCTTGCTAGTCGATCTAATAACGCAGAAAAAGTATAGTCCGTATTTTGGCGATGACAAATCATTCATGGTCATTGAATCTTTGTACGAGACATTGAATAAAGCGATATCTTTTACAGGTGGCAATTATTTATAATCACTAAACATTTATACACATAAGCCGTAGAATGGCTCACCGATCAACGAAAACATATTCTGACATCTATTTTCGATTTGATGGAGTATTCTCGCACCAATCATCAAATTTTCATCTATAATAATAAATTTTAAATTCTCATTTTTCAATTGAAAAGTGCGCAACACCTCACCCTTGAAAGATTTGAATTTATTGGCAATCGAAAATACGAGTGTCATGTGGAACCATTCACATTCAAAGCTGTTTGCCAATTATGAGTAACATCTATCAAACGTTGTGCTAATTGTTCATCGGATTTCTCATTATGTAATGATGAGGCCAATTCATATGTGTTATAATGAATTTCGTCATTATTGCAGTCATCTGTATTGTTTTCATCTATCTCATCCAGGTTCAAGTTTATCGGTTCAATTGATATTATATTATGTTCTTCATATAATGAAAACCAAGAATATTCATCAGTTCCATAAGCTTCCCATAACGTATCTAGCGCTTCATGAAAGGCAATGAGAAGAATACATCGCTGGTGATAATAGGGTTCCACATCAACATCATTATATAGAGTTAAAATTGGATAGACTTGCAGAATATTATCTTTTCTACTCTTGATATATCATTGACCATATAGGTTAAGGTATTTGGTAAATTTAAATAAAGAATAATTATCATATTTTTCTGGACGATCAATAAATTTCTCGATAATAGCAATATAAGTTTCATCTGATTTATTATCCGTTGACTAAAAGAACAATTATCGAATTAAACAACAACATGAAATGAGTAAGAAAATATAATTATGGATATATCTTAAACATCTTTCATTCATTATTATAAATAATAAGTACAACGAAGTTATGTGATAATTTATGTAATGACCATCTCATTAAAATATGAACAACTTCTTGGGCAGAATAATCTCTTTCGTTGATAGAAGAAATAATCAATTGCATTTACGCCTCACGTGCAGTCATATCCTTCGGATTATTCTTACAAAATTTTTCTATGTGGTCCTTATAAGTACAAGAAGTTGTTTCATCCTTCGTATACTCAACAATATATTGCATTAAAGCTGTTGTATCGACTATCATCGAGAAATAATTATTTCCTCGCCAAATTTGGGTAACGACGTTGCTATATTGTTGGAAGTATGGATCATTCCGTTAAGGATAATATTTATAATAACCTTTTAAATCATTAATCAAACTATCATTTTGAACGCCTTTCGGAAAATAATACCTACAACTTAATGTCACATTTTTCAATCTTAAACAATGTTTTTCGTATTTGGTATGTTGTTGAAGAGCATTGATTAAAGAATACTAATCTTTATCATATACTGTAAATGAAACATGAGAAAATCTTCGTTCTCAATGATGTTTATATGATTCCTACGGGTTTTATTTCAAAACAAAGTTTATCAAAATAATCCTCTAATAATGTAATGTGCACCGGATAAAATAACGGCATTGATCCCTGTTTTAAAAAAATACGCGGTGAAACCCTGTGGTTAAACTATGTGATCAAATTATGAATATGTGGACTGCTTCAAATTTGTTAGTCAAATCTATAACATAGACTGTTACATTGATAATTGGTATTAATAATTTGTTAAAAAATCAATTAACTCGTTCTTTAAAAAATAGATAACTGTTAAAGGATTCTCGTGCATTGATTTTCTTTTCCGATTTTAATTGTTCATATGGCGATAGCAATCTAAATAAATCAGGCCAGTGATAATAAGCTATCGAATAACTGACGACTTTGTATTATTAATTGACACTCCGCTGACTGTTCAACAAGTAGCGACAGGTTTTGCCGCTTACTTTAGTATATAAGAGGGGGACGGTAGCGCAGGGGCTCGTGTGTTAGTGGATCGAAGTTCGATTCCCCGGGAAAATTCTGGAAAAATTATTCTGAATTTTTTTACGGAAAATAGAACCCGGAGACTACGAAAATTCTTAATGAAAGCCCTTTGGGGCAACTTATGTTATCAAAAAGTCCAATTGGGCATTTAAGATATAAAATGATTAGGCAAAAATTTAGAAGAAACAAAGGCTGAGAATTAATCATCAAGGAATTCTAGGAATCATCAATGGATCTGATAAGAGTATAACTACTACATTAGCATGGTAGAGGTACTTATAACGCAAGATTATTGTGTACAACTTAGCAGCAAATTTTTATTACACTTATTCCTCATCATAGTAATACATTCATATGAGCAATATATAATAAATAATAGTTTCTGAGAATCTGTTTCTATGCCTACCGAGTTCTGTCCAGCTATAGTGCTTGCGTAGCCGCAACAGGGGATGCTAGTAACTTATATTTCATATAGGATTGTGTTATCCCACATAGCATGAAATATTTCAAAAAAAGATTACATGAAATATTTCAGTAAAATATTAAATTAGTGTTGAACAAATATTTCTTCGAAATATTACAGTTTAAGAATATAAAATAATTCATTGAAATATTTCTGTAATATTGCAGCAGCAACATTTCATGTTTTATTCCAAAAAAATTTCTGAATCCAACACTGAAATATTTGAGAAATATTACTGAATTATTTATTGAAATGTTTCACATTAATATTTTACCAATCTTTCAAGAAACATTGCATGAAATATTCCTGTAATATTGAAGGAATATTTCATGTTTTATTCCTAACAATTTTTGAATCCAACACTGAAATATTTGAGAAATATTACTAAATTATTTCTTGAAATGTTTCAAATCAATATTTCGCAAATCTTTCAAGAAACATTTCATGAAATATTTCTGTAATATTAAAGGAACATTTCATGTTTTATTTAAAAAAATTTTTGAATCCAACACTGAAATATTTGAGAAAGGTTACTAGATTATTTCTTGAAATGTTTACGATCAATATTTCGCCAATCTTTCAAGAAACATTGCATGAAATATTCCTGTAATATTGAAGCAATATTTCATGTTTTATTCCAAACTATTTTTGAATCCAACACTGAAATATTTGAGAAAGGTTACTAGATTATTTCTTGAAATGTTTCAGATCAATATTTCGCCAATCTTTCAAGAAACATTGCATGAAATATTCCTGTAATATTGAAGGAATATTTCATGTTTTATTGCAAACTATTTTTGAATCCAACACTGAAATATTTGAGAAAAATTACTAGATTATTTATTTAAATGTTTCACATTAATATTTCACCAATCTTTCAAGAAACATTGCATGAAATATTCCTCTAATATTGAAGGAATATTTCATGTTTTATTCCAAACAATTTTTGAATCCAACACTGAAATATTTGAGAAAGGTTACTAGATTATTTCTTGAAATGTTTACGATCAATATTTCGCCAATCTTTCAAGAAACATTGCATGAAATATTCCTGTAATATTGAAGGAATATTTCATGTTTTATTCCAAACTATTTTTGAATCCAACACTGAAATACTTGAGAAAGGTTACTAGATTATTTCTTGAAATGTTTCAGATCAATATTTCGCCAATCTTTCAAGAAACATTGTATGAAATATTCCTGTAATATTGAAGGAATATTTCATGTTTTATTCCAAACTATTTTTAGATCTAACACCGAAATATTCGAGAAATATTACTAAATTATTTCTTGAAATGTCTCAAATCAATATTTCGCAAATCTTTCAAGAAACATTTCATGAAATATTTCTGTAATATTGAAGGAACATTTCATGTTTTATTTCGAAAAATTTTTGAATCTAACACTAAAATATTCAAAAAATATTGTTACATGATTTCTTGAAATGTTTCAAATCAATATTTCACAAATCTTTCAAGAAACATTTCATGAAATATTCCTGTAATATTAAAGGAACATTTCATGTTTTATTTCAAAAAATTTTTGAATCTGACACTGAAATATTCAAGAAATATTGTTACATTATTTCTTGAAATGTTTCAAATCAATATTTCGCAAATCTTTCAAGAAACATTACATGAAATATTTCTGTTATATTTAAAAAACATTTCATGAAGTATTTAAAAAAATGTATGAACATAACACTGAAATATCAAAGAAATATTGCTGCACTATTTCTTAAAATATTTCAAATCAATAATGCGCAAATTTTTCAAGAAATATTTCATGAAATATTTCTGTTATATTTAAAAACATTTCATGAAGTATTTAAAAAAATGTATGAACATAACACTGAAATATCGAAGAAATATTGCTGCACTATTTCTTAAAATATTTCAAATCAATAATGCGCAAATTTTTCAAGAAATATTTCATGAAATATTTCTGTCAAATTCCAGAAATATTTCATGGAGTATTCCGAAAAATTTATGAATATAACAGTGAAATATTGAAGAAATATTGTTTAAATATTTGTAGTTCTCTCGCGTTTGTAGCAATTCTTCCATCTTGCCAGCAGGTGGCTACTTGATTATATTTTCATGTGATCGTAAATGTGGTTGGCAAACTCTCGCAAGTGGTGGGACGCTCTCTCGTTTAGTATATAAGACCAAAAATTCTTGATACAAATAAATAAGCGCTTAAATTATAAATAACAAATAAATGTATAAGTATCTCATATGGTTTGAGATGCAACTCTTACAAAATTAAAAATAATATCTGATAGAATTTTTCATCAATATTACAAATCAGTATTTCTTGAAAGATTCCAAAAATATTTCCGAAAGGGTTAATAATCCTCTATGAATACTTTAGTTAAACTGATGGGCAATCTTTCAACAATATAACATATCAATATTACATGAAAGATTTCTGAAATATTTCCGAAACATTTTTGAGAGATTCATAATTTTTATGAATCCTTCAATAACATATTTTAGCAATCTTTCAACAATGTTACAAAGCAATATTTCATGAAAGATTTTAGAAATATTTCAGAAACATTTCTTGAAAGATTCATAATCTTTTATGAATCCTTTAATAAAATATTTCTGCAATCTTTCAACAATGTTACAAAGCAATATTTCATGATAGATTTTAGAAATATTTCAGAAACCTTTCTTGAAAGATTCATAATCTTTTATGAATCCTTTAATAAAATATTTCTGCAATCTTTCAACAATCTTACAAATCAACATTTCATGAAAGATTTCAGAAATATTTTAGAAACGTTTCTTGAAAGATTCATAATCTCACATGAATCTTGCGGTCAAATATTGCTACAATCTTTCAACAATATTACAAATTAATATTTTACAAAATAATGAAAGAATGTTACAGAAACATTACATGAAATATTTCAAATCAATCTTCTAGAAGGACATATCAATATTTCAGAAATATTTCTTATCAATATTTCTGTTTTATTCCGAATCTTTCAATGAAATATTTCAGAAATATTTCAGAAATATTTCATGCTATGTGGGATATGACTATTGTGTTATAATTATGACAAAAGTTCAGTTTCATTACATTTATATAATTCATATGTATTTATCATTGAGTAAATTTACAATTTATCTATGTTATAATTATAACGGAAGGTGAAAAAGTACAATAATAGATCCAGTAATTGAAATGTGGATTACAATTTAATTATTATTTAAAATTTTCACAAATTTTACCTTGCGACTCTTCGCTCAGCGCCAGCATCGATAGTTGCCACAAGTATTATAAAAACAAGAATCTAATGTTTGCGCGTAAGCATTGTAAGAAAATTATTTAAACAAAGAAAATGTGTAGAAGAGTAGGGATATAAAAAGCAATTGCTCGACTCAATATATTTGAAATGATATTTTCATACGGGCAGTCAGTGATGTTTTACGTCCGCATTAAAAAGCGTTTTCGATTTCTGATGTCACAATTCCATATTAAGAATGCCTGTTTACTGCACGAAAAATCAAGTGCGCGAAAATCTTATAAGCGCGCGAAAAATTCATTCATTAATCAAGAAATTAATTTTCATACACTTTTTAAATTTTTATACGCTTAATTTTACGTGCGGTAAACAGGCATTTTTGGTATGGAAATCAGGCACCGAAAAACGAATTTTCCGAACGCCGTGTTAAAAAATTTTGTTCTTTACTGGATCAATGCGAATTTGCTGCAAAGAAAGGCATACAAATTTTACCATACCAAGCCAATATTAAAGCCACGCGGCGAAAAGAGAGCTAACGATGCGTTCGATCAATTCATGTGGGGTATTTTATTCGAAAGTTACATAAATAAGTAGCTTGAGCCGGTCTGTGGCACAGTCGGTAGGAGCGTTGGATTCGTATTCTTGGGGAACCGGGATCGAGTCCCGCTCTCGGCTGTTTTTCAAACGAGCACCTCTGTTTCATGTGCTTTATACACAGAACATACTTACGAGCTCCGTCGCTAAGGGATAAAAAAGTGCAGTTGTAAAAATCAACTGACCTTGCGCCCCAGTGGACCGGGGTTTGATTCCCTAGGAAAAATTAGAAAAAATAATTTTCGAAGTTTTTCCGAGGGAATAAACCCGAAAAGCACAAAAAATGTATACAAAAAGTCCCAATGGGCAAAATACAAAAATTATAAAAAGTCCCACTGGGCAAACTAAAAATATCAAATAATGAAACCTGGTGATGGCCTAAGATTGTACTCATCTAATCAAGAGGCCAATAAAATATTAAGAAGAAGAAAAAGAAATAAGTAGCTTGAACGAAAGCTAGAAAGAAAACCGGACCCACTAATTAATACCGCGCACGTGGTCATCAGCACACACGCGCACAGAGCAAGAAAAATAACGATGTATCTTAATCGTTGAAGCTTAACAGAAATCGAGGTTATAAGAAAGCATTTATGCTTTTAACACTCATATGATAATTACTCTTCTTTACACTCATACAACGCAAACACGAGAGGTATATGACTTATTTTCGCTTTATACAATCGGTTACGCAAGCACACAAAAATGTCAAGTTGACCAACCTGTACGCAAACGGCAGAAAGAATGAGTATCTCAAGATGGATGCTTTTCCTTCTTTATGCGGCACGCTATGCGCGCCACCTTATACTCTTGCCTTTTCCGTCCACTTCACTGCTAGAGTCAGGCTATGCGTAGACTAGGCACGTAGGTTAAGCTTTACTGTATAATAATGATTTCGTGATATGATGTGCTCGCGGGTATAGTTAGTGGCTTGGGGTTAGCTTTAGCTTGACCGACGTTGTCTCTCTCCCATAACCGCGCGCGAATTCAAGGTTTTCCTTCTGCTGCATATATTATCGTATTATAAGAGCGAGATTTAAGTAACATGGCAATTTTGCCATATTACAATATATATATATATATATATATATATATATATATATATATATATATATATATATATATAGACTTGGCTCAAACTCTGAAAATATGTATTGTTTAGTATCCAAAATACACAAAAAAATTTTCAGGCCTTAAGTCAAAGTGGTTAAGAGCTGTAGACCATCAAATTTCCGGATTTTTATAATTTTTTCCATAATCTTTGTGTTTTATGATTTTTCTATTCGAAAACTACAAATCCTAAAGAAAAATATCAAAGGACATTTTTTATTGTAAATCGTGTGTAGATCATACATGAATTATTTTAGATCTCAATATTGCTTCTTTCTGATTGGTTCGTTTATCAATTACTTGTGAATTAAAATTGCTCAAATGTGGCCACTTGCGATTTTGACTTGTAATATTTTATTTTCTTCGTTTTTTCATGGACTTTAAAATAAACTTTTTAATAAAGTGGAGGCAGTTACCAATAAAAAGTTATGCTTGTTTAAGTAAAAAAAAATTTAGTATAACTCATTATTAATGAGTAAAACAGCCTGCTGATCTCTATGTACATACATTTCCAATTATTACAGCCCAGTGAGTTAATATTGAGTGTTTTTTCAAGTATATTCATAAATGAAAAGAATTTCTTTATAAAATTTCTACAAAAATTCTACATGGACCATAGATGATATAATAGTATATGTTATTGTGAATGAATCGAAATTGTACTATTTATTCTAATTAAAAATGATATTAAATATGTACATTCGTTCATTAATTTTTTTAATTTAAAAATTTTTTTAAAAGCTTAATAACAATTTAGTTCGAAATAGTTTTGATTTTTTAATAAATTTTCCATATATATTTTATATTATTAAATAAGTATTTTAACCAATCAATTTTCTAATGTATTGATCACCTTGTTCATAATAAATTTGAGATAAAATAAGAAAGATGAAATATATTATCGTTTTTAATTGTAATAAATATTTTAATTTCGATTGATGTATAATAAGATATAGTATTATATCAGGAACTTTTGGTGCGAAAAAATCGTAAATTTCAAAAAAATTAAAGTCAATAGGGTCTGCTGTAGCGTGACGCAAACTCACCAGTAGGAGTGCTACTACGCTCCCTCATAAAATTTTTTTGTATAGTATTATGTCTTTTTAAGAAGGCTGCTCTCTAAACTAATTTGCACGTTCGACTTCATGAAGTTTATTCTCTTTACGCTGAGGGGCTTCTCACTAAAATATTCTTGCAAAGAGTGGTAAGAGTTTTGTAAGAGTATTGTGAGTACGCAAGAGTTTTATAAGAGTATTGGAGTTTAAAAATTGATCAGAGTATGCGAAGAGTAAGAGGAGTATTCGGAAAAATCAAAGAGTATGCAAAGAGTAAGATGAGTATTTAAAAAAATCAGAGAGTTTGCAAAGAGTAAGTTGAGTATTTGAAAAATCAGAGAGTATGCAAAAAGTAAGATGAATATTCAAAATAATTAAAGAGCATGCAAGGAATACAATGAGTATTCAAAAAAATTATTAAATATTCAAAAGATTAAGGAGTACGGAAATTTTAGATAGAGTATTCATTTAAAAAATCGATGTTTCAAGTTCTTTCTTTTAGCCAATGTGTGTGTGTGTGTGTGTGTGTGTGTGTGTGTGTGTGTGTGTGTGTGTGTGTGTGTGTGTGTGTGTGTGTGTGTGTGTGTGTGTGTGTGTGTGTGTGTGTGTGTGTGTGTGTGTGTGTGTGTGTGTGTGTGTGTGTGTGTGTGTGTGTGTGTGTGTGTTAAAAAAAAGAACTTAGAACATCGATTTTTAAAATTTTATACATATAATAAAAATGCAATTAATTATTTACAAAATTACGAAATTAATAAAGAAAATAAATAAGTTTTATTAATTAATTAAGGACTCAGCTGAGTGAGATATTAAAAGGGTCGACGGATGTATGAGTCGATGGATTGATAGATTAATACGTTTAAAGTAAGTTGATTGGTTCGTTGATGGACAGTTGGATTAATGAAATGATAGTTCAATAAGTTGATAAATAATTGAGTTGAATATAAATCTATGTTATTTTGGGTTATTATATTTATAAATTAATCGGTCGATGGGTTGATAAATCAATAGGTTGATGGGTGGATATATGAATCTATCGATAGCTTGATCGGTCAATGAGTCAATAGGTTGATAATAATCAATCAATAATTAATTAATAATAATTAATTATTAAATTGTGAAATAAAGTAAAAAATTATTTTAAGTAACATTTCAATTATTTTAAAATTGAATGTTATTATAAAAAATTTTTACTCAAAATAAGTGATTATTACATTAATTTTTAATAAAATAAATCCAGCTATTAATTCGCTTAGAATATAGTGAATAAAAAGGAAATTTAAATTATAAGCTGATACATTAATATTTTGTATGTTACTGGTTACATTTCATATACATATTTTATGTAATATTCTAAAATAATTAAAATAATAGCAATAATTAAATTTCTACATTTTAAATATCAAACTAAATAAAAATAATTGATGAATCGACCATTTTAGTTAGCAAAATTTCTATTAGGGCTATTTTTAAATTGTAAAATACACAAATATATAAAAATGCATTTTTATATATTTAATAAAGTAGTTTGGTCCAATAAAAACACATATCTTTTTATGATTACAATTTTTTATAGTTTTTACTATTACTTTATTTATTTTATATAATTATTTACCGAAATATTACCGGTTGTACACGATAAGATTTTTTTTTTAATTTTGATAAGGTATTCAATATTGCTTATACCAAACATAATAGCATAATAAGTAACTTTTTCTTATGCACAGTGGCAAAATCTATTAACTATTCATAGCTTAAATTTAACTATTTTTAAATATAGGTATGTTTTACGTGAAATTTTAAACAAAAAATGTTGCGATTCATTTTATTTAATAATAAATACTTTTCAGAAAATAAAATCAGAAATTTAACTATTAAAAATAATGTTTAGCAAAAAATAAGTTGTATATTACATGTCATTCCCAACAAAAAATATTCTTTTTACCAAATGTTAATTACTAGTAAAAAATGGATTTAAAAATTGATCTACGAAAGGGATAGAGATGAATTTAAACAGTTGAGAAAAATAAAATATTGGCAAAATAAAAAAATATAACCTTTGGAAATACTATTTTACAAAAATATTATAAGAACCATTTATTTGTCCTCACTAGATTGAAATATAATAATATTTTATAAAGTTGACGAAAAATTTTATTGTCTCCTGTTTGAGAAAAATTCGGAAAAAGTTTTACCTACGAAAATTTCATAAATTGATATAAGTACATCAACAATCGTTTTATAGGTACATTTAAAAAAAAAAACTAGATTTCTCTTATTTAATAAATTTTTTTTAATTATAACTTTTTTGTTAGTTATAATTAATAATTTTTACGTAAACGTAACTAATATTAATAAAGAGATGGGGAGTTAGATAAAGACTCAGAATTCAGCGTTATATTAATAAGATCTATTATGATCTGTTCTATTCATCAAACATGATATAAAATGACTTATAGTCGAAAGCAATAAAATAATAAAATCAATATTACTAAAATTCTATTTGTTAAATATTTAAATTAGATAGATAGATAGATACTATTTATTGTATATCATATCATTATACAAAGGGCGTGTAATACAATTCATAAATATAATAATAAATATTGCACATAAACAATGATTAAATGTAGAAATATTGCACATAAAAAATGTATAAATATAAAATATTGCACATAAAACAATGTATAAATACAAAATATTGCAATTGATATCACAGTCAGTTACTGAACCTAATAATACTGAATAAGTAAGTCACAACAAAAGAAGTGATATCACAGATACAAAAAAAAATACTAAAATACACGCAATCCTATAAATTAAAAGTCAGTCATACAATATCTATCAGTCATAGTATATAAAAATTTTTATTTAACATACAAAATAAAAATGATGAATAATGCAATAAAATAATAAAGCGTATGCAGTAGCACAAAAACGCAGTCAAAATAATAAAAACCAGTAAAGCATTCACTCACTAACCATTCAGCCAATAAATACAATCACACCTTAAGTAAAAGAGTATATATACGGGACGTCACATTATAATAAATTAACATAATAATAAAAAATAAAATTTAGATTGTTGGAGGTCAAGCAAGTACCCCCTCAGAGCCGACTTAAATCTGCTAAGAGCTGGAAAATTCTTTATATCAGCAGGCAGGAAGTTCCAAAAATGCGCACCCTGAACTTGAAAGGAATTCCTTCCAGTCTCAGTACGCATGAAGGGCACCGCGAAATCCTTAATCTCTCCCCTAGTGGCTACCCTAGGTACATATCTAGTAAAGAGACCCACTAGATACTCGGGAGTATTCATGCGCACGATTTTGTACATAAGTACAGCCATAAAATACTGTCTCCTCGCATCAGTACGCAGCCAACCCAGCGCAGCTCTATGAGGAGAGATATGATCGCCCATTCTCACACCGAATACATATCTCACACATGAATTTTGTAGTCTTTGTAATCGTCTTTTCAACTCCTGTAAGGCATAGAGCAGAACTACTAAGCAGTAATCGGGATGTGGAAACAGCAGGGCGGTTGCGAGTTGTTTGTGCAGAGCCTCAGTGGTATACCGACGAAAAAACCGTAAGCCATACATAGTTCTATTAAACTTCTTAGTCAGCATATTAACATGTGGCTCCCATGATAGCTTAGAGTCAAGCACAACACCAAGGCTCGTAACGGTATCAGAGAAAGATATGCCAACACCATCCTCAAGCTCAATCGTCCTTGGCTCACCAGCATAAAAGTCATTAATAAATCGACCATTGCCAAAAACGATCGCTTTAGTTTTGTTTGCATTTAGTGTGAGAGAAGCATCAACAGCCCACTCTGACACCGCCTTGGCCGCCCTCTGTAGAATACGAATACCTTTATTCACATCCTCATAAGAGACCTGCGTATCAATTTGCAGGTCATCTGCATATAATAGGTGCTCGACACAACCGGGGTCAAGGTTGCCACGTATGTTATCAATGTAAAGGCAAAACAACAGAGGCCCCAGCACTGAACCCTGCGGAACTCCTAGATTGGTTGTTAGCCAATTCGATTCCTCTTTTAAATGCGTGGAAACCATTTGTTTCCTACGTGATAAATAGGAGCTAATCCACTTGAGTGCAGCCCTGGAAAACCCCATCGATCTCAGCCTTGCAAGTAATTTGGAGTGCGAGATCGTGTCGAATGCCTTACTAAAGTCAAACAGAAGTAGTAGCGTGACAAGTTTCTTATCTAGACCTGATCTTATGTCGTCAGTAAGTTTAAGTATGGCAGTCTGCGTTGAGTGATGCTTTCTAAAACCAGTCTGCATAGAGTCAAGTATCCGACGTGTCGTAATATACTCTTGCAATTGGTCATGGGCAATCTTCTCCAGGACCTTTGAAAGAAAACATACGATTGCTATGGGCCTAAAATCTTTAGGCATTGTTGGTGCAGGACACTTTTTGAATGGCACAATGCGTGCACGCTTCCAAAGGCAAGGGAAGACCCCCCGTGCAAAAGAGGAATTGAACAGAGTCACAAGATGTTCTCCGATAAACGGTAAAGCCTTGAGTATCACGCTCTGCGGAATGTCATCCTCGCCACAAGTCTGTGATGAAAAATGCGAAATTGCAAGGACCACATCAGTAACATTAATTGGTTTGAAGGCAAAGCATTTGCATTAAATCAATTTAACTTTTATGTTCCGGTTTTTATGAACTCGACATATACTCTTCTTTTCATTCGTACTCATGTATACTCATTCGTACTTATATATACTCACTCGTACTCATGCATACTCATTTACACTCTTGCAAATTTCTGAATATTCATCCATATAATTAAATACTTATTTTTACTCTCGCGTACTCTTGAATACTCATTGGTACTCTTGCATACTTTTCAATATTCATTCGTATTCTACAAATACTCATTCTTACTCTTGCATGCTCATTAAATCTCTTTCAAACTTTTTCGTATTCATCTACTTAAAGCGTTCACCAAAAGAGTATTATAAAGTACGCATGAGAACTAAAGAATGTTTGAGAGTACAGAAGAGTTTTTCTATGAGTATTTTAGTGACAAACCCCTCGCTTTACGCCATAAATCATGAAGTCGATAGATATCGAATAACAACACGGAGACAATAAATCGGGAATAATTCTTAGCGCTTCTTACCACTATTATGGACATGCATGTAGGAAAGAAAGCAAGGCAAATAATGTAAAACAAATGTTAATGATCATTAGGTTTTGTTTAACCTATTTCGCCGGCAACCACCAGCTCTCTCGCACTCAACTTTATCACAGTGAAGTCTGAGCGTAACTCTCTAACTAATTAACTTACGTAGTTAAGTGTGCTTACTTATAGTTCACATATGCGTTTTAGCTAACGACCATAGCGTGCTCTCCACAGAAGTTTCAAGGATTCAGTATTGAGGATTGAGTCTTGACTATAAATTTGAGCCTTAGCTGGAATTTATAGTCGATACTCAATCCTCAATACTAAATCCTCCAAACTTAATCCTCTGATTTTCATGGATCCGTGTTCCTTCTACGTACTTAGGTATGCTCCATTTTTTAGTATTGCATTTAATTTTTCACGTATTTATTGGCATTGCTGTCACTTAACGTGACGAATATAATCATATAAAAGCAAGCGTTAATTCCAGCCATAGTCGATGGTTAAATTCAATCTCGATTCCTATCTCTCTTTTTTATAATGAAAAGACAGAATGAGGTTTGAGATTGAGTTTGATCATCAACTATAAATTCGGACCTTAAATAAGGCATGAGAAACAAGGATTGAGTGATAAGAAACATCATTGAAGAAGGGCCCTTAGACTCCGTATATACAAATATACACAGCTAAATATTTAAGTGTAGAATATCCAAAATAAACACAGAAGAAACTTTTAATCAGTGTATTTAGTTATACGAATAAGTTATACGAATATAATTAGCCAACTATTGTATATATCATACCAATATTAGTTTGAGATTAGTTATTAGTTTTCAAATACTTTAAAATGTCTATGTACTTAAATGTGCTCTGCGATAGATACTGGAACCCTTTAAATATCAAAGAACATCGCTGTAAAAATAGCTTAAGATGGATGTCCAGAGACATTCTGGATTTATTTTCAAATCTTCATCATAGAAAAAGAATATGTAATGTTTGTAAAAATAGAGCAAAAACTTTAATTTCTTCAGGTAAGTACAACATTATTTATGATAATTTTTTGATAATTTTTGTAAAATTCCATAGTTTAATATCAATATTTCTTGAGCATTCAATCTGGAATATATTTTTGCATCTTATTATTATAATTTTTATCACAGCTTTCAATTATTATTTGATTTTCAAAATTTTAATTACTTTAATTTTTCATATTTTCTATTTACATACACTGCAAATAGTCTATTTGTCAAATTACTATTCAGTTATCAAAAGACCTATTTTCAGAACAATAAAGTTAATATAGTAGTAAATTTAGTGTACTGGATTGTAAATTTTTAGTGATACAGTGATTTTATGAAGTTTGAGTAAATTAAATTTATATTTCAGTATTGCTATTTAACATATTTTCAGTAGTTTTACAAATGTTATAAATCACAAAACAATTTTTATAGTAAATCTAAACATTCTTTTATATTCGATACAAAATTTTTGCAATTAAAGATTTAATGTGGAAATCCAATAATTATTATTCTAATAAACTTTTAAATACGATATAATAATTTAGTAATGGTCTGGTTTCTTATGACAGATTTAGAAAATTTCGACATAAAATATCCTTTTTAGTAATAGTAACTTTTATGTAATAACCAAGGTGAGGACGTCTTATGATTGCGATAGGTTGTTGTGATTAATGGTGATAAAGATTACGAAATTGTTCTATAAGATTAAACGATATCATTGCAAGAAGCAGAAAAAATTAGTCATCTTTTATAATGTCGGTGGGTCTATGTTGAATTCTTGTGGGTCCGCCTGTTCCTGTGAGTTGTATCTACATCTAGATTACTGCTTAGTGGTTCTGCTCGATACTTCACAGAAGTTTAGAAGACGATTCAAAGACTACAAAATTCTTATGTGGGATATGATTAGGCGTGAAAACGGGCGATCATATCTCTCCTCATGGAGCTGCGCTGGGTTGGCTGTGTAATGATTCGAGGAGACAGTATTTTAACGCGGTACTTATGTATAAAATCGTGCGCATGAATACTCCTGAGCATCTAGTAGGTCTCTTTACTAGATATATACCTAGGATAGCCACTAGGGTAAAGATTAAAAATTTTGCGGTGCCCTTAATGCATACTGAGACTGGAAGGACTTTCTTTCAAGTTCAAGGTGCGCATTTTAGGAACTTCTTGCCTGCTGATATAAAGAATCTTCCATCACTCAGCAGGTTTAGGTCGGCTTTGGGAAGGTACTTGCTTGACCTCGAATAAACTTAATTTTATTTTCTATTAATATCTTAATTTATAACTAGCGTGAAATACTTCGCTCCTAACGTCGCTCGGTTAAATCTCTTCATAAACTTTTAGAATTTATAATGTAATATGATGGTGACTATAAATTTTCAGAATTCAACTTTGAAAATTACAATCTTAAGAAGGGTCCAAACTATCTGTCTTTGTCTAATAGCGTTTTTCATCATTTATGTAAACACTATCCGGTATAACAAGAAAAAAATAGCAGCCCCCGCTAGATATTAGTATAATAAGTAAATTTTGTAAGAACAACCAAATTTCTTCACTGCGTAGTTTTTGAATAATTAGAGACCTACCAAAAAAAGATAGGTTATATTCTAGATTGCTAGTAGGTCTCTAATTAGTCAAAAACTATGCGGTAAAAAATTTGGTTGTTATTACAAAATTTACTTATTATACTAATATCTAGCGGGGGCTGCTATTTTTTTCTTGTTATACCGGATAGTGTTTACATAAATGATGAAAAACGCTATTAGACAAAGACAGATAGTTCGGACCCTTCTTAAGGATGCTTTTTCAATTCAATTGAATCACATGACGATAATTTAATGTCCTAAATATTGTGGTAGGAATCAAGATTCATTGTAGCAATATATTCAATTACATAGAAATGTACCTTAAATAAATCAAATTAAATTAAGTATAGTTCAATATTTTGAATTTAATGTGAAAATCAAAATTTATCGAAGCATCGTATTTGAATGCTCACAAATAAACATCAAACTAATATAATTAATTTAAAGGTAATAAAATATTTAAAATTTTAAAATAAATGTCAAAGTATCGCAATTGATTGCACAACAATAAACCATAAATAAATCAATTAATTTGACGGTAAGTCAATATATTGAATTTTGATTTATGAATCTTAATTCATTAAAATACCATATTTGATTGCACACCAATAAAATTCAAATTGAACAAACTAAATGAAAGAAGATTCAACCTTTCAAATTTGAGGTGAGAATCAAAATTCATTGAAGCATCTTATTCAAACGCACTCAAATAAACCACATATTAATCAAATTCAATCAAGAGTGATTGACTATTTTGAATTTTGTTATAAAACTTGTTCTACTAAATTGCATTTAAATCAATGAAAAAATATAATAGGAATTTTTTCTTTTTAATCTCGTGTTTCAATCACGAACCATAATATAATCGAAAACAGTATTTGACGGTTACTAGAACTAACAACTGCATGGAGAAAGGAAAGTATTGTTAAAATGAGTTCTAAATCAAGTATATCTAATTTATGTATTAAGGTACTTGAAAAAAAAAGTGACGATATAATTTCAATTAGTACTATAGCTTGAATTTTAGGGACCAATGTTGGTACTATCAAAGAAGATAGACGCTTATAGAAGGACACTTCTGGGTTAAATTTTTCGTCCGAAACGCTGGGTAACACTTTAACATTGTTTGTATATCTATACATATGAAAAATTTGATATATATAGATATAAAAATACATGGGATCTAGTGGCGCCCTCAGTAGCTGGGTAACTCATTTTTGGCAGAAATTTCCCATTTAAGAGTACGCTTCTATAAGCGTCTATATTCGTTGGTACTATTATATTATGAAGTAAGAGCATAAATTTGCGATGCTTACTGTCTTTTTTTTGGTATTAAGACTGATCTTTCACCTACTCGATTCAAGGGCAATATTTCGCAGAAAATGCAATGATTAATCTCTTTTCGTGCGGCTTTTTCTGTTACTAAAATTGAAAATTATTAAATATAGAATTATTTATATAATATATAAAACTTTAAAATTACTAATAATTATTATTTAAATTCGTGATATTTAAGGATTAAAACGATACATGTTTATCTTTCATATTCCGTTTTAAAATAGTTACTTTTGAGTTTAAAATTAATGATTAGTAATTTGAAAATTGTTACACAATTTAATGGGTTTTACGTTAACAGGTATTAATTATATTAAAGTTTTTCGCTCCTAACGTCGCTCGGTTGAATTTTCTTTAATTATATTATTATGTATTAATGACTAATTTTAAGTAAATAAGAATTTATTAATTTAATTTTGAGTACTGAATAAAATTGAAAATAATTTGATGAAACATTATATAAAAATATATGTACACATGTGCTTAAAGTAAAAAAGCGTATAATTTATTTCAAGTGACTATTTCTCTCTCTACTTTTATTAGAAAAACAAAGATAGTACGATATTTAATGTAAATAAACCGAGAACTGGGTGCTGAGTTACAACTATAATTTCCAGACCTCAATATATGACCATGAATTTGAATTATGAAATTAATTTATAAGTGAAACATGCTTAAAAGAAATTCATGTTGATTTCTAATAAAAATATCTTTACAAATGTATTTTATATATGGAATACGGAATTTATATAGAAAAAATCATAAGGTTTAAAATACACCATTTTAGTTAATTTTAAATTTGAATATCTCGGAATAAAAAAATAACTATTTGCAATTACTTAACAATCCTTTTTGCATCTAATATAAAAATTTAATGAGATACAAATATTACAAAGTGTATGTATCACAAGTAAGGTTTGCATATCATAAATATTATAATTTTTAGAAAATTCTTGATATTAATAGATTATTAATTTGAAAAATTAAATATTTTTTTATTGATGACAAGTAACTTTTCAAAAATAGTTAAAATAATACTGTAAATGTCAATCAAATAACATTTTCTTCAAAATAAATTTCAACGCTATAATTATTAGAATAAACATTTTTATTTAACTACAATCTATTGTAATAATAATTTTTTCAATATATGTATATGTATTAAAAAAATAATGATTTTATTTGATGAACAGTTATATAAATATTATATATTTATAATTGTATAACTTAATTTATTAGATTAAAATTTTATCAAGTTATCATTCAGAGAATAAAGTATTTAAATTAGTTTTCATGAAGATATAATACTTAAAAAGTTACTTGTTAACAATTTTTTATAATAACATACATTTAACCTTAATTACATTTTCATTTGTACACGTGTTGATATTTAAATGAATTGTGATGTATATAAAAATTGTTAGCAATTCATTTCATTGAAGCAATTCATTTTCTCTCTCCATCTGTAAGTAGTTAAACACGCTTTATTTTTCACTCTTGTTGTTTTTGTTCTGGTACTGCATTTTTGTGCCCTAGGGCGTTTTTCTTACAGATTCTTGCACGCTCAATTTGCAAGGCACCGTTCCAGCTATAAATCATCAGTTTTATTGGCGGTCCTTGCATTTTATCTCATAATTTACATCAGGACGCTGCACTTTGGAGGTTAGAATTGTTGCAGTTTTGAGGTTAGTTGGGAGTCAATTTTCATCTGCAGGCAGAGATCCTGGTGGCTGATTTCTCAACCTACTCCTCGACCAATAATATAGAAGTTTACCTTACCCTTTAAGGAGTATACACAAGAGGTTGGAGTTATGGACAGTTGTGCGATCTGTAAGTTATCCACTAATGATAAATGGGGCATGGCAAAGCTCCATTTGTGTTTTACATGCCGGCAGCGCTGTCATGCGAAATGCATGACTCGCTCAAAAATGGAAAGTGGCACAAAATACGAGTGCAAAAGATGCATGGAAAAAATAAGAAACAATTCAAGGTCGTCTGCCGGTGGAAGCATCAAGGCTAATGGAGTTCTACAGGTCGCACGCAAAGCTGCTCCTAATCAGCCAATCAGTGCCTCTACACCATCAAGAACTGACTCGAAAGTGACATCTGTCAACACCTCACAGAAGCAGCCTGAAAGAGTGGAAACTGCTTTATCATCGCAAACTTTGTCCAACAACAGCGGTGCCACGGCGGATGGAGGGAGAAGTAGAATAAGTATGCCTTTATCTGATAAACTATTGGAAGGTGGCGCTGCGCTCGCTGCCCCGAGTAATAATAATAATAGTAATAATTTTATGAAAAATAATTCTGATGTAGTCCGAGGTGACTTAGATTCTTCCTCATTGCAGGCAGCTGTATCTGCTCTAGAGGGCGCACTATCTGGCAGGCTTGACACAATACTAAATTCTTTTGATCGATTTTTGGCTGTAGAGAGCCAAGTTAAAAATTTTGACAAAGGCCTGCGGGATATTGTGTCCAAAATTGATACACAGAATGAATATATTAAAAAATTAGAAATTGGGCAGATGCAGCTGTTAGAGGAAAATCGCAAACTTAGGGAAATAATAGTCACTTCGGAAAGGAATTTCTTGTCCGCTCTTAATAATGAAATTGAAACATATAATAAAACAATTAGTTGTAAATTTGATAATATTCAAACTTTTCTTAATAACGAGTTTCACGAAGTGGACAAGGGTTTCTTTGACCTTACAACCGGGGTAGCTGGCATGGCGCAGGCCGTCGCGGATCTCACGGGAATGAATGAGCTTACATTACACACATCTAAATCTGTAGAAATGCCACTAACACCACACACTCATACTGTAATTAGTGAGGAGGCACCTCGTCAAGTTGAGACGGAGTGTGGCTCTGGGAGCGGTACATTGGTGATCTCTGGCGAGTTTGACTGTTCAGCAGTTAATGTTGGGCCTGATGATTACGCCTGTGCCGTTCTTGGCACCATTCTTCCGACAATCAAGCGTACAAATGTAATCTCAGTTAAGAAAATCGCTAAACATGATGATGTAAACGAGGTGTCTACAGATCGTGGGATCAATGGCAGCCCGGGGGGTCCGTTCTCATTGCTGGTTAGACTTTCTGAGGAGAACCTGGTGCATAAGGTGTTTGAGGCTAAACGACAATTCACTGGTTTTTCGACAGCGGATCTTAATCCCTCCCTCCTTGGCAGTCTTCCAGCCATCAAACGCCACGGCTTGATATTTATTAATGAATTTTTGCCTAAAGAAAAATATGTTAACTTTAAAAATTTAAAAAGTATGCCAAAGAAAAAGGCTTTAAATTTGTTTGGCACAGACATGGTAAATTTCTGGTAAGGAGGGAGAGAGGGGAGAGAGCTCACAAATTTTTTAATGAAAATGATTTAGATAATTTATTGACAGAAAGTAAGAAATTAAAAGACGGTGTGCATGTAATTAATGTAAATTCTGAAACTCCATCGAATATTCAGTGTAATAATAATAATATATGTGATAATAATGAAGCCTCTGAACATCAACGAGATATGTCGACAAACCAATTATTAGGTACAAATAATGGAGTAATGTCGAGTGTGGCCTCTCCCCAATGACTGCACCGGGCCTCCTCTAAGAGTCGTACAGGGAGGAGGGGTGAACTGCGAGCGTGCTTTCTGAATGTGACTTCGTTGAGGGCTCACATTGGGCAGGTACGTGAGTTTCTAAGTGATGGTCCTTCTTGCGACATATTTGGAGTGGCTAAGACCTGGCTGGGTCCATCTGTTTCGGATGACGTCATTCGGGTCAAAGGGTATAAAGTATTCAGACAGGACAGAAACTTGCGTGGTGGAGGAGTTGCTTTGTATGTTAAAGACAATTTAAAGTGCACTATTTTGGCTACTTCGGACACTCAAACTAATCATAGTGAAGGTGAACCGGAGGTACCTGAGTATATTTTTTGTTCCGTGCAATTGGGCAGCTCCGAAGCCGTGTTGGTTTCTGTTATTTATCGACCTCCTGCAATTTCTTTTTTTAAAACTACCAATTTTCTGGATAACTTGAGAAATTTTGCTTCCGAATACTCTCATAAAATTATAATGGGAGACCTGAATGCCGATCTCCTACGTGAGAGCAGTGATGCCAAATTTATTAATAAATTGTCGGCTGAGCTTTCGTTACAGTTGGTTCAGCACGGTGCCACGCATCACACTCCAATGTCTCACACGTGGATTGACCTGATTCTTGTTGACGATAATGACACAGTACTTGACGCACGCAACTTGCCGGCGAATTTTCACAGTCGGCACAACTTAATTGATGTATGTATTTCTTGTCATCACATCAAGACAGATAATAAAATAATTAAGTATAGAAATTACAAAGATATCTGTCCAAACTTATTGGTACAGAGTTTGGTCGGCTGTGATTGGACGCCATTTACAGTTGGTACAGTTGACCCAGAATCTGCACTTGGCTGCCTCTGTGACAACCTTACGGCGGCAATACAAAATCTAGCGCCACTAAAAACACTTAAAATTGGTAAAGATGAATTTCCTTGGATTGATAAAGAGTTGTCGCAGATGCGGCACAAGAGAGATACCACGTATCGTAGATTTAAACGGACGAAGGAGGAGCGATATCTCTCCGAATTTTTGCAGCTGCGTAAAACAATAGATGAACGGACGGAACAAGCTGAAACAAATTATTATCATAATAGACTATTCGATGCTCTTGCTGGAGGTAATGTCTGGAAGGAGTTAAAAGACCTGGGACTCCTATCCGGACCTCAAGGGGACTCGAATGGATTCACTCCAGATGAGCTTAATGCACATTTTGCGGGGGTGTCGGTCTCGCCACACGATGATACTGCGGAACGTAAAAGGATTCTTTCTGAGTGTAGTGAAAGTGGTTTTGTCTGTAAGCCAATTAATATTAATGATGTAATCCTTGTGATTTCGCATTTTTCATCACAGGCTTGTGGCGAGGATGGCATCCCGCGGAGTGTGATACTTAAAGCACTTCCGGTTATTGGAGAGCATCTTGTGACTCTGTTCAATTCCTCTTTTGCACGGGGGTCTTCCCTTGCCTTTGGAAGCGCGCACGTATTGTGCCTTTAAAGAAGTGCCCTGCACCTAAAATGCCTAAAGATTTTAGGCCCATAGCAATATTATGTTTTCTTTCAAAGGTTCTTGAGAAGATTGCCCATGACCAACTGCAGGAGTATATTATGACACACAAAATACTTGACTCTTTGCAGACTGGTTTCAGGAAGCATCATTCTACGCAGACTGCCATACTTAAACTTACAGACGACATAAGATCAGGTCTTGACAAAAAAACTTGCTACGATACTACTCCTATTTGACTTTAGTAAGGCATTCGACACGATCTCCCCTTCCAAATTGCTTGCGAGGCTTAGATTGATGGGGTTTTCTAGGGCTGCACTCGAGTGGATCAACTCCTATTTATCAGGTAGGAAACAAATGGTTTCTACACATTTAAAAGAGGATTCGGATTGGCTAACAACCAATCTAGGAGTTCCACAGGGTTCAGTGCTGGGGCCTCTGTTGTTCTGCCTTTACATTAATAACATACGTGATACGCTCGACCCCTGTTGTGTCAAGCACATATTATATGCTGATGACCTCCAAATCTATACTCAGGTCCCTTATGAACATCTGAATGAAGGTATTCGTATTATGCAGAGGGCGGCCAGGGCGGTGTCGGGATGGGCTGTCGATGCTTCTCTCTCATTAAATGCAAGCGAAACTAAGGCTATCGTTTTTGGCAGTAGTCGTTTTATTAATGACTTTTATGCTGGTGAGCCAAGAACGATTGAGCTTGAGGGAGGTGTCGGCATATCTTTCTCTGATACCGTTACGAGCCTTGGTGTTGTGCTTGACGCTAAGTTGTTTTGGGAGCCGCATATTAATATGGTGACTAAAAAATTTAATAGGATAATGTATAGTTTACGGTTCTTTCGTCGGTACACCACTGAGGCCCTGCGTAAACAACTCGTAGCCGCCTTGCTATTTCCGCACCTGGACTACTGCTCAGTAGTTCTGCTTGATGCTTCGCAGGGGTTGAGAAGACAATTACAAAGACTACAAAATTCATATGTGAGATATGTATTAGGCGTAGGATTGGGCGGTCATATCTCTCCTCATAGAGCTGCGCTTGGTTGGCTGCGTACTGATTCAAAGAGACAGTATTTTATGGCTGTACTTATGTACAAAATCGTGCGCATGAATACTCCCGAATATCTAGTGAGTCTCTTCACTAGATATGTACCTAGGGTAGCCACTAGGGGAGAGATCAAGGACTTCGCGGTGCCCTTCATGCGTACTGAGACTTGAAGAAATTCCTTTCAAGTTCAAGGTGCGCATTTTTGGAACTCCCTGCCTGCTTATATAAAAAATCTTTCATCGCTCGGCAGGTTTAAGTCGGCTTTGAGGACGTACTTGCTCGACCTCGAGTGAAATTAATTTTAAGTATTTTAATTTTTGTGTTAATTTATTTTGTTTTGTCCTATGTATAGATTTAAGGTGTAAATGTATTTATTAGCGTGAATGATGGATGAATGTATGCGGAAAGTATGAGTGGTTCTGTTTTTATTAGAAGTCATGACATCTTTGGTATTGTTTTTAAATGTAATTATTATTTTATTTTTTAATTATTTACTATTATTTTGTTATTGTATTGTTCAATTTTATTTTTATAGTATTGTCCAATTTTATTTTTATTGATGTCATGACAGTGATTCCTCTTTTAAATTATGTATTTTAATTCAATGACTGATAGATATTTAAGACTGTTTTTTATTGTAATTTATGTTTTCTGCGTGTATTTAGAATACTCTGTGATATCACTTTTACATGGTGACTTACTGATACAGTATTATATATTAATTTTAATAATTGACTGTGATATCTTATCTTATTATGTGCAATACTTTTTATAGAATTATTTCTTACTATTTCATGTATTACACGCCTTTTTGTACTCTTATTACAAAATAAATAAATATCTATATCTATATAAGCAATAATACTTTTAATAAGTGAAACATTAATTTTTAAAAAATATCAAATTACCTCAATTGAAAAATTATTATTACATGATATAAGAATATTTTTTCAAATATCGTTCGAACATAAATTTTATGAAATACAATTTAAAAAAATTATTTATTGGATATTAAATTTTTTTTAATAGTCAATCATAAAGATAGGACAATGTATAAAATATGAATAAATGTTTCTGATTATATCTATAATTATGCATTTATATTTATGAACTGTCTAGATAGAAGTAGAATTCCCCTTACAAAAGTAAACATTTCAAAAGAAAATTTATTTATTATTTGCGAAACATTTATTATCAATGCGGAAAAAAATAATATTCTGTAATATCACTCATCACTCTATAATTTGTATTAAATATGATACAAATCATTGGAAGTACAATTATTTCATTATTTTAAGGGGATGTAAAATGGACGCTACACCCATACTCATAAATATTCACTATCTTTATATTTTATTGCAAAATTTTCAATAAAAAAATGCATTAGCTTGTAGTATGTACCATGAACATTATTCGGTTAAATTTTTAAATAAATTCATTTATTAGTTATTGAGGATTTTGGATTCCAAAATTATTTATTAACATTTTTCAATTTTGTACAGGAATCCAAATATCTTAAAAACTAATGAATGAATTGATTTGAATATTTATATAAATAATCATCATGGTACATACTACAAGCTAATGCATTTCTTTTCTGGAAATTCAGCAATAAAATAGAAAGGAAGCTTATATCTATAAGTACAGGTGTAGTGTCCGTTTTACATCTCTTTAAATCCCGGTCAAAAAAGGTTAGCTATAAAATAAAGCTAAAAAAATAGTTAAATATATAGCTGTATCGAGCTGTTTTTACAGCTATATCGATGTGTTTCTTTAGCTGTTTTTTATAGTTAAAAATGTACTTAATTTTATAGTTAATAATTTCATTATCTACCGAAAATATTAATAGCTACTGTTATGTCCGGTCACCTTAAATAGGTTTACTCGGACATGTGTTTGTTTGGGATATTTCTTGTTGGTATTGTTAAATATTTCTTATTTTTAAAAGACTGCGGGATAGAGGAGTTTAATCGCTTACCTTGTCTTAACTGCTGGCTGCGTGGTCAAAAGCAAAGGAGTTTATCTACTCAATAAACTTTACACTGAAGAGCGCAGTGCTCCTCTCTGGTTGCCCGCTTGTTAATTATTTAGGAACTGGATTAATGGCACTCATGTTCGCAGAGATTATTTTTGTATATTTTTGTGAATGATATTTATTTAATTTTATTACAAATGTTATACAAGCTATTGATAAGTGAATCGCGCAGATTTACAATAATAAATCGGAAGAAACCTCGTTAGTATTTTTATTTATTTTTATTTGAAAATAAAATAGGAAATATTCTTTGTATTAACACACTTTTTCCCCTAGCAGTAAATTGTATAAAAATCGCGTTTTTATTGGACTGACTCGTTAAAATAAGCGCGCGACTAAATTAAGTTATTTCGCTTGTAATTAAATCTAAGAAGAAAATAAAGCGCGAGTTACAAGTTTTTATTGTTACGATTTTACACCTGATTTATGTGCAAGTTGAAAAAGGTGTTACCCTTGCGAGGTCTAACTGCGGACTGACTTATTAAAATTATTTTTCTCTGCAAGAAAGGTACAAATCTAGATATAAAATGCAAGTTTGTCAAAATTTAAAAGAGTCTCATTGGTCAGTTCAGCCGTGAGAAACTCTTTAAAATCTCACATTCGGTGAAAGAAGATATCTTCTTATCACGCCTAAAAATGCTGAGGTAGCGTATACGGCGCGCGAACTTACTGCTTTTCTCTTAAGACTATTACAAGAAATTAAATTTATTTTTTAATACATTATATTCCTTATTACTAAAAGATTCATTTATTTATGTACTTATATGTATTTATTAATTTTATTTAGGGAAAGAACTGCAAATAAACATGTTTATATGCATGCATAATGTATATGCGTATATATAATTATATATACGTACGCACATTTATATGTATAACAAAAGGTTAAAAAAAATCAAAATGAAAAATGATTTTTCGTACATCCGTGATTATGCGGATGTAACACCCCCACCGTGAAAACAAAGCAATAAGATTCTAATTGCTTTGCTTTGAGGTTCCCAACAGTTTGAGCTCGATGTCTCAGATGGTTTTTCTTGATGGTGGCATAGAGTTAGATCTGCTGAGTCCTCTTCTTGGCGGATTCAATGATTCCGTTGACCCAATGGCTGTTCCGTGTTTTGATGTTTTATCCTTCTCTGTACGTTCGGGCTTAGCCAGGCTCGTAAGCAAATGTGTTATCGAGCCGAAAATGGCTGGCAGGAGTCTTGTACTCCATCCATATACCGTGTATAGAGTGTATCCGCGGATTATGGTGTCGAAGATTAGTTTGATTACTTGGCATATCAGGATAATCATTAATATTCCTGCCGAGATTTGGCCAAATTTTTAAAATCCGTTCCACATTTTGTTAAGTGTGGATTCCATCATTGTTTCCATTTCTTCTGGCGTCAACAGGTTGTTAAACTTTACAGAGCGCGTTCTTGCTTCTCTGTCGTTAAGCCGTCTCGCTATTGCTTCTAGCATTGCAGGCTTTTCGGCTGGAAAGATCGAATGTTCGCGTAGATTTTGCAGGTCTTCCAGTGTGTATATTCCATTTTTCAAGACTTCTGAGATACTGGCGTGTTTCCAGGTCAGTTGGGCAAATGGTTTTAGGGTTTGCGCTAGGTTTACCTCCGTTGCTGTAAGATGAATCTGAAACCATTTTTCGCTGATTTTGAAGATACTTGGTATAAGTGTGTTGCAATCTCTAACTGTTCCTATTTGTGCTAGCACCTTGCTGATAGGTTTGGCGAAGTAAGCTTCGTCATCGCAAGTCACTGGTACTTCGTAGTAGCATTGTTCCGTTTTTCTTATTTTGCAGGATCGTGGTACACATTGAATGATGTGGGCGACTTCTCCTGCTGCTACGGCTAAATAACCTTGCTTCTTCATGACTTTCATGGCAAAAAGGTCTGGGTTTGAGAACGCCAGAGGTAGAGCATTTTCTATGATTTGCTTTTCCAATATACATCGGTGCAGGACTATGTCACGATATAGTTATCCTAGTTGTTTATCGAGATGTCTTCCGAGATTCATTATTTTTGCGTTGAAATATGTAGTAAGGATGATATCTGGTACCTCCAAGCTTTTTCGGGTGGTGAATGATTTGCCTCTTGTGGTTTCCAAAATGAATAGTTCTGTTTGATCCGTTTTAATTAATTTATACTCGCATAGCATCTCTTCTCCAGTTTTGGTTAGACCAAAATTTATCTTCCCAGTTGAATTACCAAAGTAGATAACGGGAGCGTTCGAATTGTTATCAACCATACGTGTTTCTATACCTTCATATAGGATGGTGAATTCATCGAACTTACATGTGGATCCCATTACTGGGGTCCAGAAAATGCAGCTTTCTTCCTCATCAATGCATCTACCGCTGGTGTAGCTGCATCGAGTTCCGGTGCTTAGGATCACCGTATTCTTTTTTTTATCTACGGTGACCTCGTAGTCTTTTGCTTTGATCTCCAGTTTCGCAGTTACGACTACTTTTTCGTATTCATATCCATTATCATTGTAAGGTGTACCCTCACAATATCCGTTTGCATCCAATCTTCCGGCGACTGTGACAGTCCTTCTATTGGTCGCGTTCACCAATAGATTATTTATTATGGAGCGTCCATATTTATATTGGCTATACCTAACGAGATCGTCGCATGCTTCTCTCGTTGCCAACTCTATGAATGTGGTAGAGCCTCCTTTTACTTTTGAGTTGTGCGAATGCATACTGCAATACGTAATTTCCTGCTCTACCTTTATTCTACATTGGTAAGCTCGGACCTTGAAATATTGAGTATGTTGTAGCAGCTGGAGGTATATTTCTTCTTCAGCAGGTTCTGCGTCGGATAGCACGCAGTCTCCGACTTCCGTAAGTGCTATAGTTGTTATGTTGGGGGTGGCAGATCCGCATTCATATGTCGTAAAAGTGACGGCAACTCGAATATTAGTGTACTAAAAGAACATTAATTTGCAGTTTATCCTCCTATAACAAAGAAAAATAACTTAAGATTATTCGCACTCATTAATTTATGCTGATACAGGTATAGTTATTATGTTGCGTAGTTACAGTTGATTGAGGTTATAAGCATTCGTACCCAATTACTAAGATAACTTTTTAAAGATGCGTGATTATGTAAAGTGAATTCACCAACTTGCTTAAGTTTCTTTATTCGTTATTACATCCAAAGAAGAAAAAAATTTGGATATGCATACGTATCACAAAACAAAGAAATCGGATGATAAAAAAAAATAAATAATACGCAGATTTACGTTAATTATCGTTATGTGTATTCACTTTAAGAAATCTTTAGTCAAATGTAGAGTTCTGATCATTATCGATCGAGCTTTCGGATCTTAGTTTCGTTAAGCGCAATTTATTTGGGTGTACAATTTTTGTAGTGTTTTTAAAAGAAATTTTAATATTTCTACCATTTTCTAATATTTCGAGAATTCTATGTGGCCCGGTATACTGCGGTTGAAATTTTCCTTTTCTAGGTTCTACTAATAGCATTACGTGGTCATTAACCTTAAAATTACACGGGTTTAACTTCCTATCGTAATATTTCTTGGAACGTCTTTTTGCGTTATTTAGATTTCCTTTAGCTAATTCGTGTATTTCTAACAATTTTGATCTTAATCTAGTCAAATAGTCATAATAAGTATCTGTAGTATTTTCCCCCAATACCGCCCTCGCTGATGGAACACGAGCTATCTTCCCATATACGCATTCGTACGGGGTGAGCTTCGTCCCTTCATGAACGCTGGTATTGTAGGAAAAAGTCGCACATTCACACCATTCATCCCACTGTCGTATATTTGATACATAGTTCATTAACCATTCCTTTAACGAGTGATGCATTCGCTCAATAGATCCATTGGATTGAGGGTGAAATGCGGTGGTAGTACATGTTTTAATTTTACACATTTTCGCGACGTTTTTCATTAATGAACTGATAAAATTTGCACCTTGATCCGTCAGGACTATCCTTGGTGACCCATGAATAAAAACAAATCGTTTCAGAAAAGCATCGGCAATTGCCGTTGACGTAGTTGAATCTAAAGGGACGGCTATACAAAATTGTGTTAGCAAATCTTACATCGTCAAAATGTACATGTTCCAATTTCTGGTTCTATCCAATGGACCTACGATATCTAACGAAATCTTTTCGAAGCTAGAACCCGGTGTGTCTGTTAACACCATAGGTTGCCTAACCTTATTTCTAACTAGTTTATTTAGTTGACAAGTGCGACAAGCGTTGACAAAATTTTGGATTCCCGCTTTCATATTTGGCCAAAAATAGTGTTGTCTAACTCGGTTATATGTCTTTATTATACCTTTATGGCCGTTTATTGGTGACTCGTGAATTTCACGTATAATTTGTTCACGCAGATCTACTTCTGGTATTTGTATCAAGTTTTTACAGATTATTATCTTAGTTTGAGAATCTGAAAATATATCTTTCAACAGATCGACAATTTCACTCCACGTGATATCGTCTGTTTGTTCTGTTTTTGAAATTCTCAAGGATACCAGAGATGTTGTTTGGCATACGACTAGCAGTGAAAAAATAGCATCCTTGAAAATTTCTCTATCTGTTTGTATCTGTTTTTATATTGCGTGATGGTCGAGGTCGATTTGATTCGTCTCGACCTATCTTATACTCAACAGATAGAGGAGCTTCATTCGTCCTGGACGGATTTGAATGTAATTCGTCCCTGAGCGATTGATGATCCTCAGAAATATTTGTATTTTCATTCATAGCATCGTCAGTCACGTGAGCGTCTTCAGGTGGTTTATTTGCTGTGGCTTCTAAAGATTCCTTAAGGATGTCTAGCGTCCGTGACAGTTCGTCGGCTGGCAGTTGATATCTGTCTTGCTCGATTTTAGTCAATTTTACGCTTGTTAGTATGCTGTCGAAAGGTATCTTGTCGTCATAGTCAAAAGAATATATATGTTCGTCTCCGTCTTGGCGCGTTAACCATCGTATAGATATTATCTGATTATTTGATTTAATGTACTGTTTGCTTTGACATAAATAAAAACTGTCCTTACTGTTTCTTACTGCTAGGAAGTCATTCTTTTTAAACAGTGTCTCGGTTGCGATTGACTCTATAGCGTTTATTTCATAGACCGGTTTACAAGTGTTTTCCTCGGACGTTATCTTGATGATTTCTTCAGTTTCCGATTCGCGTATATTTTGCACTTCGTTATCCGGAGGGTTACGTGATAGCGCGTCGGCCACGAAATTAATTTTTCCTGGAAGATATCTGATGGTAAAGTCAAATTTGTCTATTAATTCAAAATACCATTTTTTTAATTTAGATGTACAGTCCTTTATTTTGTGCAGCCAAACGAGAGGTTGGTGGTCAGTTATAAAGGTGAAATGTCGGCCAATCAGACAATAGTCGAATTGGTCACCGCAAAATCGCATTGCGAGTAGTTCCTTTTTGATAGTGCTATAATTTATCTCGGTTTTTGTAAGCAATCGGCTTGCGTAAGCTACAGGTAAATCTGAATTTTCCTTCCTTTGCGATAGGACACCACCAACTGCGTAGTCTGAGGCGTCTGTTGTTACAAAGAATTCCTCTTCGAAGTTTGGATGTTGCAAAATTGGTTTCTTAATTAGGCAGTTTTTGAGCGTCTCAAAAGCTATTTCCTGTTCATCTGCCCAATTGAAAGCTACTGCTTTCTTCAAAAGATTTGTCAATGGCTTTGCGATCGTTGCAAAATTTGGGATGAAACGTCGATAATATCCGCACAGACCAAGAAATTGGCGTATTCCCTTGACATTTCGTGGACGAGGGAATTTTTCGACAGCTTGGGTCTTACTTGGGTCTGGTCTCATGCCTTTATGACTAATCTCGTGACCAAGAAATGTCACTGATGTTTCGTAAAATTGGCATTGTAAGGGATTTAACTTTATGTTAGATTTCCTTAAAGCCTCTGTGAATTCCAGAAATAATTCGTCTAGATCGTTTAGATTTTCCGCAAACAGTATGACATCATCAATATATCCTAGCTTTCCTTTTCCTTTCGAGCTTAGATCTAACGGTTTATGCCCTAATATTTTATTGGTTAATTCTTGAAAAGTACTTGCCGCTGTTCGCATTCGAAGGCTGTTTTCTCTCGGTCTTCTTCTCTAATCATCACTTGATGGAAACCCGAATACATATCCACGACGATAAAATAGCGAGCCCCGCCGAGCTGCTCGACTAAATGTGTAGTATATGGGATTGGTTGTGGATATGGCTTGATCTTTTCATTTAATTTTCGGAAATCAACTACAACTCTCCACTGTGGCTTTCCTTCAATATCGTCTTTCTTTTTGACAACCCAGAGAGGGCTGTTAAATGGCGATTCACTTCTTTCGACTACATCTGATTCTAACAATTTACTTATTTGCTCGTAAACAACTTCTTGCAATTTTTGAGGTATTGGATACTGTCTTACGTTCACTGGTTCTTCGTCGTAGGTTTCGATTTTATGTTCGATTATGTTAGTGGCGAAAAGGGGTTCTCCTTTCAAATGAAAAACATCAGCAGTTTTTTCAATGAGCTTCTGCAGCCTTGCTTTGTTTTCTTTCGCTATATAGTTTTTAGGTATGTCGTTTAATATACATTCTGTTCGGTTTTTGACATTAGCATTGTATACTCGCTCAAAATTTTTGTGTTTTGAACTTCGATTATCCTTTTTATATGGCTTGACGTAGAATTCAGTGACAGTATTTATGTTTAAAATAGTTCTGTTGATGCATGGTTCTATATCAGAGTTTCTATTGTTGATTCACCTGATTTATTTCGATAAAGTCCAGCAAATTTGCACCTGGAAGGAAATCTCGAATTATTATATCTTCTTCAGTGGTTTCTGTGCTTTCGTTATCTGATATTTCAATTTTCCCTTTGGTTAGACTTGCGCTTACCATGTTGCGCGGAGCTTCTTTGGGCTTAGCATAAGTCTTGTAAGTGCTACGTCGCACATTGTCATCGTCGCTTACCGTATTGCGTGGGGCGTTTACGGGCTTTGCGTACGATGGTTTTGGATTTTGGCCGGGGGATTCGATTAAATTTGCGATAGAGTTCGGAGCGTCATCGTCTACCGTGTCGCACGAAGCATTTTCGGACTCAACGCATGACGTTGCAGAATTGGGTAACACCTGCACAGGAACCTTAGATTGAGGAATTATATTTTTTTAAATTTGAAGTTTTTCTTCGGGAAATGAGCAAATAGTACTGTCTGAGTAGCGTCTCTGAAGGACTCGATCGTATTCTTCACCATATTCGAAAGTAATTAAGTCGTTGATTAGTTCATCGGCTGACCTTGAATCATCTACGTTGGCCTGCATAATAACAAGAGAAGGTGCTTGGTTCGTGACGTTAACTTCTTTTATATCTTCTATATCCATGAAGAAAGTGCTATCTTTGTCTATAAAAATTTTCTCGTTACGATGCTGATAATATTTCTGTGTTGGTTCTAGAGTTAGCGGTGTTATTTTTAGGTCGATATCAAAGATATTGGTATTGAATACTTCTATGTCAACGTAGCCTCCGTCGTTGATTGCCATGATGTTTCCTGTCACTATGCCTTTTTCGTTAAATTTTATTTTCCTAATATAGCCATATTCATCTTCTGGGTTATTCAGCGGAAAACATACAGTTGCGGTTGCTAGAGTAGGTGGTCTTTTAACGTCTTTTAAATTTACGAAAGGCAAGGTTTTGTCCTCGAAAATTAGTGCCGTTCGATAGAAATCGAGGCTTGCACCGTGCTGCTCACAGAAGTTTAAACCTATAATTGCTTCTGTTTTCATCGGACAATCATTGGCGACTATAATGACCTCTGTTGGGGATCCTATATGTCAATGACACATGTACCAATCAAAGGTATATCGGTTCCCGATATTCCTCTTAACAATGGTCGGTTTGATTCGTTAACCATTACGTCTCCATTGAAAATGCCTATTTTTTAGCTGAACCAACCATAGCTTCAACGAAATTGTGTAGAAATTGTGGGGATTCTACGATGACGATTGGCGTTGTTTCTTCTAAGTTGACGGTGTAGATGTAAGTTCTATTACAATGGCGTTCACTGGACCCGTTTTCTCGGTTGCCGCTCCAGGAGCGGTCTTCGCTGGAGCGTTCGTCTCGTTTTTTTGTTGATTCTCTTTGACCCATTTTAATTTACGGCACTCTTCCTTTACATGACCTCTGTTTTTGCAATAGGCACATATTTTTATCTGGTAATTGTTATTATGACTTTTGCTTCTGTCATTTGATTGATTGTTAGTTTGGTTGTATCTCCCCTGATTAGATGTGGTTGCTCGTGGCACATCCGGTTTTACAGCTGCTGCTTCGTTCGTATCTCGTCTATTTTCATAGAGATTCTTATTTCTTTCGTTGATCTTATATCCATGCTTCAAGTTGTCCCTATCAATCTGCTTATCCACCGCGATTGCGTCGTCGAATACTTCGTTCAGAGTTAAGTTTGCTGGGTTTTTAAGCCTTTGCCTAAATTCCGGCGGTAAGCCGTCTCGAAATCCTTCGATTATATCTCCTTCGATTTCAGAAAGTTCGTCACGAGTTAATTCATTGCTGATATCGAAACGTTTTCGATCGATAATAGCTTTTTTAAGGTCAACGATTTGTGTAATAAAATTAAGCAGTGACTCGTTCCTTCCCTCATAAATTTGATCAAGTTTACCTCTTAGATTGTTTAGAGTTTCTGTGGGGGCGAAAACGGATTTTAGTCTATCGACGAATTCGTCCAATGTTCCGAAATTATTGTGCTCGAACGCGATATACGCTTTGTCTTCGAGTTTATTTTTCACTAACTTTATTAACTCTCTCTCAAGGTGCTGAGGAACTATTTGAGTTGCGCGTTTGCATGCTCTGACAAAAGGTATTAAGTTTGTTCCGTCAAATTTTGGTATACTGTTTAAGGCCTCCTTTATGTAAATGCTTGGTGGCACAGTCCAGGAATTCTGTGGTTCTGCTAGGTTATTATGAGGTCTTGATGCTGGGTCTGGTGGTAATGTTTGCTGTGCTTGCGGTGCGGGGGACGTTAAGCGAGGTGCACGCATTCGATCTATGTCACGGCGCATTTTTGCTAAATGAGTTATCACGTCCTCTATCGACTCCTCGGTTTCGTCTATTCGCTTTAACCTCAAATTCGTTTTATTTTGAGATCCCAAATCTATTTTATTAGTTTGTGCTAAGGGAAAATTTGATACACTAGAGGCAGTGTCCGATATGGTAATTTCAAGATTTTCGCGGCGTTTTCTTTCTTTTTCGAGTTCCTTTTCAAGCATTTGAACGCGTTCCTTTTCTACATTTAACGAGTCCATCGCGTCCTGCTTTAATCGTTCTGCCTCACTTAGGACTTTCTTCTCACGATTCCCTAGCGCTTGTTCTAAATCCTTAATTCTTTGTTCGCGTTCTTTTAAGTTGTTAGCGTATAGTCTCAACTCCTCTTCGGTGAGCGGCAAATCTTTGTCGTTAATTCCTCTGGTAGCCATTTTATAAGATACTTAAAATCTAGGCTATTTAAAAAAATAGACTATTGCTTGTGCAATTATTATTATAAATTGTTATTTATATATATAAAGATTGATTTTTTAGATTAATTTGGAGAAAAAGGAGAAGAAAAAGAAATTTTAAATAAAATGCTCCTTACTTATAGAAGAAAGGAAACGCTATATAAGAAAAATTTTTTAATCGATAGTAATTAGATTATTTTTCGACTGCATATGTTGACCGGCTTGGTCAACTTGCAAGGGCGATAGCGGAGCTGGTGCGGGTTGTACTTCTTCGAGACTTAAATCGATTACAACGCGCTGCTGTTGCGGTTGTCGTATCCGGGGGGGAGTTATTAAATATTTAGCTGGCGTGTCGATTACGTATGGGTTAACGACTAAATCTCTTTTTGGGCCGATTTTCTTTCTCGGTAGTAGAAATTGTGGCTCTAGATCAATGTCGTTTCCTTTGGCCTACGCTATGAACCGCGCTCTGGCCTCTCCTTGCAGACTTAGCTTATCTGCTGTTTGCCTTATCTTAGGGTCAAGGCCTCTCCTTTTATTATCTGTCATTTACTAGAGAAATAAGGAGGAAAGCAGAAAAAAGGAAAAAAAAACAAAACTAAAAAGAAAAAAAAATGATTATTTGAAGAGAGGAAGAAAAGAAAAAAAGAAGAGAAGAAGGAAGAAAAATATTTATTAGAAAAAGTTGCTCCAACACCTAATTGTCTCTTTTCTCTTTCCAAGTCTTTTGCCGCTGTTAAGCGATAAAAGAGAACTAGCACTATATGCCGTGAGGCTCAATAGATACAAGCCCAAAATTGAAAATGAACTTTCAGATATAGGGCCAACTTGTTTCTTCCCTTTTTTATTTTCTTCAGGTTGAGCCCTTTGTGCTGTTAAGCACAAACGGCGAATTGCAAGTCTTATGCCGTGAGGCTCAAGACCTACAAGACCCTCAAGAAATAAAACGTTATGATTGAAAAAAAAATTTTTTCTTACTCTCCACCAGAAATTTTTAAATGCTGTTAAGCATAAAAAAATAATTTACGTGAGGCTCAAAAACTGTAAACCCTGTCAGAGAGAGAGAAAAAAAAGAAAGAAGAAGAGAAACAAAAAACAAAAAAAAAATGAAAAAAGAAACAAGAAAGAGAAAAAAAACAACAAAAAAAAATATTAATTTTTAACTCAGTTAGTACAGAATTACATTTGCAAAGAAAGAAAAATGGTTCACTTCATATTAACATAAGAAAAAGTAGCAAACGAAAAATTGAAAGCAGATCTACGAGCGTTAGTTTAATCTTACGCCTTGCGTTAGACAAGCTAATTGACTAAGTTTTTATTTTAGCTATTTGTAAGGTAAAGATTGTTACTCCAGAAAAATGTTATAGTTATAGAAACAGAAAGAAGTAAAGTATTTATTTTTACTTAATGTTAGATTTATTGATCTGTTTGTTAATTTATGTATAAATAAATAAGAATTGAAATAAATGTTCTATGCTCATCTAAAGCAAGTATTTTGTCTAGTTATCTAGCGTTTCCCTGCGATAGAGAACGTTTTGAACAATTTATTTAGTATTCTTTCTTTTTCTTTATTTATCTTCCCCAAATTATTGATTTATAAATAAATTAATATCTCAAACACTGGTTCTGCGCTCATCTAAGACAAGTATTTTGTCTTGCGTTTCCCTGTGATAGAGAACGCTTCGAATATTTGGTTTTCGAGTAATTAATTTATAAACAAATCAAGAATTGAAAATATTAGTTCTACGTTCATCTAAAGCAAGTATTTTGTCTAGTTACCTAGCGTTTCCCTGCGATAGAGAACGTTTTGAACAATGTATTTCAAATAAGAAAGGCGTTATTAGATTTTATTTTTGATTTATCAACTTATAAATAAGTTAACAGATCGAAAAATCTTTACTCTATGCTCATCTAAAACAAGTATTTTGTCTAATATTATTTAGCGTTTCCCCGTGATAGAGAGCATTTCGAGTGTAATTAATTAGTATAAAAAGCAGTAATAAAAAAAAATTTGTTAGTGTTTATTAGTTATTTGACAAGAAATATCCCACCGTCGCTGTCACCATTTGTTATGTCCGGTCACCTTAAATAGGTTTACTCGGACATGTGTTTGTTTGGGATATTTCTTGTTGGTATTGTTAAATATTTTTTATTTTTAAAAGACTGCGGGATAGAGGAGTTTAATCGCTTACCTTGTCTTAACTGCTGGCTGCGTGGTCGAAAGCAAAGGAGTTTATCTACTTAATAAACTTTACACTGAAGAGCGCAGTGCTCCTCTCTGGTTGCCCGCTTGTTAATTATTTAGGAACTGGATTAATGGCACTTACGTTCGCAGAGATTATTTTTGTATATTTTTGTACATGATATTTATTTAATTTTATTACAAATGTTATACAAGCTATTGATAAGTGAATCGCGCAGATTGACAATAATAAATCGGAAGAAACCTCGTTAGTATTTTTATTTATTTTTATTTAAAAATGAAATAGGAAATATTCTTTGTATTAACACACTTTTTCCCCTAGCAGTAAGTTGTATAAAAATCGCGTTTTTATTGGACTGACTTGTTAAAATAAGCGCGCGACTAAATTAAGTTATTTCGCTTGTAATTAAATTTAAAAAGGAAATAAAGCGCGAGTTACAAGTTTTTTTATTGAGGTTCTCTCTTTTGCTTGTACTGTTGCTCGGGAGAACTGACTGCAGACTGACTTATTAAAATTATTTTTCTCTGCAAGAAAGGTACAAATCTAGAAATAAAATGCAAGTTTGTCAAAATTTAAAAGAGTCCCATTGGTCAGTTCGGCCATGAGAAACTCTTTAAAATCTCACATTTGGTGACAGAAGATATCTTCTTATCACGCCTAAAAATGCTGAGGTAGCGTATACGGCGCACGAACTTACTGCTTTTCTCTTGACTATAACAAGAAATTAAATTTATTTTGTAATACAGTATATTCCTTATTACTAAAAGATTCATTTATTTATGTACTTATATGTATTTATTAATTTTATTTAGGGAGAGAACTGCAAATAAACATGTTTATATGCATGCATAATGTATATGCGTATATATAATTATATATATGTACGCACATTTATATGTATAACAAAAGGTTACAAAAAATAAAAATAAAAAATGATTTTTCGTACATCCGTGATTATGCGGATGTAACAGCTACCTTTTCAACTATATTTTATAGCTATTATTGTAGTTTTAAAAAACACTTGAATTTTTAGTGTATTTATTACAATATATTAATAGCTAGATATTTTACTACACTTTATAGCTGGAAATAAATGGTTTTTTTAGATATTCTTCATAGTTGAAAATATACCTAAATTTTTAGTTGATGTTAAGGTTATTACTTATAGATATTTAGCTGAAAAAACATGAATATTGTTATAATAAATATAGCTGTATTTAACTTATATTTTTAGCTGTTTATATGGATGTTTTTTTTGACCGAGAACAACTGAAAATATAACTGTAATTTTAACTGTGTTTTCAGCTGTTTTTTAGCTATATGTTTAACAATTTTTTTTAGCTAAAAATATTATTAGTGTAGCTTTCAGATATACTCGAGTTTATTTATATTGTCCTTCCCTACCTTTGCTGTAAATTGATTAACCTATACATACACTAAATCAAAGTAATAATGTCCCTGGGGTCGCTAGAAAACACGCGCGCATTTTTTAGTAACGGTTAGATGGATCGGTCTTATATACAAAGTGTACTCAACTCTTACCACTTGCAGGAGTTGGACACTAATTTCAAAGAGTCAAAACTGCTACATTTTAAGCTTAATTTTTAGCTAATTTTTTCAGCTAAAAGTTTTTGACGCGTTGAAATTTGTGTCCAACTCCCGCAAGTGCTGAGAGTTGAGTACACTCTGTATATAAGACCGATCCATCTAACCGTTACTAAAAAATGCGCGCGTGTTTTCTAGCGACCTCAGGGACATTATTACTCAGATTTAGTGTATGTATAGGTTAATCAATTTACAGCGAAGGTAGAGAAGGACAATATAAATAAACTCGAGTATATCTGAAAGCTACTCTAATAATATTTTTAGCTAAAAAAAATTGTTAAAAATATAGCTAAAAAACAGCTGAAAATACAGCTGAAATTACAGTTATATTTTCAGCTGTTCTCGGTCAAAAAAAAAAACATCTATATAAACAGCTAAAAATATGAGTAAAATACAGCTATATTCATTTATATTATAGCAATATTCATGTTTTTTCAGCTAAATATCTATGAGTAATTACCAAAACATCAACTAAAAATTTAGGTATATTTTCAACTATAAAGAATATCTAAAAAACCATTTATTTCCAGCTATAAAGTGTAGTTAAATATCTAGCTATTGATATATTGTAATAAATACACTAAAAATTTAAGTGTGTTTTTTAACTATAATAATAGCTATAACATATAGTTGAAAAGGTAGCTATTAATATTTTCGGTAGATAATGAAATTATTAACTATACTATTAAGAGCAGGTCGTATATCTCTGTCCTTTTCTAATCAAAGAATTAATTTTTTTGCAAAATCTAATAATTGTAGCAAAAAATAAGGAGATAGCCCCATCTCGTATAATAAAAAGCAAGATTTTCTTTGATGAGGAAAAATTATTTTTATCGATTTATTTTGAAGAGAACCTTGAAAAACTTAAAAAATAGAGGCTAGGATGGATAATTCAGTTTTTCAAGGTTTTCTTAAAAACGAACCGATAAAATTAATTTTTCCTCATAAAAGAGAATCTTGCTTTTTATTATACGAGATGGGGCTTTCTTCTTATTTTTTGCTACAATTATTAATTTTTGTGAAAAAATCAATTCTTTGATTAGAAAAGGACAGATATACTCGACCTCCTCTTAAGTACATTTTTAACTATAAAAAACAGCTAAAAAAACACATCGATATAGCTGTAAAAACAGCTCGATATAGCTATATATTTAACTTTTTTTTTAGCTATATTTTGTAGCTAACCTTTTTTGACCGGGATTTGTTGTCAAAGTTTGATTATATTTTACTATAAGAAGATAAAAAAAATTTTTTCAACAAAAAACAAAACCGACTTCAAAAAATGCACTAAAAAGTTACAAATAATTTATAATCTTTAATAATTATACGCATAGTACGCATCTAACTCAACACATGTGCTGCAAACATATTATAGATTATCTAATTATTTGTAAACAGCACAAACAAATTATATTATTGTTTAATTCACGAAAAAATATTTTCGAAGTCAGCGTCAAGTTGTTGAATTGTTCTGCACAGATGTAGAATTTGACGCCGACTTCAATAATATTTTTTCGTGAATTAAACAATAATATAATTTGTTTGTGCTGTTAACAAATAATTAGATAATCTATAATATGTTTGCAACACATGTGTTGAGTTAGATGCGTACTATGCGTATAATTATTAAAGATTATAAATTATTTGTAACTTTTTAGTGCATTTTTTGAAGTCGGTTTTGTTTTTTGTTAATAAAATTTTTTTTGTAACTGTTTAGTACATTTTTTTGAAATTGGTTTTTTTTTATTAAAAAATTTTTTAGTGTATCCCCCTACCAAAAGCGCAAATATAGGTAGACCCACTAATTATGCCTAACTTCCATTATCAATTCATAACGCATGCATTAGTACATTATACCAAGCAATGTATAGGAGGAAAGAGAGAAGGCCCAACGGCACAGTGTCGTTGTGTGTGCATGTATACATATTGAAGCTTAGGTAAGAGAGGGAGAGCGACAGAGAGAGGGAGAGAGAGAAAAAACAAAACTCCCAGTTTTCTTAATTTGATAATTGGGTCATACAAACCGAATATTGGCCCAATAATTATAGGACACGTATGGGACCTTCCTGCAGACATTCTCTATCAGATAAGAAAAAGTTTTTTCGAATCGGTTAAGAAATGACGGAGTTATGAGGTAACAGACATAAAAAAAAAAAAAAAAAAAAAAATAATCAGTTGAATTGAGAACTTCCTCCTTTTTGAAGTCGGTTAAAAATTAACTATCTTTCCATTCTATTGCTGAATTTCCATAAAAGGAATGTATTAACTTGTAGTATGTTCCGTGATGATTATTTATTTAAATTTTTAAATTATTCCAATCATTAGTTTTCAAGATATTTAAATTTCTTATTCCAAATGGAAAAATTTTAGTAAATAATATTGGAACCCAAACTTCTCAATAACTAATGAATAGATTTATGTAAAAATTTAACTGAATAATCTTCGTGATACATACGATATGTTAATGCATCTCTTTATTCAAAATTTTAAAATACAATGGAAATATAATTAATATTTATGGGTGGAAGTGTGCTGTCCATTTTACATCTCCTTAAATAATTTATATTTATAAAATTCACATAATATCATATACAAACTATTAAAATGAGAATCATATATTCAATATTATTGTCAACTATGAATAAAAAGTTTTAAAAATTATTTTTAAGGGAAATCCTCATACCGGCATAGAGTTCTACCTTATCTACATTTAAATTATGAATTTTAATAAAAATTTAACTATTCATGACTGAAATTCGTAGGAGAGGCACATTCTTAACATACCAAAGAATTTATTGCAACGTTAAAAGACAATACAAGGGTAAAAATAAAGGCGAAAACCTCTTAATACGATTAACTTTTCAATGCAGTTATGAATAATCGTACTATGCAGTTTTTGTCTTCATTTTCACTTTTATTCTGTCTTTTGACGTTGCAATAAATTCTTTAGAATATTAAGAATGTGCCTCTACTATGAATTTCAGTCAAAAATAGTTGAATTTTTATTAAAATGCATAATTCAAATGTAGATAAGGTAGATCTCTGTGCTGGTATGAGGACACCCCTTAAGTGATAACTTATAAATAGTTATATTATTTTATTAAATACATTTCCAACCTAAATAATTAACTTCATGTTAAAACTAAATTTAATTAGCATTCAATACCACAAGTTATTTAAAAAATTTATTATTATTTAAAATTATTAAAAAGTTATTTATAAAAAGTATTCTCATATCAAAATTTCAAAATTATACCAATTTAATTTTTTATTCTTTACATTAGAAAATTAGTTTTGATGTTTAAATTTTTTTGTGAAATGCAACATATATATATATATATATATATATATATATATATATATATATATGTTACGAACAGAATTAATATTTTTAAGTTTATAAGATCATATAATATATTTTTTAAAGATTATATTTGTATTTTGTTTCATTTTTAATAACTAAAGTTCTTGGTAAAGTTTTTTAAATAAAAAATTAATTAAATTGTATTATTTTAATTCCAATTCATAGGAAAAGTTTAACAAACGAAAAGATTTTAGTTTTATTAGTTATTTAAGTAATATTATAATTCGTTGTATTGCGTATTAAGATTAAAATCGAGCTACAAGAGTGCTTGGAAATAGTGCCATTGTATTTAAAATATCGAGTTCACGTTGTTAATATACACTAAGATTATATGTGAGAAAATATCGTTAGCTGAGAAAGAAAGAAATGTAAAGAGATCGGCATAAACATGGCATACAGTACAAAATTGATTAAATAATTTCTATAAAAATTATTATATTATTATGTATAATAAAATTAATGATAATTTATAAATGACATAAATATATATTTATTATCTTATAGTAAAATATTTTATCACCTTATATGAAAATTATTTTGTAAAAGTAGAATAATGCTGCGACTAAACAAATGATCATAAGAAAATATTGAATACTGTAAATAACAATAAAAAAGCGTTAGGTTAGAAATAAATAATGGTTCTCACATAGCATGGAAGATTTCACTAAAATATTTCGAATTATTCCACTGGAATATTTCAATGGAACCTTTCATGCAGATTATTGAAAGACTCCACGGAATATTTCAAAATATTCCACTGGAACCTTCCATTGAAAGCTTCCAGGACTATTTTAGGAATATTTCAAAGGAATGTTCGGAAACTTTTTCGAAATATTCCATGTAATATTCACGAAAGATTTCTGAAATATTTCATAAAATATTCCATGTAATGTTTATGCATATTCCAGTAAAATATTTCATGGAAGATTCCAGAAAGATTCCATAAACATTTCGCTGAAAGATTCCGATAAACTTTAAAATCGTACAGCGGATCATTACATAAATCTTTCAGAACTAGTCAACTAAATATTCCACAGAAAGATTTAAGTAATCTTCTAGTGGAATATTTCATGAAAGATTTCAGAAAGATTCCATAAAAATTTCACTTGAAGATTTCAAAAAACTCTAAAATCGTACAGCGAAATATTAGATAAATCTTCCATAAATATTCCACGAAACATTTCACGGATAGATTAAAATAATCTTCTGATGAAATATTTCATGAAAGATTTCAGGAAGATTCCGATAAACATTAAAATCGTACAGCGGAATATTACATAAATCTTCGATAAATATTCCACGAAATGTTCCACAGAAATATTAAAGTAACCTTCCGGTGGGATATTTTATGAAAGATTTCAGGAAAATTCCATAAACATTTCACCGGAAGATTCCAAAAAACTTTCAAATCGTACAGTGGAATATAACATAAATCTTCCATAAACAGTCAACGAAATATTCCACAAAAAGATTTAAGTAATCTTCCAGTGGAATATTTCATTAAAGATTTCAGAAAGATTCCACAAACATTTCACTGGAAGATTCCTTAAAACTTTTAAATCGTACAGCGAAATATTACATAAATCTTTCGTAAATATTTCACAAAATATTTTACGCAAAGATTACAGTAATCTTCCAGTGGAATATTGCTTAAAAGATTCTAGAATGATTCCATGAAGTTTTCGTTGGAAGATTGCGCGGAACGTTACGGGAGGTTTCCAGTGACGACGATAAGGGGGTGTTTGTTAAATATATACCTCACTTACTATAAAAGCGAAAGGGTATCGGCACTTTGATGTGCACAGTCAAAGCGAATATGTAAATGCGATTTTATAACTAAATGTTTATGTATGCGTATATGTATTGATGTATAAGTGTAATGTGTTATTATATAATATATATACTATCCCCTCACAGCATTTCACATTTTCCAAAAATCTTCCAGGAACATTTCATGAAAGATGAGAGATTACCCAAACCTTCCATTTTTATATTCTTGAAATCTCTCAAGAGTATTCCATGGAATATTCCAATGTAGGAAGAATCAAGGACATACGAATATTACAGGAATATTTCACGGAAGATTCCTGAAATATTCCAAATCTTCCGTGCCAATATTTTGCGAATCTTCTATAAATATTCCACAGAATATTTTACGATGGATTTCTAAAATCTTCCAGAAATATTTCATGGAATATTTCATGAAAGATTCTTTAGATCTTTCGTGCATATTCCATGAAAGGTTCATGAAATGTTTCAAATCTACCGTTCCAATATTCCGGAAATTTTCAATGAATGTTCCAACGAAATATTTCATGAAATATTCCTGCAAAATTCCTGGAATATTTCAAGAAAAGATCAGAGATGTCCTAGATCTTCCAATGAAATATTCTTAGAATCTTTCAGCAATATTCCATGGAATAATTCAATGTAGGAAGATTCAAGGACATACGGAAACGATGCTAGGACTCGAATTTTACGCCGTAGACGAGAACGTTTCGCACCAAATCACGTTGATCCAACTCGAGCATTTGATAGAGGATCCGTTATAGTATGGGGTGGAATATCAATGAACCATTGATCAGACTTAGTGATTATCCCACCCCCAGGATTAACAGCGGGACGTTACATGAACGAAGTTTTACGCCCTCACATAATTCGCATAAGTCGGCAAATGGGCCATAATTTCATCTCGATGCAGGATAATGCACGTCCCCATACTGCAAAGGTAACTCGTACTTACTTAGAAGAAAACAACGTAGAGGTATTGCCTCATCCTGCTAATAGCCCAGATCTCAATCTTATAGAGCATGTGTGGGACATGATAAGCAGGCGATTACATAACTTATAGAGACCTCCTGCTAACTTCCAAGAGCTTGAGAGAATTCCTAATGAAATTTGGCACGAGATACCTTAAGATTCAATGAGAGCATGCATTAATATGCAACAGCGTTTACACGGAGAAGGTTTTGCATCCTAAACGATGGTGTGCTTTTAAAACGGGCCACACGGTGGCTCGCCTCAACGATAAATATCGATGCTTGTCTAAACAAGCATGAAATTTTTGGATGCGGCGCGCCACCTCGCGCACTGTATTTTGACTTATGCACGAGAAAAAGTGATACATGAATTATGAAATGCGAAGCAGTATGCGCAATTTACGATGCAAAACGCATCCCTTTTTCTAGTGCGTCGCGCATCATGTTTGTTGTGACAAAACTCTCTCGGTGTAGGAAAAGTTATTCGTCAGCGAGGTGGCAATACACGGTAATAAAGATCTCGGGCGCATAGGGTTTGAAGTCAAAAAATACTGCGGAAGTGACGAGCCACGGGGTCCCTAATGTAAGAAACGGTTCACACAATGGGCCCTTTTTAGGGCTACAATGATGCGTAAGTCCGACCAACAACCTCCTCGTGGTACGCATCGGGTAATGCTGATGTTGGCGGTATTTAGCTAAAACATTGGGATATCTTCAAAATGGCATAACTTGGTCAAAAAAAATCGTAGAGGGTCTATTTTATTTTAAAATACTCGAGAAATTGAGACGTAGAAATGTGGCATTATCTCGAAGCTATTAGACATCATTCTTTTTTTTTTTTTTTTTTTATTATATCTACGGGCATTACTGCCCTTTTTAACACATGGAAATTCATTTTTAAAACAACATAATTTGACGTATTATTTAACGTGGTGTCAGCCCACGGCAGAGACAGCGAAAAAGCGACCAGACGGGGAATCGATCCCGCACCAACGGGAATACGAGTCACGCGCCTTAGCCACTACTCCACTAAACTCTACATTCTTTCCTAAAAGTACACATGATTCCCTATAAAACTATGAAAAATCATCTCAATACAATGAAAATTGACCGAGTTCCAAGCATTTGAAAAATGGCAATTTTTCGATGAAAAATTCTGTTGCGATAATTTTGTTGCGGAGTATATAAATGAAAATTAGATATCGCGATCGGTAAACCTAACCTCGAAATACTATACATCGAATGTTAGTTTATAACATTTTATACATAGTGTTTTTGTGAATCCTTTGAGTTGTGTACGCTCAGGATTAATCTTACGAATTTTCTTACTATAGTAGAAGATTTTGATTTGACGCATCGTGTATTCACAATCTTTGAATGAAAATATTTTCAGGAGAGGGGAAACTGCGACATGCCGTTAATACAGAAAATTCTTTATAAGTATTTATATTGTATGTACTTTTTTTACATACAATATAAAAATCTAAAGAGTTTTCTTTTGATGATACTTTATAATCCATGTTTATACAAAAAAAGCAGAAAGAATTTATAGATTTAAATCAATATATTCACTGATCTGATGGTTCAAATTTTTTATCAAATTTAAACGACGATATCTCTGGTTCTAGTGTAGCTAAAAATATTTAAAAAAAAGTAAATTAAAGGTCTTCATCTTTACTTTAATATCATATAAGTGCGAAATACTCAACTATACGATAAGGCCATTGAAAATTGAAAAACATTAAATTTTAGGTACATTTTTTTAATTTTTCATCCATAATTTGACTCTGCAGCTATCCTAAAAAAATTTTTTTGGGTCTGAATTGAATTTTAATAGCTCATATATAAGCATAATCAATTGTTCAAACAGTCTGGTAGAGATTAAAAAATGTTAGGGGTGTCAAATACATGACAACACTGAAAAACAGCAAAAAAATTCTAGAAAATGGTTTTTTGAAAAGTGTGGGTGGTTACACTCTATTCAAGAGGGATATATCAATATATTTCTTAGTTTTTAGTGACACATTAATGATTTAAGGGTTGGGAGCAAGGTTTTTTCAACTTTAGGAAATAAGGGACACCCTAATATATATATGGAACGTTTCACGTCAACTCACCTAACAAAAAAATAGAATTCGTCGAAAATCTGTGAAAATGTTCTATTTGATAACCAAAATATACAAAATAAATTTTAGAGGTCCAGGTCAAAGGGGTCAGGATTTAAACGTGATGGAATTTTTTGAATTTTCGAAATTTTTTGCTAAATAAATATTTTACTGAATTTTTTTCTCAAAAACTATCAATTTTCCGTTAAAACTTAATTGAATACTTTTTCTTGAAAATTAAATGTAAAATTCACCTGAATTTTTGCAAATTATAATATACTGATTTTTATGCTTACTTGATCGATTTAAACATACTATTTAGCATATCTAAAAATCGAGCAGGTTAAATTGACTTTTTAAAGTCTTATTTTTTTTGTTTTTTTATGAAGAAAAAATATACGAAGCCTCCAGTTGGTCAGCCTTCTCAAAGTTACTTAATTGTGTAAAAATGTCTGAAAAAATCGTTATTTTGGATCAATGATAACATTCGTGATTTTTTTTCTGAAAAAGTATTGATTTTCGGGACAAATGTATGAAAATGTTTTTTATTGGAAATCATGTGTAGAATATGAACATATTTTTACAAATTGTAATTTGAGACATTATGGACCATATATACTAAAAATTTAACAAAAAATAAATTTTAAAATTTCAAAATTTCATTTATAATTTGTGATGAAATTTGTTAGGTGAGTTGACGTGAAACGTCATATATATATATATATATATATATCTTCCTATATTATATAGACGTAAGCCTCAAAAAATAGCATTCTTGCGTCCTCCCCACTCCTCCCCCTCCTCCCCCCTCCTCCCCCAGCCTCACATTTCTAAATTTTTTTAACGTAAATATAGGTTTTTTTTTCAGCCTCTGTGAGATGCCCCCCTCCTCCCCCAGCCTCCCCCTCCTCGAACAGCCTCTGACATCGCCTCAACGTTTGTCGCCTCATATTACCTCATAGGTCTCCTCAAAGACTCCTCAGAGACGCCTCAGGTAAGCCTTAGGAATTCCTCGAAACGCCTCAAGTTTGTGAGAGTGATATTTTAAAAAATTTTCAAAAATAACGTAAAAATATTTCCCCTCCTTTTATGACGCCTCAGGGTACGCCTCAGAGATGAGGCATTTTTTTTGTATGCCTCTTGTCCTGCTTTATACATCGCCTTGGAAAAGCTTCAAGAACGCCTCATACATCGCCTTATAGACGCCTCAGATATACCTACGTACTCCTCTAATAAATAAATTTTTTTTATCTATATAATCAAAATATTGTGTCAGTAACAATATAAGCATAAAAATAAAAATTTTAACAAATATAATTTTTAATATATAAATTTTAGTCTTAATTTCTATTCTTTCCACACCACCCGTGAGGTAAATAGTGAGGGCGCGCTTTTTTTAACATGGTGTCCCCAATTTTTTAACATAAAACAGAATATTTTTAAAAATAATTATAATATATTAAAAATTATTTTTTAAAATAAATTATAATTAATTAAAAAAAATATTCCATGATATATTAAATAATCAGGCCTAATCCATGATACTAAAATTTAGATATTAATAAATTATATTTCTTAACTCCAAAATTCAAGAAACAGCAGAAGCATTGGTATTAAAGATCACTTAAGATAAACCATTTTTAGTTCAATTAGATGTTTTTGCTATTTCTTAAAATTTGGAATAAAAAAAATTCCATCTTAGGAGTGATTCTTACGAATGTTCTGAATTTCAAATTCATGAAAATTTAAAAAAATTTATATTCAAGAATATATATCATATATTTGATAAAACGAATAAATTTTTATGATAAATTTTATTATTTTCTAAATATTCTATTTTTGGCCTAATATTATTCTCTAAACAATATGTTATTAATCTTTTTGCATTCAAGAATATATATCATATAATATATTTGATACTAATGAAAAAAGCTAACGTTGGAAAAGTTCAGAAAAAAATGAGGAGAAAAAAAATGAATGATCCAAGCTCACGTTTTTTCGCACGAGTCATTAGACCTCACCCAAACTCTAGAGTACACATTACACTAGCAAGTGAATTAATAATCAGGAAAATTTGAAATTTTTTCTGAAATTTAAATTGAATTATTAGCTAGCTATATTTATTCTAGACAATTATGAAACAGAGAAAAAGAAAAAGAAAATTATAATGTGACTGAAATATTTGTTAGTTGATCAAGTTGTTACACAGCGTTTATAGTATTTTCTTACATACTAATGTTATTAATAATAAAAGAAAAAATAAGGAAAATTTCAACTTTTATTTTAAATTTTGAAAATTTCTATAAAAAAGAATGTTTAGATTATATACAAATTTTATATTTTTCGAATCATTAAAAATTTTTAAAAAATTAAAAAATATTGATAAGACAAAATAATTTGAATAAGTTTGTTTAAATCATTTAGAGCCTAGGAGGATGTATTAATCAATTTTAATTTTGTATACTTATTTGCATAATAAATTTAAATTTACATAAAAAAAAAATAAACAAAGAAAATTAAGCAGCTAAACGACATGATTAAAAAAAATTAAAATAAAATTGTGAATAATTATATTAAAAAATAAAAATAAGACTAAACAAGGTTGGAAAATATAACATATAGAGGAGCTTTTATAAATAAAATTAAACAAAGATTCGAATGTAAATCAATTTACTAACCAAATAGAATAACCTTACCGAAAAAATTAGCGTTAAAAATTGTATTGTTCCTTACATTAATTGTTTACAATCTCTGAAAGAACCTAATCGTCAATTGTATCTTCGTCCTTTATTCTACACAAAATTTTCAAATTCAATGTTTATGTTCTTCTTCTTCTTCTCAATATTTTATTGGCCTCTTGATATGTTTATGTTCTGGTTTTTTTTATTTTTTTATTATTTTATTTTCAATAAAACATTTAAGTTGATTTATAACGCGACAGGAATTTTAATTTTTTTATATTATAAAATTTATTAATATCAAAACGTTTAAATCACGAAAAAAAAAATTAACTCAAATTTGACATTTCTATAAACAAGAAAACTGGACTGAATAGTACTGCGTATTGAATTTGTTTCGAATAGATTCTTTTTTTTTGGGGGAAGGGGAGAAGAACGAGAAGTTAAAAGTTGGAAAAGAGAGAGATGTATATAAGTTGGTTTAAAGCTTGATATAGCTTGAATCTAAACAAGCTTGCAATCTCGGGCTCGATTCAATCGAGAGCATTCGAAAAGTTTTCGGATATATACATTATTATATATGAATTCTATAATGCAATAATTTAATGCAATTTGCATAATAATCATTGCTAATTGTGTTAAACTTGATATGTTTTACAGCATAATTACTTTAACACCTCATTTGAATTTATGGCTTTAAATTTTATAATATTAAAGAATAAGTACATCACAAATTGGGGGGCTGGCGAGCAGGGCGAGCAGGGGGGTACCCCCCCTAGTATATATATATATATATATATATATATATATAGCTTGTTCCATTCAGATTCATGCAGGCCGTCACTGATTGAATTTTTTTTTCTACTAAGTAATAAAAATACCTTCTATTATGTATATGAAAATAAAATTTACCTCGTAGAACGCTCAAAAATTTTTTTTTTTTACTACAGCAATTGAAAATGAACCTCTACTTTTAAATGACTATAGCTCCGTCAATTTTTGACCTTTTTAGTTGTTATTTTAAGAAAAGTGTGCGGGATTTTGTCTAGTTTCAAATGCAATCTCGATTTCTGTAATACGATTCGATCTCACTGAGTTATTTACGAAAAACCGAGAAAAAGCGATTTTTTTCAAACACGATTTTCTCAAAAACTATATTTTTTTTTTTTAATTTTTATATGATTTTATACAAAAAAAATACTAACTTTTAGGGTAGGTGAGAATATGCGATTTTGCCTTTTTTTTTAACAGATTTTTAAACGTTTTTTTTATATTTTCGATTTTAAAACATTGATACCATGGCGCATCGTACTATTTTCCCAACTTTACGTGTTCTTACAACTATTTTTATGCTTTTATTTATTAATATATCAAAAATATCAACAATAATCTTTAAAATAAATCCTGGATCGAATATTTTGATCAATTAGAACCAAAGTTATGACGATTTAAAGTTTAAAAAAAAATGCTGAAACTTTAAATAAATATATTTACTTTGAATTTTGAATTTTGAATTTTGAATTTGAATTTTGAATTTTGAATTTTGAATTTTGAATTTTGAATTTTGAATTTTGAATTTTGAATTTGAATTTTGAATTCTGAAAAGGTGAATTTTTTAAATACTAAAATATATTATTCGGTCATTTTCAATGAACAAATAATATACGATACAATTAAGAAAGAACACTAATGAATTGAGAACTAACGTGAATAAAAAAATCCGAATTCGAATAAAACCTTTCAATTTACTTCTTGCCACTCATATCTCGAAGTTTTGGCAGTGTAGATTTGGTTTCGTTCACTTTACCAACAGTGAATCTTTTGGCTACCTTTAATTTCTTTTGCATTTCCTAACCATTCCATTTTTTTTGTCAGTCGAAAAACTTCTAACTCATCCTTGCGGATAACAAGAATGTTAATCGACGGAGTATATTTTGATACGTGAGTGGCGATATTTTCAGCGTTTCTAATAAAATCTGCACACTTCTTAGACAGATTATGCGTGGTAGCATAATGTTTCACTAAACCACCAATACCGTCACAAGCGCCTTTACCATAACCTGTTGCAGAAAAAAGCCATTTTCTGTTTACTTTTGAGTTTTGAAGCTCATAAAATTGATATCTATTTTTAAAATGACTGGCAGCTCCATCAGAAATGGCTATGATTTCATCAAGATCTTGCTTAATATGTTTTTGTTGTAAGTTATCGATTGTTAAATTTATAGCCATTAGGGCATGAGACGAATCATGTTTAATATCGTCAGAGACGGTGACATAACTGACTGTTTTATCATTTCCAAAATAGCATACCGACGTAAATATTGATATTCGGTTTTTACTCCAATGATAGCTTTGAATTTCATTTTGAAGCAGAACTGTTCAATTTCCTGCAAAATCAACATGAATAACTAATTGGAAGTCATTATTTTTCGCTAAAAGTTTAACCTCTTTAATTGCTATACGTTGAATTTCTTTGACCAATTTATGAGCTCTTACAGTGAGAGCGCGCTCTCTTAACTCTATTAAGAAATTTTCAATTGTGCTAGTTTAATTCAGTAAATTTGATTTTTCGCAAACACCATAAATTATTTCTTCATATAAATCTTCTTCTGTCAAAGAAATTACTTGTAAATTAATAGAATCTCCAATATAACATTCTTTACATTCTCTTAGTACACATTTCATATCATCTTTTGAACAAAAAAATGAAGAACATATTTTCAATTCCAAATCTGCAATGTCTTGTTTATTCTCTTTTTTATAATTATTCAAAGCATCTAACATAAGTTTAAGATTCTTACAGTAAACGCAAAGACACGAATCGGTGGGTGGATGTGGTATAACCCACTTCGGTCTTAAAGTGTAGAATGTTGATTTACCAATTTTTGTTTTCATTTCAGAATTTTCGTCTTTAAATAATTGATATATTTCTTTTATACTTCGCGTAAGAAAGCGTTTGACTTTTTTAGTTTTTATACCATTTTCTTTGATAGATACTGTGTCGCTTTTATTTGCACTTTGACGAGAGCAATTAAAATCATCGTTCAAATAATAATCCTTTACTTTCATTACGATTTCACTATCCAAAGAATGGCCACAATAGTTCTCAGACTGCTTGTAAATTTTTTTATTATTTACCAATGATCGTACTTGATCAATCATATAAATAGTTACATTCGGTAAAACTGACAATAAATAATCTTTGGAAATATCACTTGGTATAATACTCAAAAATCGCACTTTCTCAAGAAAATTTGAACAATTATCTAATACAATTTTTATATTCTCAAGCCATTTATCATTTGTTTTACATTCATTATTTTCATTCAATGCGGGCAAATCCGTTATATCGTAGACTTTCATCATTTTACTTGCTATTTGTGAATCAAATGCATCGTTTATTTGTTTTCTTTTTCGGAGAGCATAAGATTCTCGCATCTTAATATTGATATTTTGAGGCATTTTAATTGGTGAAATATTTAATTTCAAATTACTTGAGGTCTCGTTGAGCTTTTCTACCACAGCCTCACTATGAATAAATTCTTCCGAAGATTGTTAACTGCTTGAAGTCGATGAAATACACGGAAAAAGGTAAATACCATTAAAATCAATACTACACGTAGTATGTATTATTTCTGTGATGAAGTATTGAAAAAAAATGTAATAGTATAATTTTAATCAATACTAGACTTCAAATTTTAACTACTAATGCTGGCATTACTATATTACGAACTGAGTGCATGAATTTCTGCTACGTAGTACCTATTTTTTCGGTACTAGGACTGATATTTCACCTATCCGATCCAGGGGTAAAATTTTGCAGAGAATATAATTGCTATATATAGAACTGATTTTCCCATACTAGAATTAAAAATTGATGATTCTAAAATCATTTTTATAATATACAACCCTTTTAAATTACTGATAATTAATTTTTAACTTAACAGGATGTCAGAGCTGTTAGAATCGATTTTTGCTTTTTTTATTTTGTTGACATCTTTTTAAATTCATTAATCAAACAAATATTCTAACTTATCCGCACTATAGCTATGTTAGTACAATCATTTTTGTTAAAATAAAAAGTCATTTGAATTTATTTCTTTTATAAACTTAGATTGAAAGTTAGATCAAGCTTGACAAACCTAACCTCGAAATACTATACATCGTAAGTTTGTATATAACTTTTTATGTATAGCATCTCGGTGGATTTCATGAGTTGTCCGCACTCAAGCTTAATCTTACAAATTTCTTTATTGTAGCAAAAAAATTCATCTGCTTTTTCCCGTTTATAATAATCAACTCAAGTTTAAAATTAATAATTAGTAATTTGAAATTTTTACATATTATATGATCGATATTATATTTATTGATTGCTAAAAATTTTTATACAATTTAATGGTTTTTACATTATGATGAATTAGCTGTATTGAAGTTTCATATTCGACAGCGCCGCAGTAAATATTGTATAGGTACTATGTTAGTAAAAGATAATGTAGTCCCGTAGTACGGAAAAATTCGGTACTATACCACACAATTCTTGGGACGAGTCGCGTTAAAAAATGTACTTATATAGGTCGTTTTAAAATATATACTGAGTATCAATTAAAAAACGACTGGTAATATTCTTTCTAGTACTGACTCAAATTAGTACATTCTTTTCAGGTATTTCCCTTTTTCCGTGTAGGCGCATTTTTCACTTCATCTAATAATATTTTGTAACACGAAGGGCATACTTTATCTTCTCTAGAGAAAGAAGTATTTGGATACAAGCGCTTCAAAGATTCCGTTAGATCACCAAATTCTCTAAGCGGACTTTTGGAGCAATCATAAACAACTTTTTTGTGCCTTTCTTTTAAATCCTTGCACTTCATTTTAACAATCAGTGATGCCATTATTGATATTCTGTTTAATGACAGATCGAAAAAAATAATTTTTCTTAAACAACTTTATTTTTTATCTTCGTTTTCTTATATTTTTGAACGCGTCAAGTCGTTGATGAGAATGCAAAGAACGAATCATCGCCACCTAGTAGTGACATGCGTCAACTCCCTACAAAATGAATTCAAATTTTAGGCGCGAAATTCAAACTGATAAAAAAATTATACTCTTCAACAAAAAAATTTTTATTATAATAATGTACCATAAAAAGAGGATAAATGGTTATGTATTCTTTCATCAAAATAACTTTTTCTTTTGAATTAAAAAATTTATATCTTCAGATTTTAATCTTTAACGAAAATTGCGTTTCCTCAATGTAAATAACGTATTTACTTAAAGTTTCAGCATTTTTTTTTAAACTTGAAATCATCATAACTTTGGTTCTAATTGATCAAAATATTCGATCCAGGATTTATTTTAAAGATTATTGTTGATATTTTTGATATATTAATAAATAAAAGCATAAAAATAGTTGTAAGAACACGTAAAGTTGGGAAAATAGTACGATGCGCCATGGTATCAATGTTTTAAAATCGAAAATATAAAAAAAACGTTTAAAAATCTGTTAAAAAAAAAGGCAAAATCGCATATTCTCACCTACCCTAAAAGTTAGTATTTTTTTTTGTATAAAATCATATAAAAATTAAAAAAAAAAATATAGTTTTTGAGAAAATCGTGTTTGAAAAAAATCGCTTTTTCTCGGTTTTTCGTAAATAACTCAGTGAGATCGAATCGTATTACAGAAATCGAGATTGCATTTGAAACTAGACAAAATCCCGCACACTTTTCTTAAAATAACAACTAAAAAGGTCAAAAATTGACGGAGCTATAGTCATTTAAAAGTAGAGGTTCATTTTCAATTTTTGAATTTTCGTTTTTACATACAACACTAAAATTGCTGTAGTAAAAAAAAAAATTTTTGAGCGTTCTACGAGGTAAATTTTAACTTCATATACATAATAGAAGGTATTTTTATTACTTAGTAGAAAAAAAAATTCAATCAGTGACGGCCTGCATGAATCTGAATGGAATCAGCCATATATGAATGGAACATTTCAATCCAACTGGAAGAGTAGAAAAATAAAAATCTCTGAAACTCTGAGAATATATCCTGTCTGTTACATTAAATGTGTCAAAAAATTTTCAAGGATTTAGATTGGAAGGATCAAGAGCCATAGATTCTTGAAATTTAGAAATTTTTCAAAATTTTCGGAAAAGTCCCGACTTGATCATTTTTTTTCCTGAAAATCCTAATATTTTAGAAAGAAATTCATGAGAATACTTCTTGTTGTTAATGAAGAGCAGAGTTAGCATGATTTTTTACAAACCTGAATTTTGAAGTTTTCTATTGGTTCTTATGTGTATTACATGGTGATTGAAATTACTCATTGTTTCCCACTTCAGAAATTTCTTTTCGCGGGCTTTTTTTCTCTATTTTACATAAACTTAAAAATGAAATTTCGATCATGTAAGTCAGAGCCATCGATAAGGAGTTAAAACAGTTTAAAATATATATTATCATGTATGATTAATTTTTATATTGAAAATAAATTAGACATGAAAATATATATTTTAAACTGTTATAACTCCTTATTGGTCGCTCTTTCTTACACAGTCAAAAATTTATTTTTAAGTTGATGAAAAATAAAAGGAAATATGCCCTCGAAAAGCAATTTCTGAAGTAGCAGACAATATAATTTCAATTACCATGTAATACATGTAAGAACCAATAGAAAACTTCAAAATTTAGCTCTGTAAAAAATAATGCTAACCCTCCTCTTCATTTAAAACAAGAAGAATTCTTATGAATTTCTCTCTTAAATATCAGGATTTTCAGGGAAAAAAATGATCAAATTTCAAGGATCTATGTCTCTTGATCCTTCCAATCTAAATCCTTGAAAATTTTTTTACACATTTTGAGTAACAAACAGAATATATTCTCAGAGTTTCAGCGATTTTTATTTTTTTGCTCTTCCAGTTGGTGTAAAATGTCCCATATATATATATATTAGACAGGTCGTTATTTACTGAAACTTACTGAGCATTGCTCCCGACCCTTAGATCGATGTGTTTATACTAAAAATTAAAAAGGCAGTTAGAATACCTTGTTGGAATAGAGATTTAACCTTGCCGAATCGAAAAAAACCGTATTTTTTATTGTTTTTTCTTATTTTTCTTTTTTCTACATACAGCTATGACTAAAAAAATTTTTTTGAGACCCTCTTTCACACTTTTTCTATTGTTGTAAGTTAGCATAATATCTTATGGGTTGATTTTAGAGCCGAGAAAAATTTTTTTTCCGAATTGGTGCTCTTGAAATAATAAAAAATTTTACTTAAACGGGTTTATTCTCGTGTATTTTGAGGTTAAAAGTACTTTATAATTTTTTTTTAGCCAAACAACCAACATAACTCTAAAGTAGGCTTAAAGATCTCAAATTTCTTTTTTTATAAAAGTTTCCAGGTTCTTCTGATACTGAGATATGGCCATTTGAATCTGATAGGAAATTCGTAGAATAAAATCTGTAAACATCGTGAGCATGCAATTGACTATCAACTCCCTCTGATCACAAATTCAGTTTCAAAGCACATAGAAACGGTCGAAGTAACTCAAAATGAAGGTCTTAATTTCAACGAAAAAGTGGCGCACAGGTGCCTTTCGCACAGTCAGAGTTATAAAATTAGTAAATACCCATATAGAAATAATTTTCGTAAATATCTGTTAATATCTCTACATATCTCTAAATAACTGTAAATAATTAATAAAAAGTATTGAGACTGAAACATTAATATAAGTTATTTACACTTATTTATTATTATTTACAATTATTTATAGTTATTTAGTCATTTACGATTACTAACTGATTTTGAACGTTATTTTCTATTATTTACAAACACTTACAGTTACTTACTCTTAATTACTATTATTTACTATTATTTACAATTTTTAAAATTTTTAGGTAAGTAAATAGTTTATTGTTATTTATTATTATTTATGATGATTTACAGTTATTTATAGTTATTTACTTTCGTTGTCGTAGATAATTTTTCCGAGTGTGGGTGAACGGTGATGGTCCTGGTCGTATTCTTGGTATTGACAGAAGACTCCATCCTCAAGCATACGTGAACATCCTTGAAAATGAGCTTCTGCCAAGTCTACGAGAATGATACGCAGACGATGAGGTGCCAATTGATATAATGGAGGATAATAGTCCTATACATACCGCACATATAGTGCGTGATTAGTACGCAGCGCATCCTCAGCTTCAGAGATTTGACTGGCCACCACGTTCACCAGATCTCAACATCATCGAGAATGTCTGGTCATATATGGTGAAAGGATGGAGACCTGAAATCGCAAGAAATCGTGAGCAGCTCGTGGAACTCGTTCAAGAAGCATGGTCTGCCTTATTTGATAATCCAAAATATTTTTATAATTTATGCGATTCTGTCCCACGAAGATTGCAGAAAGTGATAGATAATGAAGGTGGATTTATTGATTATTGATTTTTGATGACTTTATTTTAGAAATGATTAGGAAATCTATTAAATTTCGATTTTGAATTTTTTTTCAAGCTTTGTTGGCACACTGCACATGCGCAAGCAGCGCACAAAATACACCTGTTGTGATCTCATAAAAGTAGTTCATAAGACTTAAAATTATAAAAGTTTTAATGTTATTAATTAGTTCTTATAAGATATGTGAAAATTTAAAATTAAAAGTTTCGTTCAAAGTTCGTTTGCACACTGCACATGCGCAAGCAGCGCACAAAATACACCTGTTGTGATTTTATAAAAGTAGTTCATAAGATTTAAAATTATAAAAGTTTTATGTAATATTATTTAAGGTTTTGAATAAAGATATGATATAAGAAATTTTGCTTTATTTTTTAATTTCAAAGTCATTTATAATCATTAAAACGTAGTTCCAAGTTAACATTTTTATATAATTATATATTTCAAAGAATAATTTAAAAATTTTGTTATTATAAAGTTTTTAAAGTATTTATGGTTATATCAAATATAAATAAAGTGCCTAAAATATATAATGTTGAAAAAATATTTTTCAATACATTTTAAGTTTGCAGTATTGGTTGTATTAAAGAAATGTTAAATTTTTAAATAACAAACACTCGTCAAGAAATTTAAAGTTTAAATTTCTTCCTTGTTCAGTCAAATTTGTATCCAGTAAAAATTTATATCCTTCCGGATGCAAGATAGGATATTTAAACAAACGCATACTGGTATGAGCCCATTCATTTACTCAGTAGTTAATTAACAAGCATTCCTGTAGAAAGAAATGCGGTGCATGTCTTGCTTCAACTGTTTGCAAGCGCGGTAAAAGAGTAGCCTTGTATATGAAAAACAAATTAAAATGCACTATTTTAGCTACTTCGGATACTCAAACTATTCATAGTGAGGGTAAACTGGAGGTGCCTGAATATATTTTCTGTTCTGTGCAAATTAGCAACTCTGAACCCGTGTTGGTTTCTATTATTTATCGGCCTCCTGCTATTTCGTTTATTGAAAACACAAATTTTTCAGATGTTTTGAGAAATTATGTCTCTGAATACTCTCAAAAAATTTTAATGGAAGACCCGAATGCCGATCTCCTGCGTGAGAGCAGTGATGCCAAACTTCTTAACAAGTTATCAGCTGAGCTTTCGTTGCAGTTGGTCCAGCACGGTGCCACGCATCACACTCTGACGTCTCATACTTGGATTGGCCTGATTCTTGTTGACGATAATGACACAGTACTTGACGCACGAAACTTACCGGCGAATTTTCACAGTCGGCATAACTTAATTGATGTATGTATTTCCTGTAGTCATGTCATAACAGATAAAGCAATTCAGTATAAAAACTATAAAGATATTTGTCCAACATTATTAGTATAGAGTCAAGCCGGCTGTGATTGGACGCCATTTACAGTTGGTACAGTTGACTCGGAATCTGCACTTGACTGCCTCTGTTACAATCTTAAGCAGCAATACATAATCTTGCGCCGCTAAAAACACTTAGAATTAGTAAAGATAAGTTTCCGTGGATAGACAAAGGATTGTCGCAGATGCGGTGCAAGAGAGATGCCACGTATCGAAAATACAAACGGACGAAGGATGAGAGATATCTTTCTGAATTTCTGCAACTACGTAAAATGATCAACAAGCAGACTGAACAAGCTAGGACTACTTACTATCATAACAGACTGTTCGAAGCTCTTGCCAAAGGTAATGTCTGAAAGAAGTTAAAAGACCTAGGACTCTTGTCCGGACCTTAAGGGGACTTGAATGGATTTACTCCGGATGAGCTTAATGCGCACTTTGCGGAGGTGTCAGTCTCGCCGCACGATGATAATAATGAATGTAGGAGAATTCTTTCCCAGTTTAGTGAAAGTGGCTTTGCCTTCAAACCAATTAATGTTACTGATGTGATGCTTGCAATTTTGCATTTTTTATCACAGGCTAGTGGCGAGGATGGCATTCCGCAGAGCGTGATACTCAAGGTTTTACCGTTCATCAGATAACATCTTGTGACTCTGTTCAATTCCTCTTTTGCATGGGGGGTCTTCCCTTGCCTTTGGAAGCGTGCACGAATTGTGCCATTAAAAAAGTGTCCTGCACCAACAATGCCTAATGATTTTAGGCCCATAGCAATCTTATGTTTTCTTTTAGAGGTCCTGGAGAAAATTGCCCATGACCAATTGCAAGAGTATATTACGACACATCGGATACTTGACTCTATGCAGACTGGTTTTAGAAAGCATCACTCAACGCAGGCGGCCATACTTAAACTTACTGACGACATAAGATCAGGTCTAGATAAGAAACTTGTCACGCTACTACTTCTGTTTGACTTTAGTAAGGCATTCGACATGATCTCGCACTCCAAATTACTTCCAAGGCTGAGATCGATGGGGTTTTCCAGGGCTGCACTCAAGTGGATTAGCTTCTATTTATCAGGTAGGAAACAAATGGTTTCCACGCATTTAAAAGAGGATTCGAATTAGCAAACAACCAATTTAGGAGTTCCGCAGGGTTCAGTGCTGGGGCCTCTGTTGTTTTGCCTTTACATTAATAACATACGTGACACCCTCGACCCCGGTTGTGTCGAGCACCTATTATGTGCAGATGACCTGCAAATTTATACGCAGGTCTCTTATGAGGATGTGAATGAAGGTATTTGTTTTCTACAGAGGGCGGTCAAGGCGGTGTCGGAGTGGGCTGTTGATGCTTCTCTCACACTAAATGCAAATAAAACTAAAGCGATCGTTTTTGGCAATGGTCGACTTATTAATGACCTTTATGCTGGTGAGCCAAGGACGATTGAGCTTGAGGATGGTGTCGCCATATCTTTCTCTAATACCGTTACGAGCTTTGGTGTTGTGCTTGACTCTGAGCTATCATGAGAGCCACATATTCATATGCTGACTAAGAAGTTTCATAGAACTATGTATGGCCTACGGTTTTTTCGTCGGTATACCACTGAGGCTCTGCGCAAACAACTCGCAACCACCCTGCTGTTTCCACATCTCGATTACTGCTCAGTAGTTCTGCTCGATGCCTCACAGGAGTTGAAAAGACGATTACAAAAAATATGGAATTCATGTGTAAGATATGTATTAGGCGTGAGAATGGGCGATCATATCTCTCCTCATAGAGCTGCGCTGGGTTGGCTGCGTACTGATGCGAGGAGACAGTATTTTATGGCTGTACTTATGTACGAAATCGTGCGCATGAATACTCCCGAGTATCTAGTGGGCCTCTTCACTAGATGTGTACCTAGGGTAGCCACTAGGGGAGAGATTAAGGATTTCGCGGTGCCCTTCATGCGTACTGAGACTGGAAGGAATTTCTCTCGAGTTCAGGGTGCGCATTTTTGGAACTCCCTGCCTGCTGATATAAAGAATCTTCCAGCGCTTAGCAGGTTTAAGTCGGCTCTGAGGGGGTACTTGCTTGACCTCAACAATCTAAATTTTATTTTTTATTATTATGTTATTTTATTATAATGTGACGTCCCGTATATATACTTTTTTGCTTAAGGTGTAATTGTATTTATTGGCTGAATGGTTAGTGAGTGAATGCTTTACTTGTTTTTATTATTTTGACTGCGTTTTTGTGCTACTGCACATGCTTTATTATTTAATTGCATTATTTGTCATTTTTCATTTTCAATTTTAAATAAAAATTTTTATATACTATGACTGATAGTTATTGTATGACTGACTTCTAATTTATAGGATTTCCTGTATTTTACTATTTTTTTTATCTATGATATCACTTCTTTTGTTGTGACTTACTTATTCAGTATTATTAGGTTTAGTAACTGACTGTGATATCAACTGCAATATTTTGTATTTATACATTGTTTTATCTGCAATAATTTATATTTATGCATTGTTTTATGTGCAATATTTTTATATTCAAACATTGTTTATGTGCAATATTTATTATTATATTTATGAATTGTATTACACGCCCTTTGTATAATGATATGATATACAATAAATAGTATCCATCTATCTATCTATTCTCGGAGAACGAAAATTTTCTGTTAGTCAATATTTAATCAATTTTTACGTTATTACGTCGTTTGACATTCTAACAGACCCCAGATTTGGATTCAGCGACACGTAAAACTTGAAGGTGTCATTATCTTATCAAATAATAAAAGATATTCGCGATTTGACCTTTAAATGACCTTCATAGACATCTTGTAGGGTTAAGCGGACATCAGATTCAAATACAGTGACTTAAAATATCTATCAGTATCTTTATTTCCTTACTAATCAACATTGATCAATGAGTAATTTGAGAAATAACTATTATTTCCCGATATTACCTGCCGATGACATTGTAAATTTTTTTTACTTTGAGTGCAATACTATATTCCTATGTAAAATTAAATGCTGAATTGATTTCTGATGTAAAAAATATGTAGGATCCGATTTGAATAAATTAAAATCAATTTTCGAATATTTTTTATGAAATCTCTAGGTTTGAGCCGCCCTATTGGAGCCGCCGTTTTGGATTTTTTGAAATCTCCACATTGCAAAAGAAAGTAGAGTGTAAGGCAAAAATTTTGAGCCCAAAAACGATTTTATTGGTGATCTACAATTTTGGACAGAGCCATTATACGTTTGACGTGGATTGATCCATATATATATATATATATATATATATATATATATATATATAAATAATTGCCAAAAATAATTATTTTTCATCGTTATATTATTTTTACAAATTTTATCATTATTTATTTATCATATAACAGTTAATTCATAGCATTTTTTATAATTTCTTTAATTTTTCAGCCTCTAAAGTAAAAAGGCAGTAAATTAAATTAGTTGATATAAAAGCAATTTTTTTGTGAATATCTTTGAGAAAAGTTCATTAAAAATGAATAAAAATTCTTAAGAGAATTTTCATTTTCAATAACGGTTTTGACTGAGAAAGATAAATTGATTGTTAAAGAACAGGGATTATATAGTGGAATTGCTTTCATGTTAACTGATATTCATATATTAGAATTTAATAACATTTCAAACCTCATTCAACATGCAATTAACTTCAATAATTTAAAGACCACAATAAGTTAATTCAGTACTGATGGAGAATCTATACAGTTATTATTTACCGGAAATTTAGAAAAAGGTCACCGGATTCGTGTGTATTATAATAATAAGGTAGTTCATATATATGACAGTTTAAATCTTATATATCTACAAGATGAGTATAAGATTTATATAAACAGATTATTTCCAAACGAATCAGAATTAATCATAGTATTCAAAACAGGACAATCACAAACAAATAATTATAATTGTAGCGTTTTTGCAATCGTTTTTGCTGTTGCAGTACTTTATAATTTAGGTCCATGTTGTTTAAGATATAATGTTTCTCGAATGCGATTACGCTTATAAAGAATTTTGAAAATGCAACAAATAAAAATGTTTCCAGTTTTACAAAATTATAATAATGCAAAAATTAAGAGGAGGTCACGTATCTCTGTCCTTTTCTAATCGAAGAAATGATTTTTTTACAAAAACTAAAAACTTTATCAAAAAATGAAGAGAAAGCCGCATCTTGTATCAAAAAAAGCAATATTTTCTTTGATAAGAAAAAATTAATTTTATTGCTTCGTTCTCAAGAAAACCTTGAAAAACCAAATTGTCCACCCTAACCTCTATGATTTAAGTTTTTCAAGGTTTTCTTGAAAACGAAGCAATAAAATTAATTCTTTCTTATCAAAGAAAATATTGCTTTTTTTATTACGAGATGCGGCTTTCTCTTCATTTTTTGCTAAAGTTGTTAGTTTGTGTAAAAAACTCAATTCTTTGATTAGAAAAGGACAGAGATACGTGACCTCCTCTTAATGACGATAATCCACCGGATATGATAAAAAGGAGTTTTTGTCACAAGCAAGGTCTTAATCAAATACCATTTAATTTAGATTTCGCCGAGCTTGAAAAATTATAAAAAAAACTCACAAATGCATCTATTGACAGAACAAAAAAAGATCATGGAAATGTATCGTAAACAAAACGATTTAAATCATGAAACAATTTTCATGAAAATTGACAATGACATTTCAGGTAGAAATTTTTAAAAACCAGATAATGATATAATGGGAATCGATGATATTCACTCGAATTATAAAGATAATAAAATTAGAACAATTAAGATTAAATTAAATAAAGAAAAAAAAAAATCAAAAGGAATAGATGAAAAAGGAACTTTATTTGTAACAGGACTTAAGAGCATGACGAAGCTGCCCGCCTTCTAATAATATTTCTAATCCTAACTTATGAATAAACGATGCGTTTGATCGTGTTTTTTTGCTACAAAGTAAAAATTTGTAAGATTATACTCCAGTGCGGACAACTAAAGAAATCCACCAAAATATTAGACATATAAAGTTATAATAAAAACTTTCAATGTATTGTATTTCAAGGTTAGATTTATCAAGTTTGATATATAATTTCCAATCCAAGCTCATAAAAAAATAACAAGTCCAAATGATTTTTTATTTTGGCGAAAATTATTGTATTAATATAGCTTTAGTACGGACTAGTCATTATATTTGTTTAATTTATTATTTTAAAAAGATATTGATAAGATAAAAAAGCAAAACTCAAGTGATGTAGCTCCGACATCCCGTTAATAGAAAAATGGTAACAGAAGAATCACATAAATATTAAAAATTTTTAGAAAAAGACATTATTATGGAAATGCGAGAAACAAAAAAGTAATGATAAATTAGAACGAAGGCGTGTTCAAGAAACTTTACGTAAGAGAAAAGCTTATATGAAAATAAAAAAGGGACTACCAAATAAATATAAACAGAAATTAAAAAATACTAAGATAACAAAATGGCAATTCAAGGAAACAATGAGTACTGACATATTGGAACAAATACGTGAAAATGTGGCTTTACACAAGAAAGAAGCTTATATAAAAATTAAAGAAAAAGAACTAAAAAAATATAAAGAAAAATTAGAAAATATTGAGTGTAAACGATTAAAAATTGAAGACAATAATTATAATGAAAATTAGAATAATGATAATCATAATAACAATCATAATATTGCATTGAACGAAGTTATTGATAAAACAATAAAGGGCAAAGTAGAAAAGAAATTAAAGAAAGTAAATGAAAAAACATTAACCGAAAAAATTAATTCGAAACTGATTAGTTGTATAGCAAATATATATTTCGATGAAAATCTCATATCTGAAAATTACATTGGTTCCATGACGAATACATGTGTTCATTGTGACGCGCAAAATTTTGCTTTTAAATATACTAAAAGTAACGATTTCTCTAATTGTTGTCATAAAGGTGAATTAGAATTGTTAAAAAATCCACCTTACCCAGAACGATTAATGTTTTTAGCAACTGAATTAACGGAAGAAAGTATTCATTTTCGACGAAATGTTAGGTTGTACAATAATGCTTTAGCATTCGCAAGTATTGATGCCAATTTTGATACATTGCCGGGTAAAGGACCACAAGTTATTAAAATATGTGGACAGGTTTACCATAATGTCTATGCGTTACATCCTAATAAAGATGAAGCACGTAAATATGGACAATTATATATTTTAGATAATGAAATGGCAACATTTGAACGACATAAGTTTAATACAAATTTAACATTATTAAAACATTTAGATAACTTAATAAGAGATATTGACCCTCATGCTGAAGCCTATAAAATGATGCATGAAATAGGAGAAGAAGAACTACAACGATGTGCAAGAATCAATTTTCCTCTGAAAACTGTTGCCTATTGTCTGCAATAATAATTTGGATAAAAATAGATGTAATCTACCTACCTGTGATGAAGTAGCAATAGCATACGTTGAAGAAGACGATATGCCTCTTATTGAACGTCATATTGTCATTTATTCTAAGTCTGATAAACCAATTAGTATACTAACAATTAGCAAACATACAGATCCTATGACATATTCGCTTATTCATCCTAATGGTGGTTTTGGATGGGTGTCAAATATGAAAAATAAATTTGGAAAATTTAATATTAAAAATTTGTAATTTTATAATTATAGATTTAGTGTTAGAAATGAATTTAATCCATTTCTTAATTCAGGAAAATTATCTTAACATTTCATTGTTGATACGTTTGTAAAAGTTAAAACCTCCAGATTATATTTCATACGAAAAAACCAAAACGTATTAAAAGTGATTTGTACAAAGGTGTTATGGACTATTTACATAACAAAAAAGAATTGAAAAAATTGTAATATTACCATCCAACTTTACAGGAAGTCCACGATTTTTGAAACAAAATTACATTCAATAATATTCATAATACTCAATGACGATTGTAAATTATCATGGTGAATATGACCTTTTGTAACTATGACCCGTAACACACATTGGAAAGAAATAAATGAAAACTTGGAAATTTATAAAAATGCAACAGATAAACCAGATATTATAACATAAGTATTTTATTAAAAAGTGAAAGAATTCAAAAATTTAGTAATAAAAAAGGGAATATTAGGAAAATGTATTGCATATAGTTATGTAATGGAATTTCAAAAATAAGGATTACCGCATATGCATATGTTGTTATTCTTACCAGAAGGGTATCTGAGTTGCGGATCACAGAACTTGATAAAACTTTGAGATAAGTTTTTGGGTACCAAAATATGAGTAAAGCCATAGCGGTACGGTCTAACGCTTCGAAAAAATGAAGTTATGGAAAATTGTCGTCTTATTTCCAGAAAAATATGAAAAAAACTCCAAATGGAAGTGCAAAGCATAACTTTAGTTCTAATTATTATGTTTCAATTCGGAAACTTGCAAATGAAAGCTTGCTTTCTCAACTTTGATTTTAGTTATTGTGCATTTATTAACGATATTTCTAAACAGAATTATTTTAACTTCAATTAGGAGTTCTTTTTTCATATTTTTTTAAAAATAAGACTATAATCTTCCATAACTTTAGTTTTTTGAAGCGTTAGACCGTACCGCTATGGCTTTACTCATATTTTGGTACCTGAAAACTTATTCTAAAGTTTCATCAAGATCGGTGACCCGCAACTCAGACACTCTCCTGGTTAGATAAAAATGATAAATTTGACATTCCCGAAAAAGTTAATAAAATAATAAGTGCGGAAATCCCAAATAGAGATATTTATTCAAAATTATACAGTATTGTTAAACAATTTATGATACACGGTCCCTGTGATATGCAAAATATAAATTGTCCGTGTATGGATAAAAATACGAAACAATGTACGAAAAATTTTCCAAAAAAATTTAATAATACAACATTTAAATCAAATGGGTATTCACTATACAAACGCAAAAATGATGGTGTCAAAATTATTTTTAAAAATAAATTTACAGCAAGGATTGCAGATAATGGATTTGTTGTTCCTTATAATCGTTACTTATTATTAAAATTTAATAAACACATAAACGTAGAAGTTTGTTCCACTGTACAATGCATTAAATATTTATTTAAATACTGTTATAAAGGTCATGATTGTGCATACATTAAAATACATCAAGTAAATGTAGATTTTCAATCAGAAAATAAAGATACTTTTCAAAATGACAATAGTGAAAATGTTGAATAAGAATATGACGAAATCCAACAATACATGAAGAGCAGGCCGGATTCGCTGTCCTTGTCCAATTGAAATTTTTGTTGTTTACTCAAGTATCAATCGGTGTATCTGCAGATTGAAGGTTAAGTGCAATAGATATTATTATTACAAATATTTATGCACAAGAAGAAAAAAATCTATGGCTTTGTTTTTGAGAAAAGTAAGTAACGCGAAAATATTATAAACATAAACTTTTACTTTGGCTTCACTTACTTTTCTCAAAAACAAAGCGGTAGATTTTTTTTTCTTGTGCACAGATGTCCATAATAATATCTAATGCGCTCAATCTTTAATTTGAAGATACACCGATTAATACTTGAGTAAATAACAAACAACTCAATTGTTACTTGGTCGGTATCAGGTTATACTCCGGCCTGCCGTTAATACATGATATTTATGTCCAACTGAAGCAATGCACATATTATTAGGATATCCTTTACATGTTATTTTACATACTATAAAACGTCTAAGCGTTCATGAAGAGAATCAACAAAACGTTTTTTTTTTTAAGAAGGAAAAGAAGAAATGATCATGCAAAAAATGTGGGAACAACATTAACAGCATATTTTGAATTGAATAGAGAAGATTTTGAAGCACGAAATTACTTGTATTCAGGAATACCAAATTTTTATACATTTGATGAAAAACTGAAAAAGTGGAATAAAAGAAGAAAAAAAAGAAAACCAATACTCAGTAGAATGTACTTAGTAAGTCCGAAAGATAGAGAACGTTATTTTATTAGGTTATTACTATTACATTCTAAAGGAGCCACGTCTTTTGAAGCTTTGCGGACTGTTGATGATGTGATGTACAATTCGTTTTATGAGGCAGCTAAGGCAAAACAATTAATTAATGAAGATGAAGAATGGGATAGATGTTTTGAAGAAGCATCTTCAACAGGATTCCCTTATGCTCTTTGTGAATTATTTGCTTTTATTTGCTTTTTTCACAATCCTATAAATGCACGAGATTTATATGAAAAATATAAAGATAAATTTTACCACCCTAAACACGAAAAAAATGTAGGTAAAAATCTTGTATTGGATATTATTAAAAATAATTTACAAGTCAATGGATTTTCATTGAACGATTCTAATTTACCTAACATAAGTACATTTATCGAAGTAGATAATGATGAAATAATTTCAAATCAATAATAATGTTTTGAATTTATTGGAAGGAAACCATGTTGAATATTTAAGTATTAATACAGCTGAAGATGATAACAAAGAAAATTTAGATATTATGTTACCTACAGAATTATTAAATAAGTTAACTCCTAATGGACTTCCACCACATAAATTACATTTAAAAGTAGGGGCTATCATAATACTTTTAAGAAATTTAAATGTCAATAAGGGACTTTGTAGTGGGACAAGGTTGATAGTAAAAAAATTGCCTAAATATTCCATTCAAGCGGAATTAGCAACTAGTCGAAACAAACGTAAATTAGTTTTTATTCCAAGAATAAGCTTATCTTTATATACGGAAGAAATTCTATTGAATATGCAACGAAAACAGTTTCCTACTAGATTAGGTTTTGCAATGACTATTAATAAATTACAAGGACAATCTTGTGCAAAAGTTGGTGTTTATTTGCTGTCACCAGTTTCCAGTCATGGGCAATTATATGTTGCTCTTTCAAGGACGAAATTTAAAAATAATTTAAAATTATTTTCAGGTGACTACGCTATTATCAACGGAGAAAATAAGAATGATCAAAACACAATATATACAAAAAACATTTTTCATAAAGAGATATTGTAAAGAATATGTCAAAAGATGTTTTTTATATTTATGTTTTGGATTGTTTAATAGTTGAACTCGAAATATAATAAAAAATATGATATTAACTAAAATATATATATATCAACTGACGCTTTCAAACTGGTTTGATATGATGTTGAATCAGCTGTATAATGCCTCGAGTACAATAGTCCGCAATTTGTTCGGCGGACACGCCAATTCACTAGATCGTGCCTAGGGAATTTTTTGGGACAACCTTAACAAAATAAATTTTATTTATTGGTGTGTTAGCATGAATTACTTAAAATTCAATTTATTTTCTTAAGGTCGGCTTCAGAAATTCTCTAGGCACGATCTAGTGAATTGGCGTTCCTGCAGAACGAATTGCGGACTATTGTGCTCGGGGCATTAAGGACACGCTGTTAAATCGGCTGCATAAGGGAATGCGCTGTTAAATCGGCTGCATACGAAGATACGCTATTAAATCGACTACATAAAGGAATGTGCTGTTGAATCGGCTGTCTATGGGGATGCGCTATAGAATCGGCTGCATATGGGGATGCGCTGTTGAATCGGCTACATATTGAGATGCGCTGTTGAATCAGCTGCATATGGAGATGCGCTGTTTAATCGGCTGCACATGAGGATATGCTGTTATAGCTATTGAATCAGCTGCATATGGAGATACGCTGTATCATAGACTGCATATGGGGATACGCTATTAGATTTGCAATGTCTAGTGTAAGAATAAGATGTTAAAACATTGCATTCGAAATAAAAAAAATATTAAAGCATTTGGAGCAGAGCCTGTATAAAACGTTATAAAAATACGCTCAACTGAAGAATCCGATGTAAAAGTATGCAGGCTTGGATGAAACGCTACGTTCGAAAACATATAGACCAAAAAAATGTAGCAATCAAAAAAATATTGGGTTGAAAAAAATATTTTTCAAAAAGATATTAGACTTGAAAAATATAAGGCCCGAGAAAATATAAGGCCCAAGAAAATATAAGGCCCAAGAAAATATAGGGCCCAAAATAATATAAGGCTCAAGAAAATATAAGGTTCAAGAAAATATACGGCCCAAAAAAAATAAGGCCCAGGAAATATAAGGCTAAAAAAAAGCTTGAAAGAATAAAAAGCCCAAAAAATATAGAGACCAAAAAAATATTGGGCCCAAAAAAATATTAAGTCCTAAAAATTACAAGGCCCAAGAAAATTATAAGGCCCAAGAAAATATCAGGCCCACAAAAAATAAGGCTCAAGAAAATATGAGGCTCAAAAAAAATAAGGCCCAAGAAAATATAGGGCCCAAAATAATGAGGCCCAAGAAAATATAAGGCTTGAAAAAATGAAAAGCCCAAAAAATATGGAAACCAAAAAAATATTGGGCCAAAAAAAATATTGAGTCCAAAAAATTATAAGGCCTAAGAAAATTATGAGGCCCAAGAAAATATAAAGCCCGAAAAAATAAGGGTAAGAAAATATAAGGCCTCGAAAAATAAGGCACAAGAAAATATAGGGCCCAAAATAATATAAGGCCCAAAAAAATATAGAGACGAAAAAAATATTGGGCCCAAAAAAATATTGAGTCCAGAAAATTATATGGCCGAAAAAAATTATAAGGACCAAGAAAATATAAGACCCAAGAAAGTATACAGCCCAAAAAATATAGAGACCAAAAAAATATTAGGCTCAAAATAATATTGAGTCTAAATAATAATAAGGCGCAAGAAAATATAAGACCCGAAAAAATATAAAGCCCAAAAAAATATAGAAACCAAAAAAATATTAGATCCAAAAAAATATAAGACCCAAAAAAATAAGGCTCGAAAAAATAAAGATCTCAAGAAAATATAAGAATAAAAAAAAGGGCTCAAAAAAATGGGCATTGAATAAAAAAATAGGGCCCAAAATAATATAAGACCCAAAATAATATGACCCAAAAAAAGCTATGACTGATGAGTACTAATTATATAAGACCCAATAAAAAATTGCTGCATTTATCACCAAAACATTAGAAACATTTAAAATATGCGGAGAACTGGAGAACCGGAGAAACGGAGAAAAAAGTGGTTTTACTTTAATATAATACAAGACTAGCAAAAAATACCTCGCTTTTAACGTCGCTCGGTTAAATTTTCATATATTATATTATTATGTATAAATTAGCCAATTTCAAAATAAAATAGAATCGCTGCAACTTATAAATTTTGATATTGTAGTTTTGTACTAAATTAAATTTTTCTATTTTTATAAAAAAGATTAATTAAAGTTACAGTGTGCATAAAAATTGTTTAAATACAAATTACATCATGATGAATTTAGAATTTGTTCTACTAAATTGCATTTGAATCAATGAAAAACTATAATAGGAATTCATTCTTTTTAATCACGTGTTTCAATCATGAACCATGAATGAACCAAAAACAGTATTTGACGTTTACTAGAACTAACAACTGCACAAAAAAGGGAAGTACTGTTAAAATAGGTACTTAATTTAGTATATCTAATTTATGTATTAAGGTACTTAAAAAAAGAGTGACGATATAATTTCAATTCGTACTATAGCTTGAATTTTAGGGACCAATGTTGGTACTATTATATTTGCTTGGTGTCTTTTTTTTTGGTACTAAGACTGATCTTTCACCTACTCGATTCAAGGGCAATATTTCGCAGAAAATGCAATTATTAATCTCTTTTCGTGCTGCTTTTCCTGTTACTAAAATTGAAAATTATTAAATAAAGAATTATTTACATAATATATAACACTTTAAAATTACTAATAATTAATATTTAAATTCGTGATATTTAAGGATTAAAACGATACATGTTTATCTTCCATATTCCGTTTTAAAATAGTTACTTTTGAATTTTAAATTAATGATTAGTAATTTAAAATTGATATATATATTATATAATTTATATTATATTCATCAACTGTTAAAAATTGTTACACAATATTATGGGTTTTACGTTAACAGGTATTAATTATATTGAAGTTTTTCGCTCCTAACTTCGCTCGGTTGAATTTTCTTTTATTACATTATTATGTATAAATGACTAATTTTAAGTAAATGAGAATTAATTAATTTAATTTCGAGTACTGAATAAAATTGAAAATAATTTGATGAAACATAATATAAAAATATATGTACACATGTGCTTAAAGTAAAAAAGCGTATAATTTATTTCATTAAGTGACTATTTTTCACTCTACTTCCATTAAAAAAACAAAGATAGTACGATATTTCATATAAATAAACTGAGAACTGGGTACGGAGTTACAACTATAATTTCCAGACCTCAATATATGACCATGAATTTGAATTATGAAATTAGTTTTTACGTGAAACATGCTTCAAAAAATTCATGTTTATTTCTAATAAAAATATCTTCACAAATGTATTTTATATATGTATGAAATACGAAATTTAAATAGAAAAAACCATGAGATTAAAATACACCATTTTAGTTATTTTAAATTCGAATATTTTGGAATAAAAAAATAACTATTTTTTATTACTTACTAATCCTTTTTGCATCTAATATAAAATTTTAATGAGATACAAATATTACAAAGTGTATGTATCACAAGTAAGGTTTGCATATCATAAATAGTATAATTTTTAGAAAATTCTTGATATTAATAGATTATTAATTTGGAAAATTAAATATTTTTTTATTGATGACAAGTAACTTTTTAAAAATAGTTGAAATAATACTGTAAATGTCAATCAAATAACATTTTCATCAAAATAAATTTCAACGCTATAATTATTAAAATAAACATTTTTATTTAACTACAATCTATTGTGATAATTATTTTTTTAATATATATATATTAAAAAAATAATAATTTTATTCGATGAACAGCTATATAAATATTATATATCTGTAATTGTATGACTAAATTTATTCAATAAAAATTTTATTCAGTCATCATTCAGAGAATAAAGTATTAAAATTAGTTTTCATGAAAATATATTATTTAAAAAGTTACTTGTTAACAATTTTTTATAAATAACATACATTTAACCTTAATTACATTTTCATTTGTACACGTGTTTATATTTAAAAGAATTGTGATTTATATAAAAATTGTTAGCAATTAATTTCATTGAAGCAATAATATTTTTGATAAGAGAATAATACAATTGAAAAAAATTATTTTTTTGATATTAAATTTTATTTAATAGTCAATTATGAAGATAGGAAAATATATGAAGTATAAATAATTTTTTCTGATTATTTCTATAGTTATGAATTTATATTTATGAACTGTCTAGATAGAAGTAGAATTTCCCCTAAAAAAGTGAACATTTTAAAAGGAAATTCACTTATAATCTGCGAAACATTTATTATAAATGCGGAAAAAAATAATATTCTGTAATATCACTCTAAACTTTGTATTAAATATGATACAAATCATTGAAAGTACAATTATCTCGTTATGTTAAATTTGCTGTCAAAGTTTGATTGTATTTTACTATAAGAAGATAGAAAAATCAACTGTCTTTTCATTCTATTGCTGAATTTCCATAAAAAGAATGTATTAACTTGTGGTAGGTCCCATGATAATTATTTATTTAAATTTTTACATTATTCCGATCATTAGTTTTCAAGATATTTAAATTTCTGATTCCAATTGGAAAAATTTTAGTAAATAATATTGGAATCCAAACTTCTCAATAACTAATAAATGGATTCATGTAAAAATTTAACTGAACAATCTTCGTGATACATACTATATGTTTATGCATCTCTTCATTCAAAATTTTATAATACAATGGGAATATAGTCAATATTTGTGGGTGGAAGTGTGCTGTACATTTTACATCTCCTTAAATAATATATACTTATAAAATTCAAATAATATCATATAAAAACTATCAAAATGAGAATCAGTACTGATTGATGGAGAATCCATACAGTTATTATTTACCGGAAATTTAGAAAAAGGTCACCGGATTTGTGTGTATTATAATAATGAGGTAGTTCATATATATGACAGTTTGAATCTTATATATCTACAAGATGAGTATAAGATTTATATGAACAGATTATTTCCAAACAATTTAGAATTAAGTATAGTATTCAAAACAGTACAATCACAAACAAATAATTATGATTGTAGCATTTTTGCAATTGTTTTTGCTGTTGCAGTACTTTATAATTTAGGTCCATGTTGTTTAGGATATAATGTTTCTCAAATGCGATTACGCTTATAAAGAATTTTTGAAACGCAACAAATAAAAATGTTTCCAGTTTTACAAAATTATAATAATGCAAAAATTAATTACGATAATCCACCGGATATGATAAAAAGGAGTTTTGGTCAGGAGCAAGGTCCTAATCAAATACCATTTAATTTAGATTTCACCAAGCTTGAAATATTAGAAAAAAACTCACAAACGCATTTATTAGCAGAACAAAAAAAGATCATGGAAATGTATCGTAAACAAATAAATTTGAATCATAAAACAATTTTGCTGGAAATTGACAATGACATTTCAGATAGAAATTTTTAAATACCAGATAATGATATAATGGGAATTGATAATATCCACTTGAATTATAACGATAATAAAATTAGGACAGTTGAGATAAAATTAAATGAAGAAAAAAAAAGAATCAAAAGAAATAGATAAAAAAGAAACTTTATTTCTAACAGGACTTAAGAGCATGACGAAGCTGCCCGCCTTCTAATAATATTTTTAATCCTAACTTATGAATAAACGATGCGTTCAATCGAGTTTTTTTGCTACAAAGTAAAAATTTGTAAGATTATACTCTAGTGTGGACAACTCAAGAAATCTACCAAAATATTAAACATATAAAGTAATAATAAAAAGTTTCAATGTATCGTATTTTAAGGTTAGGTTTATCAAGTTTGATATCTAATTTCCAATCCAAGCTCATAAAAAAATAACAATTCTAAATTATTTTTTATTTCGACAAAAATTATTGTATTAATATAGCTTTAGTACGGACAAGTCATTATATTTGTTTAATTTATGAATTTAAAAAGATATTGATAAAATAAAAAAAGCGGAACTCAAGTGATGCAGCTCCGACATCCCGTTAATAGGAAAATGGTTACAGAAGAATCACATAAATATAAAAAAATTTCAGAAAAAGACATTATTATGGAAATGCGAGGAACAAAAAAGGAATGATAAATTAGAAGTAAGACGCGTTCAAGAAACTTTATGTAAGGAAAAAGCTTATATGAAAATGAAAAAAGGACAACTAAATAAATATAAACAGAAATTAGAAAATACTAAGATAACAAAATGGCAATTCAAGGAAACAATAAGTACTGATAAATTGGAACAAATACGTGCGAATGAGGCTTTACGCAAGAAAGAAGCTTATATAAGAATTAAAGAAAAACAACCCAATAGATATAAAAAAAAAATTAAAAAATACTAAAATAACAAGAATGAAATCAAAGATAAAAGAGGGTACTGATAAAATAGAACAAATATGTACAAATAAAGCTACACATAAGAAAAAAGCTTACATAAAAATGAAAGAAGAACAACAAAACAAATATAAAAAAAATTGGAAATATTAAGATATAAAAAATAAAATCATTTGGAAATAGAGATACTAATAAATTGAAAAATTTGCAAGAAAAAGAAAATTGACGCAAAGAAGAGATTTATAGAAAAGTTATTAGTGAACAATATAATCAATATGAGAGAATGGTACAAATTAAGAATCAAAAATTGGAAAATGCCGATATTATTAAGAAAACACAAGTCAAAAATGATTGTTACCAATTAAAAGAATCACGCACAAGGTGTAAACAAATAGAAATTGATGACAATAAACATGCTAATAATGATACTACAATAACTAAACCAATAGATGAAAAAAAGCGAAAACATCAGTATGATTTTTATCAATTAAAGATAATATTTAGTAAGTGTAAACGATTAAAAATTGAAGACAATAATTATAATGAAAATTATAATGATAATCATAATAACAATCATAATATTGTATTGAACGAAGTTATTGATAAAACAATAAAGGGTAAAGTGGAAAAAAAATTAAAGAAATGAAATGAAAAAATTTTAACTGCTAAAATTAATTCGAAACTGATTAGTTGTGTAGCAAATATATATTTCGATGAAAATTTAATATCTGAAAATTACATTGGTTCCATGACGAATACATGTGTATATTGTGATGCGCAACATTTTGCTTTCGAATATACTATAAGTAATGATTTCTCCAATTGTTGTCATGAAGGTAAAATAGAATTGTTAGAAAATCCACCTTACCCAGAACAATTAATGTTTTTAGCAACTGAATTGACGGAAGAAAGTATTGATTTCCGACGAAATGTTAGGTTGTACAATAATGTTTTAGCATTCGCAAGTTTTAGTGCCAATTTTGATACATTGCCAGGTAAAGGACCATAAGTAATTAGAATATGTGGACAAATTTACCATAATGTATATGCGTTATATTCTAATAAATATGTAGCACGTAAATATGGACAATTATATATTTTAGATAATGAAATGGCAACATTTGAACGACATAAGTTTAATACAAATTTAACATTATTAAAACATTTAGATAACTTAATAAGAGATATTGACCCTCATGCTAAAGCCTATAAAATGATGCATGAAGTAGGAGAAGAAGAACTACAACGATGTGCAAAAATCAATTGTCCTCTGAAAACTGTTGCCTATTGTCCGCAATAATAATTTGGATGAAAATAGATATAATCTACCTACCTGTAATGAAGTAGCAATAGTATACGTTGGAGAAGACGATATGCCTCCTATTGAACGTGATTTTGTCATTTACTATAAGTCTGATGAACCAATTAGTATACACTGAGAGAAAATTCATGCCAATAGAGCATGTAGTCTACGTATCCAAAGTTAGTAAGTAATATCCTATGCTTTAATAACAGCGCCATCTACTCTTACAAGGTTTGTGCTATCCAAAAACTGTTTGTTTACATGCTTTAGTAGCTCCCCACTCTAATATCCTTCGATAGCTAGCGCTGTATCCTCTCATGGGACGTGAAGGAAGTAAACGTGGCTTGTCCACTATTCTTTCTTTACTGCTAACTATGGCATTCTTCTATTGCTCAAGTCGCCTCCTCTTTTGGGTGGCGACGCGAGCAAACACGGCTGGTCTATATCCAAAATCATGTTGCAAATTTCGTTAACGTATTTTCGTAGCGTGAATCTTTTATTTCTTTTCTTTTCCTTTTTTATGAAGGGAGATACGTTATAAATATAACCTGTTAAACTTTTTAACTTTAAATAATTTATTTTTAACTTAAAATTTAATTATTTTAAACCGCTGGGGGGCAGATAAGCATGTACGATTTTACGCCAAAAATATTTCGAAGTAGCGTTGGTCTAGTGCGTAACGTTCGCGCTTTTCCTTTTGAGTACGCGAGTTCAACTCTTGGTTAGAACCACTTTTTTTAAACTTTTTTTTTATTATTTCAATAGTTTTTATTGCTTTTTTTTATTTCTATTTTTTTTATTTTCTATTTTTTTATTAATTTTAAAATCTATTTTTTCACAAGTTACTTAAAATATGCTCGTTTTTTTATTAATATTTTTAAATAAATTATTTCATATAGAAAATAATTTAAAATATTAATAAATAAATAATAGTGATATTTACAATACTATAGTTCAATTTTGTCTTTATAAACATATTTCAATATACAATATATATTATAACATAAATAATAATACCTCAGTTTTATTTATTTATTGTAATTTATTGTAAATTTTATAAACTAAATTATAAATAAATTAAACTATACTATTATAAAATAAACATCACTATTATTTATTTATCAATATTTGTAATTACTACCTAAGAATAATTTATTTTTAAAAAATTTTCATTGAAAAAAACAAGCGTACTTGTGAAAAATTAAATTTTAAAATTATTAAAAAAATACAAAATCTAAAAAAAAATAAATATAAAAAGGAATAAAAAATATTAAAACAATAAAGAAAAAATTAAAAAAAAGTGACCCTAGCCGAGAGTTGAACTCGCGTACTCAAAAGGAAAAGCGTGAACGTTACGCACTAGACCAACGCTACTCCGAAATATCTCTGACGTAAAATCGTACATGCTCATCTGCCCCCCAGCTATTTAAAATAATTAAATTTTAAGTTAAAAATTAATTATTTAAAGTTAAAAAGTTTAACAGGTTATATTTATAACGTATCTCCCTTCATAAAAAAAGAAAAGAAATAAAAGATTCACGCTACGAAAATACGTTAAAGAAATTTGCAACATAAATTTGGGTATAGACCAGCCGTGTTTGCTCGCGTCGCCACCCAAAAGAGGAGGCGACTCAAGCAAACAAAGGATATGAGAGTGGGGAGTCATCGAAGTATACCACGCGAGTCATCAGTGAATGCCGTTCATGCTTTAGTTACTCTCCATACCATCTTTTTTAGTATAAGGTAATCCAATACTAATAGAGCTTCTCACGGCCTGTCATATTTGTATCAATGTTTTATATGCTCGCATAGATGGCAGTTCGTATGCTCTATTAGCATGAATTTTCTCTCAGTGTACTAACAATTAGCAAACACACAGATCCTATGACATATCCGCTTATTCATCCTAATGGTGGTTTCGGATGGATGTCAAATATGAAAAATAAATTGTGAAAATCTAATATTAAAAATTTGCCATTTTATAATTATAGATTCAGTGTTAGAAATGAATTCGATCCATTTCTTAATTTAGGAAAATTATCTCAACAGTTCATTGTTGATGCGGTTGCAAAAGTTGAAACCTTCAGGTTATATTTCATACGAAAAAATCAAAACGTATTTAAAAGTGATTTGTACAAAGGTGTTATGGACTATTTATATAGCAAAAAAGAATTAAATTATTCAAAAATTGTAAAAATGGTAATATGACCATTAAACTTTACAGGAAGTCCATGATTTTTAAAACAAAATTACATTGATTCAATGACACTTGTAAATTATCATGGTAAACCTGACCTTTTTGTAACTATGACCTGTAACCCACATTGAAAAGAAATAACTGAAAACTTGGAAATTTAAAAAAATGCAATAAATTGACCAGATATTATAACAAAAGTATTTTATCAAAAAGTAGAAGAATTCAAAAATTTAGTAATAAAAAAGGGAATATTAGGAAAATGTATTCCATATAGTTATGTAATGGAATTTCAAAAACAAGGATTACCGCATATGCATATGTTGTTATTCTTAAATGAGAATGATAAATTTTACATTCCCGAAAAAGTTAATAAAATAATAAGTGCAGAAATCCCAAATAGAGGTATTCATCCAAAATTATACATTATTGTTAAACAATTTATGATGCACGTTCCCTGTGGTATGCAAAATATAAATTGTCCGTGTATGGATAAAAATACGAAACAATGTACGAAAAATTTTTCAAAAAATTTAATAATACAACAACATTTAAATAAAATGAGTATCCACTATACAAATGCAAAAATGATGACGTCAAAATTATTTTTAAAAATAAATTTACAGAAAGGATTGCAGATAATGGATTTGTTGTTCCTTATAATCCTTACTTATTATTAAAATCTAATGCACACATAAACGTAGAAGTTTGTATTACTGTACAATGCATTAAATATCTATTTAAATACTGTTATAAAGGTCATGATTTTGCATACATTAAAATACATCAAGTAAATGTATTTTCAATCAGAAAATAAAGACACTTTTCAAAATGACAATAGTGAAAATGTTGAATATGAATATGACGAAATCCAACAATACACTAATACATGATATTTATGTCCACCTGAAGCAATGCACATATTATTAGAATATCCTTTACATGTTATTTCACATACTATAAAACGTCTAAGCGTTTATGAAGAAAATCAACAAAACGTATTTTTTAAAGAAGGAAAAGAAGAAATGATCATGCAAAAAAATGTGGGTACAACATTAACAGCATATTTTGAATTGAATAGAGAAGATTTTGAAGCACGAAATTACTTGTATTCAGAAATACCAAATTTTTATACATTTGATGAAAAACTGGAAAAGTGGAATAAAAGAAAAAAAAGAAAACCGATACTCAGTAGAATGTACTTAGTAAGTCCGAAAGATAGAGAACGTTATTTTATTAGGTTATTACTATTACGTGTTAAAGGAGCCACGTCTTTTGAAGCTTTGCGTACTGTTTATGATGTGATGTACAATTCGTTTTTTGAGGCAGCTAAGGCGAAACAATTAATTAATGAAGATGAAGAATGGAATAGATGTTTGGAAGAAGCATCTTCAACAGAATTCTCTTATGCTCTTTGTGAATTATTTGCTTTTATTTGCGTTTTTCATAATCCTATAAATGCACGAGATTTATATGAAAAATATAAAGATAAATTTTACCACCCTTAATACGAAAAAAATGTAGGTGAAAATTTAGCATTAAATGTTATTAAAAATAATTTACAACTCAATGGATTTTCATTGAACAATTTTAATTTACCTAACATAAGCACATTTATAGAAGAAGATAATGATTGAACAATTTTAAATCATAATAATTATATTTTTAATGAATTAGAAATAAAAATAAATTCTTCAAATAATAAACAAAGGCAAATATTCAACTCTATACTGAAAAGTTCAAACAACCAAAGTAAAGAAAAATATATTTTTATAGATGGACCAGGTGGAAGTGGAAAAAGATATTTACTTAATGTTTTAATAGCTTATTTTAAATATCATGCCATACCTTATTCATGTGTAGCTTGGACAGGTATAGGACAATATGCGACGAAAACAGTTTCCTGTTAGATTAGAATTTGCAATGACTATTAACAAATCACAAAGACAATTTTATGCAAAAGTTGGTGTTTATTTCTTGTCACCAGTTTTCAGTCATGGGCAATTATATGTTGCTCTTCCAAGGACGAAATTTAAAAATAATTTAAAATTATTTTTAGGTGACTACGCTATTGTCAACTGAGAAAATAAGAATGATCAGAACACAATATATACAAAAAACATTGTTTTTAAAGAGATATTGCAAAGAATATGTCAAGAGATGTTGTTTATATTTATGTTTTAGATTGTGTAATAGTCAAACTCGAAATATCATAAAAAATATGATATTAACTAAAATATATATATATATATATATATATATATATATATATATATATATATATATATATATATACAACTGACGCTTTCATAATAGTTTGATATGATGTTGAATCAGCTGTAAAGGACGCGCTGTTAAATTGGTTGCATAAGGAAATGCGCTGTTAAATCGGCTGCATACAAGGATACGCTATTAAATCGACTACATAAGAAAATGCGCTGTTAAATCGGCTGCCTATGGGGATGCGCTATAGAATCGGCTGCAAATGGGGATGCGCTGTTGAATCGGCTACATATTGAGATGCACTGTTAAATCGGCTGCATATGGGGATGCGCAGTTGAATCGGCTGAATGTTGGAATGCGCTGTTTAAACGGCTGCATATTGGGATGCGCTGTTTAATCAGCTGCATATGGGGATGCGCTATTGAATCGGCTGCATATTGGGATGCACTGTTAAATCGGCTGCATATGGGTAAGCGCTGTAGAATCAGCTGCATATGGCGATGCACTGTTGAATCGGCTGCATATTGGGATGCGCTGTTGACTCGGCTACATATTGGATACGCTGTTAAATCGGCTGCATATGGGGATGCACTGTTTGAACGGCTGAATAATGGGATGCGCTGTTTGATCGGCTTCAGATTAGGATGTGCCGTTATAGCTATTAAATCAGCTTCATATGGAGATGCGCTGTATCATAGACTGCATATGGGGATACGCTATTAGATTTGCAATGTCTAGTAAAAGAATAAGATTTTTAAACATTGCATGTGAAATAAAAAAAATATTAAAGCATATGGAGCAGAGCCTATATAAAACATTATAAAAATACGCTCTATTGAAGAATCAAATGTAAAAGTGTACAGGCTTGGATGAAACGCTACGCTTGAAAACATATGGACCAAAAAAATGTAGGAATCAAAAAAATATTGGGCAAAAAAAAATATTTTTCAAAAAGATATTAGAATTGAAAAATATAAGGTCCGAGAAAATATAAGGCCCAAAAAATATAAGATTAGACACATTTAAAAAATGCGGAGAACCGGAGAACCGGAGAAACGAAGAAAAAAGTTGTTTCACTTTAATATAATACAAGATTTTTATTTTGGACATAGGAGACTAATTTTATCGAAGCATCATATTCATTTGCGCACAATTAAACTTAAAATCAAACAAATAAAAATGATGATAATTTAATATTTTGAATTGTGATATAAAAATAAAAATTTACTGAAGTAATATATTTGAAGGCACACTAATGAACCCTCAAATTGAGTAAATAAAATCGATGGTAATTTAACATTTCAGATTTTGGTGTGAAAATCAAAATTTATCGAAGCATTATAAATGGTCGCACTATTTAAACATCTAATTAAAATAATTAAATTTAAAATAATTCAATATCTCGAATTTTGATGTAGGAATCAAAATTTATTGAAGCATCATATTTGATTGCAAGCAAATAAAACTCCTGATTAACCAAATTGGATCGATGGAAATTCAATATTTCGAATTTTAATGAAAAAAGTAAAATTTATTAGGACATCATATTTGACTGCACACAAGTAAATCCCATATTAACCAAATTGAATCGATAGAAATTCAATATTTTGAATTTTGATGTAGGAGACAATATTTATTATATCATTATATTTTATTGTAACAAATAAACCTCAAATCAACCAAATTAAATCGGTGGTAATTCAATATATTGATTTCAACGTCAAAACCAAAATTTATTAAAGTATTATAGGTGATTGTATACAAATAAACTCATATCAACCAAATTAAATCAATAATAATTGAACATTTTTAATTTCGATGTGAGAGTCAAAATTTATAGAAACATCATATTTGATAACGCGAATAAACTCCAAATTAATGGAATTTAATCGAAATCATGAAATATTTTGAATTTGATTTAAAAATCAAAATAATTGAAGTATGTTATTCAATTGCACGCAAATAAACTTTAAATTAATTAAAATCAATCGATAATATTTGTATATTTTGAAATTTAATGTAAAAAGCAAAGTTCATTAAAATATCACTTTTGGTTAACCCATTCAAGCCCATGGTTACATCACTACAGATAGAGCCAAACTATCTGTAGAAAGTATGCCATGGATAAAAATAGGTTACACATCACGGTGGTCCTCCATTAATTTTAACCGTGAAGTCTTTGCACCTCGGATTTTCCTTTTGGATATGATTCTAGACATATTCAGAATTAAATTCCAACAAAAACCAAAATCGAAGAATGAGCAATTTTGAATTCATTCAAATTTTAATTTTTATACATAGTTTTTTATAAAAAAAATTTTTTTTACTGATAATTTATAAAATCAATTTTTATGGCTTGTTTGAATAATATTCCGAATCACTTCCATATTTTAAGCAGAAATTATTGTTAATGTATTTAAAAAAATCTTAAGTTATGTAACAATGTAAGCAAAAGGTTGAAATTATTTTTCTCCGACATATTATCGTAATGAAAACTATTGCAAGATATAAGTACGACAAATACCTGAATACATATTCATAAATCAAATAGTACTCGATAAAGAAGGGCGATGCTTCAAATACTTAGAAACTATCTTTACGAATATAACTCTGCTTAAATTGAAGGAAGGTATCTTTGATGGACCTCAAATTCGCAAAATGTTCAGGGACGAAGAATTCGTTATAAGTATGAATGATACCGAGAAGGCAGCCTGGCTGAGTTTTAAAGATGTTGCAACGAAATTTCTTAATAACAATAAAGATGAGAGCTACAAGAGCATCGTAGAAACTATGGTACAAAATTTGAAAAAATTAGGTTATTTAATGAATTTAAAACTCCACTTTCTCGATTCGCACATTGATGAATTTCCACCAGTCCTAGGTGACTACAGTGAAGAGCATGGTGAAAGATTTCATCAGGACATGAAGAAATTTAAACGTAGATGGCAAGGAAAATGTATCGTAAGCATGAATGCGAACTATTGCTGGATGCTAAAAAGAAGAGCACAACCTAATAAGAAAAAGAGGTGTAGGAAACCTTTGTATAGATCGTTTAAAGATAAGCGTATACGCAAGTATAAGTTAATATAGCCCTTGTGCAAATTGACTTTTGAGTAGCTTTTTGAGGTTATCTTTAAAATTAGTCGGTAAAATCTGTTTTTCCATAACAAATTCTGATACAGCAGGCCAAAATGCATAAAAATTAAGTGATTTTGATGTGCTGGAAACAACTTTCATTATTTCTTCTCATGTTTTTCCACAGAAACACGGTTTTTTGACAGTTTTTTTAAGGTCATGTTCAAAATATGCGGCCAACCTCCTACTTTTGACGCCAGATTTGGACTAAGCGCGAAATAATACAAAAGAAAAGTAGTTTCTAGCCCAGAACCAACAACTTTTTATTGTGATCGTGTGTTATTTATGTAATTCCTTGAATTAATTCATTATTGTAAGCTTTATTCATAATTATAATTTATTTTTGAGCAATATTAAAATTTATTAAATTTCCATAGAATAGGTATTACCTATTTTATAAAAATTTGATATATTTTATAATTGCGAGCTTCATAGTTTGCTTTTATTTACAGCTCAATTTTATACATGCAATTATTGTAAGCTTTCAATGTACTTAAAAGATTATTCTTAGATTTTCTAATATATATATATTTATATATATACATATATTGTAACGGAGAATATATTTAAATAAACAAAATCAAATATATTTGTGGATTTCACGTATATTTTATCAAAGTACATGCGCTCTGACCGTTAAACAGTTGACTTTTGATATGCAGATGATCAGCAAAGTTTGATATTGCTGTTCTGCTTCAACTATTTATCTGTAGAAACAAAAGTAAATGAAACAATATTCAATACTCTAGCAGAATTTTGCTTATAAGTTCTGCCCTCCAGACGTCTAGTATGACGAAACCCACAGGGTACACCCGAGAATTCTGCTAAATATCGTCCTTCAATAAAGGATGAATTCTATTCAATGTATAAAATTGGGACAAGATAGAATTCAATATGCAAGGAAATAAGGCTATGCACTAGGGTCTGAGTCCCGATTACTTAGCCTGTCCCAAACAGTGTTCTTATATTGAATTGTTTTTATAAATAAAATTTTCCAAAAAGCTGAAGGGAAAAAATGACATAACAAAGTCGAAAGTTCAATCTTTAATTTGCAGAGATTAATTCTATATCATATCAATTAATTTTTCGTAAAAAAATTTTTTTTAATAATTTTATTGATTCCTTAGCACTTATTGCGGATTTCTTAAAGAAAACCTTAAGGATAGGCACAATCTTTCAAGATAATTAATTACTTTAAAAAATATATTTACGTATTATAAAATGAAGCATATTTCAATAAAATAGTTAAATTTTAGAATAAACAAAAAAATGATTTTAAAAACCTTTTTTTTTATTTTTATTCAAAGTTCGGTAGTACGGCATGATTTCAAAACTTGACCATATTTCTGTGCTCCCCCGTGCGACTTGTTAACCTTACTTTTATTGATGAGTTTATATAACAATATCGACATGTGATACTCGTTGTTCGTAAAGATTTTAATGTTTATGTATGTCGTAAGTATGTATTTAACAAAATAAAGCATTAAATATGAACATTTAAAATATTTTAATAATCTTGTTTTTGTAGGTAATACACAAAAATGGATAAAAACGTAGGAAAACGCGTTGTTTATCGTGAAGAGCTTATGTTCAAAAGCAAAGATTTAAAATTTTGAAAATAATTGTTACTTAATTTTAATAGCACAGGCCCACAAAAAAAACAAAAGTGTCTGTGCAATTGACCTGACTTATATATTCTTACATATTTTTCGACGCTGAATCCGAATTTGCAATAAAACTAGGGTCTAGCTACTTTTTTATAAGGTTTTGTTTGAAAAACCTCATTTTTTACGGTTTTTCCATAGTTTTTGTTTAATAAAAAAAAAATAAAGAAAAATTTTATTTTTTTAACTTTAGAATCGAATTCTACGGAAAAAATGCATCGAAAACCATGTTTAAAATTTTTTTTTTACAGAAATTTCAACCCACCATACGGCGATAAAAAGGCAGAAAATCGCGAAAAGTGAAAATTTGCTTCAATTTTGATTAAAATCACTTTAACATCAAGTTTTACGATTTTAAACCGATTTATAAACTTTGAAAAAACTTTATTGGAGGTTTTTGAGGTTGCTGATCACAAATTTTAAATCATTTTTGTCAAAAAACAACTCCTTGTCGGCGTAAGTGGACAATAAACGTGATAAATTGATATTTTTTTCAAAAAATCTATGTTTTGGATACTGTTTTCGAGGTTTTACACTACATAAATCACAAAACTAGAACCTTTTTTGACTCTTGATCATAAAATAAGACTTAGAACTTATGTATGGCGATATTCATGAATTCCATTATAATATTTTTAGCTTCTTTCAGGAAGTGCCTTAGAGTCTTAATGGGTTAAGCAATTGACTTTGTAGAATTTTCGCTAATACTTCGCAACTTCGATAGTGAGATGTTGGATACTAGATATTTGCCATATTTATTTTTATTTTTGTCTTCAAAATAAATATTTTAAATAAAGTTTTAAAGTGTTTTACGCTTACGCACACGTTTCTTGTCAAATAACCAGCGTTAAGGATTTCTGACACGCTTTTGACCTCTTTTTGAAGATGTTTCTCTCTTCATTATCCAGCAGTAATCTGCCAACATATTTATACCCCATCGTCCTTGAAATCTGCGTTTAAATTCCTTCAAGTCTTGGTGAAACCTTCCTCCTTGCTCTTCACTAAAGTCTCCGTTGTTCTCAGGAAATTGATCAATATGTGAATCAAGGAAACGAAGCTTCAAGTTTATCAGGCAGCCCAGTTTTTCCAAGTTGCGTACCATTTTTTTTACAATAGTTTTGTAATTTACGTCTTAAGTTCTACCCAAAAATTTTGTTGATACATCTTTAAAACTAGACCATGCTGCTTCATCATCAGCTTTTATAGTTCTTTCAAAGTTTTCATCTCTAAATAGAATACGAATTTCAGGTCCATCAAAAATACCTGCGCTTAGTTTACCATCTGTTTTGTGGTGAAATACTTGCCTCAAATGTTCGTAGCATTCCCCATCTTGGTCTAATGCCTTGACAAATTGTTTCATTGAACCAAGCTTTATGTGAAGAGGTGGTATCAAAATTTTGGACGAATTCACAAGTGGCTCTTTTACAATATTTTGTTTTCCAGGTTCAAATGACTCTCTTAGTGGCCAAATTTTCTTTTTGTAGTTGTTTTCCCTATCCCAACTATTAAACATACACAAATAACAAGGATATTTCGTAAATCCAGATTGTTGTCCTAGTATCATGGATAAAATTTTTAAGTCACCACATATTAGCCATTTATGTTCCTCGTATTTTATTTTTGACAAAACCAATTCAATGTTCGAATACTCTTCTTTAAGCACAGTTGAATGCGCTAATGGTATAGAAGCGTACTTATTTGTGTTATGAAGAAGGACTGCTCTAAGGCTCCGCTTAGACGAATCAATAAACAGGCGCCAATCCTCAGGTTTGTATATACCTGGTTTTAATTCATCAATAAGTCCTTTTACGTCAATGCAGTATACTAGTCCTGAATCTTCTTTAAAATATTTCCGAAAGGTTTTCTTTCGGTCACGATATTCACTTACTTTAGTTCCCTTTGTCAGCATATTTCGCTTTTTAAAGTCTGAAGCCATTAATTCAGATTGCTCTTTAGATAGACCAGCCTTTCAAAATAAATCATTCACACTCTTTTGATCATATTTTATCACAGATTTCTCCACACCTTTAGGTATATATTCTTCATTATCATTTGAAGAGAGATTTTCTTCACTTTCGTCGGATTCGCTTAGATCTTCGGATGATGTGTTATCGCTTGGTTCAGTTTTTTTCACATTAATCTGATTTGTCGAATGATCGCCCACAAGCAGAGAATCTAAACCTGCTGTAAAACTATCTCGTGATTCTTCATTTTCTAAACCTTGTATAAGGTTATTTTCTGGAAACTCAACAGTTTAAGGACTAGGATAATGAACTTTTTTTTTAAATGTAAGTCATACACTCTTGTTTATCAAAAGTAGCAATCATTTTTAGCTTTTGTTAGCTCGATAAACTTGAACTTTAGAACCATTAGATACTCTCTGCATTTTGGATAGTTGAATTAAACTATCTAAAGTTTATAACTTATATTGCTACTTTATAGCAGTACTATCAAAGACCTGTTGCTACGAAGATGTTGGCCACGATGACAACTGCTCTGAAAATGGGATGTGTAGAATGATCTGTTCGTAGTAACGAAACCAGCGAGTTGACATTGTTCTTGTCAAAGTCAGAAAGCTCTCATACTTAGGCCTGGTGAGGTATGAGAGTTATCATCACATTAAAAAAAAAAGTTCATTATTCTAGTCCTAAAACTGTTGAGTTTCCAGAAAGTATCCTTATAGAAGGTTTAGAAAATGAAGAATCACGAGATAGTTTTACAGCAGGTTGAGATTCTCTGCATGTGGACGATCATTCGACAAATCAGATTAATGTGAAAAAAACTGAACCAAGCTATAACACATCATCCGAAGATCTAAGCGAATCCGACGAAAGTGAAGAAAATCTCTCTTCAGATGATAATGAAGAATATGTACCTAAAGGCGTGGAGAAATCTGTGATAAAATATGATCAAAAGAGTCTAAATTGATGGCTTCAGACTTTAAAAAGCGAAATATGCTGACAAAGGGAACTAAAGTAAGTGGATATCGTGACCGAGAGAAAACCTTTCGGAAATATTTTAAAGAAGATTCAGGACTAGTATACTGCATTGACGTAAAAGGACTTATTGATGAATTAAAACCAGGTATATACAAACCTGAGGATTAGTGCCTGTTTATTGATTTGTCTAAGCGGAGCCTTAAGAGGCGGCCGTATAGTTCTGTCCTTGTCTAATCTGAATTTTCGTTATAATTAGTAAACTAAATATTTTTATACAAAAGTAAGGGCAGAGCCCAATAGATTTAAGGATGAATAGACGATTCTATTCTATGAAAAAATATAAAATTTTCATTAGTTTTCAAGTGAAGTCTGAAACGGAAAAAGAGTTGAACACTTCAATCAAATTTAACTCTTTTTCCGTTTCAGACTTCACTTGAAAACTAATGAAAATTTTATATTTTTTCATAGAATAGAATCGTCTGCTCATCCTTAAATCTATTGGGCTCTGCCCTTACTTTTGTATAAAAATATTTAATTTAGCCATAATAACGAAAATTTAGATTAGACAAGGACAGAACTATACGGCCTCCTCTTAAAGCAGCCCTTCTTCATAACACAAATAAGTACGCTTCTATACCATTAGCGCATTTAACTGTGCTTAAAGAAGAGTATTCGAACATTGAATTGGTTTTGTCAAAAATAAAATACGAGGAACATAAATGGCTAATATGTGGTGACTTAAAAATTTTATCCATGATACTAGGACAACAATCTGGATTTACGAAATATCCTTGTTATTTGTGTATGTTTAATAGTTGGGATAGGGAAAACAACTACAAAAAGAAAATTTGGCCACTAAGAGAGTCATTTGAACCTGGAAAACAAAATATTGTAAAAGAGCCACTTGTGAATTCGTCCAAAATTTTGATACCACCTCTTCACATAAAGCTTGGTTCAATGAAACAATTTGTCAAGGCATTAGACCAAGATGGGGAATGCTACGAACATTTGAGGCAAGTATTTCACCACAAAACAGATGGTAAACTAAGCGGAGGTATTTTTGATGGACCTGAAATTCGTATTCTATTTAGAGATGAAAACTTTGAAAGAACTATGAAAGCTGATGATGAAGCCGCATGGTCTAGTTTTAAAGATGTATCAACAAAATTTTTGGGTAGAACTTAAGACGTAAATTACAAAACTATTGTAAAAAAAATGGTACGCAACTTGGAAAAACTCGGCTGCCTGATAAACTTGAAGCTTCGTTTCCTTGATTCACATATTGATCAATTTCCTAAGAACAACGGAGACTTTAGTGAAGAGCAAGGAGAAAGGTTTCACCAAGACTTGAAGGAATTTAAACGCAGATTTCAAGGATGATGGGGTATAAATATGTTGGCAGATTACTGCTGGATAATGAAGAGAGAAATAACTTCAAAAAGAGGTCAAAAGCGTGTCAGAAATCCTTAACGCTGGTTATTTGACAAGAAACGTGTGCGTAAGCGTAAAACACTTTAAAACTTTATTTAAAATATTTTTTTGGAAGACAAAAATAAAAATAGATATCGCCAAAATCTAGTATCCATTATCTCACTTTCAAAGTTGCGAAGTATTAGCGAAAATTCTACAAACTCAATTGATTAACCCATTAAAACTCTAAGGCACTTCTTAAAAGAAGCTAAAAATATTATAATGGAATTCATGAATATCGCTATACATGAGTTCTAAGTCTTATTTTATGATCAAAAGTCGAAAAAAGGTTCTAGTTTTGTGATTTATGTAGTGTAGAACCTCCAGAACAGTATCCAAAACATCGATTTTTTGAAAAAAATATCAATTTATCACGTTTATTGTCCACTTACGCCGACAAAAAGTTGTTTTTTTAAAAAAATTACTTAAAATTCGTGATCAGCGACCTCAAAAACCTCCAGTAAAGTTTTTTCGATGTTCATAAATCGGTTTAAAATCGTAAAACTTGATTTTAATATCATTTTAATCAAAATTGAAGCAAATTTTCACTTTTCGCGATTTTCTGCCTTTTTATCGCCGTATGGTGGGTTAAAATTTCTATAAAAAAAAATTTTAAACATGGTCTTCGGTGTATTTTTTCTCGTAGAATTTGATTCTAAAGTCAAGAAAATAAAATTTGTTTCTATTTCTTTTTTATTAAACAAAAAAATATGAAAAAAACCGTAAAAAATGAGGTTTTTTTAACAAAACCTTATGAAAAAGTAGCTGGACCCTACTTTTTTATTGCAAATTCGAATTCAGAGTCGAAAAATACGTAAAAATATATATGCCAGGTCAATTGCACAGACACTTTTGTTTTTTTGTGCGCTTGTGTAATTAGTGTAGCTGCTATGTTTTAGTGAATAATTAATAATTAATAAATTTATTTGATAAGAGAATTACTGTTTTGAAAAAAATTAGTAAATGTTTTCTAGTTTCAATTAAATAACACAGCCCCACAAAACAAAAGAGTGTCAAAACCCACGGACCAGACCATATCCATCTTATGTTTTTGGGATCGCTGTATCCGAATCCGTAGTCAATTTGACCCCATTACCTCAGGGTCAAGGTCATTTAGAGGTCAAATCTACGAAATTAGTGGAAACCATATTTTAATAGTATATGTTTATGTTTTTGGGGTCGCTCAATCCGAATCCGTGGTCCGTTTGACCCCATGACCTCAGGGTCAAGGGCCTTTGGAGGTTAAATCTACGAAATTAGTGAGAACCATATTTTAACAGTATACATTTCTGTTTTCGGGGTCGCCGTATCCGAATCCGTGGTCTGTTTCACCCCACGACTTCAGGGTTAAGGTTATTTGAAGGTCAAATCTACGAAATGAGTGGAAACCATACTTTTACAGTATATAATTATGTTTTTAGGATTGCTGAATCCGAATCCGTGAAACGTTTGAACCCATGACCTCAAGGTCAAGGTTATTTGAAGGTTAAATCTACGAAATTAGTGGGAACCATACTTTTACAGTATAAAATTATGTTTTTAGGATCGCTAAATCCGAATCCGTAGTTTGTTCAATCTCATGACTTTAGAGTCAAGGTCATTTAAAGGTTAAATCTAACAAATTCGTGAAAACCATACTCTCACAGTATATAATTATGATTTTGGGGTCGCTAAATCCGAATCCATGGTCCGTTTGACCCCATGATCTCTAAGTTGAGGTCATTTGAAGGTCAAATCTACGAAATTAGTGAGAACCATATTTTAATAGTATATGTTTATGTTTTTGGGGTCTCTCAATCCAAATCCGTGGTCCGTTTGACCCCATGACCTCAGGGTCAAGGGCATTTGAAGGTTAAATCTACGAAATTAGTGGGAACCATACTTTTACAGTATATAATTATGTTTTCAGGATCGCTAAATCCGAATCCGTAGTTCGTTTAATCTCATGACTTCAGGGTCAAGGTCATTTAAAGGTTAAATCTAACAAATTTGTGAAAACCATACTCTAACAGTACATAATTATGTTTTTGGGGTCGGTGAATCCGAATCCATGGTCCGTTTGACCCCATGATCTCTAAGTCGAGGTCATTTGAAAGTCAAATCTACGAAATTAGTGAGAACCATATTTTAACAGTAAACATTTGTGTTTTTGGGGTCGCCGTATCCGAATCCGTGGTCTGTTCGACCCCACGACTTCAGGGTTAAGGTCATTTGAAGGTCAAATCTACGAAATGAGTGGAAACCATACTTTTTCAGTATATAATTATGTGTTGAGGGTCGCTGAATCCGAATCCGTGGTCCGTTTGATCCCATGACCTCAAGGTCAAGGTCATTTGAAGGACAAATCTACGAAATTAGTGAGAACCATATTTTAATAGTATATGTTTATGTTTTTGGGGTCTCTCAATCCGAATCCGTGGTCCGTTTGACCCCATGACCTCAGGGTCAAGGGCATTTAAAGGTTAAATCTACAAAATTAGTGGAAACCATACTTTCACAGTATAAAATTATGTTTTTAGGATCGCTAAATCCGAATCCGTAGTTCGTTCAATCTTATGACTTCAGGGTCAAGGTCATTTAAAGGTTAAATCTAACAAATTCGTGAAAACCATACTCTCACAGTATATAATTATGATTTTAGGGTCGCTAAATCCGAATCCATGGTCCGTTTGACCCCATGATCTCTAAGTTGAGGTCATTTAGAGGTCAAATCTACGAAATTAGTGGAAACCATATTTTAATAGTATATGTTTATGTTTTTGGGGTCGCTCAATCCGAATCCGTGGTCCGTTTGACCCCATGACCTCAGGGTCGAGGGCCTTTGGAGGTTAAATTTACGAAATTAGTGGGAACCATACTTTTACAATATATAATTATGTTTTTAGGTTCGCTAAATCCGAAACCGTAGTTCGTTCAATCTCATGACTTCAGGGTCAAGGTCATTTGAAGGTTAAATATAACAAATTCGTGAAAACCATACTCTAACAGTATATAATTATGTCTTTGGGGTCGCTGAATCCGAATCCATGGTCCGTTTGACCCCATGATCTCTAAGTCGAGGTCATTTGAAGGTCAAATCTACGAAATTAGTGAGAACTATATTTTAACAGTATACATTTGTGTTTTTGGGGTCGCCGTATCCGAATCCGTGGTCTGTTTGACCCCACGACTTCAGGGTTAAGGTCATTTGAAGGTCAAATCTACGAAATAAGTGGAAACTATATTTTTACAGTATATAATTATGCGTTTAGGGTCGCTAAATCCGAATCCGTGGTCCGTTTGATCCCATGACCTCAAGGTCAAGGTCATTTAAAGGACAAATCTACGAAATGAGTGGAAACCATACTTTAACAGTATATAATTATGTTTTTAGGATTGCTGAATCCGAATCCGTGAAACGTTTGACCCCATGACCTCAGGGTCAAGGGCCTTTGGAGGTTAAATCTACGAAATTAGTGAGAACCATATTTTAACAGAATACATTTCTGTTTTCGGGGTCGCCGTATCCGAATCCGTGGTCTGTTCCACCCCACGACTTCAGGGTTAAGGTTATTTGAAGGTCAAATCTACGAAATGAGTGGAAACCATACTTTTACAGTATATAATTATGTTTTTAGGATTGCTGAATCCGAATCCGTGAAACGTTTGAACCCATGACCTCAAGGTCAAGCTTATTTGAAGGTTAAATCTACGAAATTAGTCAGAACCATACTTTTACAGTATAAAATTATGTTTTTAGGATCGCTAAATCCGAATCCGTAGTTTGTTCAATCTCATGACTTTAGAGTCAAGGTCATTTAAAGGTTAAATCTAACAAATTCGTGAAAACCATACTCTCACAGTATATAATTATGATTTTGGGGTCGCTAAATCCGAATCCATGGTCCGTTTGACCCCATGATCTCTAAGTTGAGGTCATTTGAAGGTCAAATCTACGAAATTAGTGAGAACCATATTTTAATAGTATATGTTTATGTTTTTGGGGTCTCTCAATCCGAATCCGTGGTCCGTTTGACCCCATGACCTCAGGGTCAAGGGCATTTGAAGGTTAAATCTACGAAATTAGTGGGAACCATACTTTTACAGTATATAATTATGTTTTCAGGATCGCTAAATCCGAATCCGTAGTTCGTTTAATCTCATGACTTCAGGGTCAAGGTCATTTATAGGTTAAATCTAACAAATTTGTGAAAACCATACTCTAACAGTATATAATTATGTTTTTGGGGTCGGTGAATCCGAATCCATGGTCCGTTTGACCCCATGATCTCTAAGTCGAGGTCATTTGAAAGTCAAATCGACGAAATTAGTGAGAACCATTTTTTAACACTAAACATTTGTGTTTTTGGGGTCGCCGTATCCGAATTCGTGGTCTGTTCGACCCCACGACTTCAGGGTTAAGGTCATTTAAAGGTCAAATCTACGAAATGAGTGGAAACCATACTTTTTCAGTATATAATTATGTGTTGAGGGTCGCTGAATCGAAATCCGTGGTCCGTTTGATCCCATGACCTCAAGGTCAAGGTCATTTGAAGGACAAATCTACGAAATTAGTGAGAACCATATTTTAATAGTATATGTTCATGTTTTTGGGGTCTCTCAATCCGAATCCGTGGTTTGTTTGACCCCATGACCTCAGGGTCAAGGGCATTTGAAGGTTAAATCTACAAAATTAGTGGAAAACATACTTTCACAGTATAAAATTATGTTTTTAGGATCGCTAAATCCGAATCCGTAGTTCGTTCAATCTTATGACTTCAGGGTCAAGGTCATTTAAAGGTTAAATCTAACAAATTCGTGAAAACCATACTCTCACAGTATATAATTATGATTTTGGGGTCGCTAAATCCGAATCCATGGTCCGTTTGACCCCATGATCTCTAAGTTGAGGTCATTTAGAGGTCAAATCTACGAAATTAGTGGAAACCATAATTTAATAGTATATGTTTATGTTTTTGGGGTCGCTCAATACGAATCCGTGGTCCGTTTGACCCCATGATCTCAGGGTCAAGGGCCTTTGGAGGTTAAATCTACGAAATTAGTGGGAACCATACTTTTACAATATATAATTATGTTTTTAGGATCGCTAAATCCGAATCCGTAGTTCGTTTAATCTCATGACTTCAGGGTCAAGGTCATTTGAAGGTTAAATCTAACAAATTCGTGAAAACCATACTCTAACAGTATATAATTATGTCTTTGGGGTCGCTGAATCCGAATCCATGGTCCGTTTGACCCCATGATCTCTAAGTCGAGGTCATTTGAAGGTCAAATCTACGAAATTAGTGAGAACCATATTTTAACAGTATACATTTGTGTTTTTGGGGTCGCCGTATCCGAATCCGTGGTCTGTTTGACCCCACGACTTCAGGGTTAAGGTCATTTGAAGGTCAAATCTACGAAATAAGTGGAAACTATATTTTTACAGTATATAATTATGCGTTTAGGGTCGCTAAATCCGAATCCGTGGTCCGTTTGATCCCATGACCTCAAGGTCAAGGTCATTTAAAGGACAAATCTACGAAATGAGTGGAAACCATACTTTAACAGTATATAATTATGTTTTTAGGATTGCTAAATCCGAATCCGTGGTCCGTTTGACCCCATGACCTCAGGGTCAAGGACATTTAAAGGTTAAATCTACGAAATTAGTGGGAACCATACTTTTACAGTATATAATTATGTTTTTAGGATCGCTAAATCCGAATCCGTAGTTCGTTCAATCTCATGACTTTAGGGTCAAGGTCATTTAAAGGTTAAATCTAACAAATTTGTGAAAACCATACTCTAACGGTATATAATTATGTTTTTGGGGTCGGTGAATCCGAATCCATGGTCCGTTTGACCCCATGATCTCTAAGTCGAGGTCATTTGAAAGTCAAATCTACGAAATTGGTGAGAACCATATTTTAACAGTAAACATTTGTGTTTTTGTGGTCGCCGTATCCGAATCCGTGGTCTGTTCGACCCCACGACTTCAGGTTTAAGGTCATTTAAAGGTCAAATCTACGAAATGAGTGGAAACCATACTTTTTCAGTATATAATTATGTGTTGACGGTCGCTGAATCTGAATCCGTGGTCCGTTTGATCCCATGACCTCAAGGTCAAGGTCATTTGAAGGATAAATCTACGAAATTAGTGGAAACCATACTTTAACAGTATATAATTATGTTTTCAGGATTGCTGAGTCCGAATCTGTGGAACGTTTGAACCCATGACCTCAAGGTCAAGGTTATTTGAAGGTTAAATCTACGAAATTAGTGGAAACCATACTCTCACAGTATAAAATTATGTTTTTAGGATCGCTAAATCCGAATCCGTAGTTCGTTCAATCTTATGACTTTAGGGTCAAGGTTATTTGAAGGTTAAATCTAACAAATTCGTGAAAACCATACTCTCACAGTATATAATTATGATTTTGGGGTCGCTAAATCCGAATCCATGGTCCGTTTGACCCCATGATCTCTAAGTTGAGGTCATTTGAAGGTCAAATCTACGAAATTAGTGAGAACCATATTTTAATAGTATATGTTTATGTTTTTGGGGTCTCTCAATCCGAATCCGTGGTCCGTTTGACCCCATGACCTCAGGGTCAAGGGCATTTGAAGGTTAAATCTACGAAATTAGTGGGAACCATACTTTTACAGTATATAATTATGTTTTTAGGATCGCTAAATCCGAATCCGTAGTTCGTTCAATCTTATGACTTCAGGGTCAAGGTCATTTAAAGGTTAAATCTAACAAATTCGTGAAAACCATACTCTCACAGTATATAATTATGTTTTTGGGGTCGCTGAATCCGAATCCATGGTCCGTTTGACCCCATGATCTCTAAGTCAAGGTCATTTAAAGGTCGAATCTACGAAATTAGTGAGAACCATATTTTAATAGAATATGTTTATGTTTTTGGGGTCGCTCAATCCGAATCCGTGGTCCGTTTGACCCCATGACCTCAGGGTCAAGGGCATTTGAAGGTTAAATCAACGAAATTGGAAACCATACTTTTACAGTATATAATCATGTTTTTAGGATCGCTGAATCCGAATCCGTAGTTCGCTTAATCTCATGACTTCAGGGTCAAGGTCATTTAAAGGTTAAATCTAACAAATTTGTGAAAACCATACTCTCACAGCATATAATTATGTTTTTGGCGTCGCTGAATCCGAATCCATGGTCCGTTCGACCCCATGATCTCTAAGTCGAGGTCATTTGAAGGTCAAATCTACGAAATTAGTGAGAACCATATTTTAACAGTATACATTTGTGTTTTTGGGGTCGCCGTATCCGAATCCGTGGTCTGTTCGACCCCACGACTTCAGGATCAAGGTCATTTGAAGGTCAAATCTACGAAATGAGTGGAAACCATACTTTTACAGTATATAATTATGTTTCAGGGTCGCTAAATCCGAATCCGTGGTCCGTTTGATCTTATGACCTCAAGGTCAAGGTCATTTGAAGGACAAATCTACGAAATTAGTGAAAACCATACTTTAACAGTATATAATTATGTTTTTAGGATTGTTGAATCCGAATCCGTGAAACGTTTAACCCCATTACCTCAGGGTCAAGGTCATTTAGAGGTCAAATCTACGAAATTAGTAAAAACCATATTTTAATAGTATATATTTACGTTTTTGGGGTCGCTTAATCCGAATCCGTGGTCCGTTTGACCCCATGACCTTAGGGTCAAGGGCATTTGAAGGTCAAATCTATGAAATTAGTGGGAACCATACTTTTACAGTATATAATCATGTTTTTAGGATCGCTAAATCCGAATCCGTAGTTCGTTCAATCTCATGACTTCAGGGTCAAGGTCATTTAAAGGTTAAATCTAACAAATTTGTGAAAACCATACTCTCACAGTATATAATTATGTTTTTGGCGTCACTGAATCCGAATCCATGGTCCGTTTGACCCCATGATCTCTAAGTCGAGGTCATTTGAAGGTCAAATCTACGAAATTAGTAAGAACCATATTTTAATAGTATATGTTTATGTTGTTGGGGTCGCTTAATCCGAATCCGTGGTCCGTTTGACCCCATGACCTCAGGGTTAAGGGCATTTGAAGGTTTAATCTACGAAATTAGTGGGAACCATACTTTTACAGTGTATAATTATGTTTTTAGGATCTCTAAATCCGAATCCGTAGTTCGTTCAATCTTATAACTTCAGGGTCAAGGTCATTTAAAGGTTAAATCTAACAAATTTGTGAAAACCATACTCTAACAGTATATAATTATGTTTTTGGGGTCACTGAATCCGAATCCATGGTCCGTTCGACCCCACGACTTCAGGGTCAAGGTCATTTGAAGGTCGAATCTACGAAATGAGTGGAAACCATACTTTTACAGTATATAATTATGTTTTTAGGATTGTTGAATCCAAATCCGTGAAACGTTTGTACCCATGACCTCAAGGTCAAGGTTATTTAAAGGTCAAATCTACGAAATTAGTGGGAACCATATTTTAAGAGTATATGATTATGTTTTTGGAATCGCTGAATCCGAACCCGTGGTCCGTTCGACCTAATTACTCGAAACTGAAGGTCATTCCAAGGTAAAATATACAAAATTTGCGTAAAACGAACCTAAATTTATGCCATTTATTTTTTCTTACTAAAACTCACACGTTTCTCGTCAAATGATCGGTGCAAAGGTTTCCTTTTACGTTTTTTCTCAGTGGTTTCATAATTTCTTTTCAACATCCAGCAGTAATCCGCCAGCATACTAGTATCCCATCTACTTTGATAACGCTTCGCCATTACTTGAAAGTCTTGGTGAAAACGCTCTCCCTGTTTTTCACCATAATCTCCACAGTTGTCAGAAAAACTATTCAAGTGATTGTGTAGGAAATGTAATTTATAGTTTATTGAGCAATTCATTTTCTTTAAGTTCTCAACCATTTAAGATACAATTCTTTGTAGTTTGGGCTCCTGCGATTACTCAAGAAGTTTTCGGTAACTTCTTAAAAGCTAAGCCATGCAGCTCTTCCAATATTTGTCATGGAACTAATGAACTAATCATCAGACATCATTTTCCTAATTTCTGGACCATCAAAAATACTTTTCTTTAATTTTGCATCTGATTTATTTGGAAACTTGCTTTCTCAGTATTTGAAACACTGACCATCTTTATTTAAAGCCTTAACGAATTGTTTCATTACACCAAGTTTTATGTGTAATGGAATGAGAACTTATCTCGGGTCAACCAATGGAGTAGCTATAACGTTACATTTTCCGACTCCGATTGATTTTCTTTCAGGCCATTTATGATTTGTATAGTGCTTTGCACGGTCTTTACTATTCCATAAGCTCAAGAAACATGGCGTCTCTGTAAATCCAGACTGCTGTCCTAACAATATTTCAGAAACTTTCAAATCGCCACATATAAGCCATTTATGCTCGTCACACTGAATTTTTTGTATTTAATTTTCAGATTGTCATATGTTTCCTTCATTGTAGTGGAGTACGCTATTGAAACTGAGGCAAAGTGGTTCCTGTTGTGTAGTAATACAGATTTCTAACTTCTGTCTGATGAATCTATGAACAATCTCCATTCTTCGACTTTATATGCATTAGGCATAATTTCATTCATCAAACCTTTTACATCTTTACAATATACTATTTTATTGCCATAATGATTTATTTCTTCAAAATATGGTTCGAACTTTTGCTTCTTGTCCTGTAAAAAGATATTTTAGTAGAATTTGCCAACTGATTCATGGCTTTGAAGATGAAGCTAAATGTTCTGCATCTTTAGGTAAATTGCGCTCTCTAAATAAGTCGTTTAGTTTATTGTGAGTCCATGACTTTACGCTTTTGTCTTCTTGGCTTGCTGAAAGGAGAAGGTTGTCATCGTCATCATCATCGTCATCACTGTTATTTTCAATTTCTTCATAAGTATCGCTTTCATAGGATTCATCTTTTAAATCATTCTTATTAATTGTATCTCCATGAATGCTGTCATGGACTTCGTTGTTATCCTTATCATCATTTTTTTCATCGTCGGAATCTGATTCAATTGATAACCTCTCAAGAAAATCTAATCCTCCATCTCTTCTCGTTTTTTTGATAGGTCTTTTTACAGAAATAACATCAGCATAATTCACAGTAGTTTTGTTTTCACTATTGATTTTAATAATTTTGGCGTTACAGAAGTAACAATCCTCTATTCTATCTGGTTGATACTATTCCATTGGGCTATCAAATTTAACTGAGTCATCTTCTTTTGTTTTATCTCACATGCAAAGCATTTTGCGACATTGTTCGCATATACTACATGGAGTCCACTTTACTATATTTACATCTGTTTTCAATTCGAAGCAAGTTTTGTGAATGTTTTGAAGATTTTCATTGAAATGTCTTCGAGATTTTAGCAGAGTGAATACTCCACAGACAAATAAAAAAATAATACTGTTCTTCGGACAAATATGCCTTCGAGATGTAGGAGGTCAATGATCCATGGTCTTTAATATAACCCCGCACGTTAGGGGATCCTTGTCCGATCGCAGATGAGTCTGCTGTTTCGAAGGTGATAACTCTTTTACCTCTTCAGAGCTAAGTATAAGAGCTTTCCGACTTTGACAAGGACAATGTCAACTTGTCGTCGAACACACTGTAGCTTCATCCTCACACCCTAACGTCCCCCTGTAAGGCAGTGCGCTTTTACTGACATCGTTACCTCGACAAGCTTATGAGCGGATCATTTCACACATCCCCATTCGGAGCAGTGTCACCGTCACAGTTTTTGTTAAGGCAGCAGGTAAAGGTTATTTTAACAAAAAAAATTCATGTTCAAATTTTTCTTATTTATTTAAACGTATATTTATACAATTACAAAAGACACGCTAATTTTTTACAAAATTCTGTACGTATCACAGAAAACTCTAATGCATTTTGCAATTGTATAATGTACGATCTCACAAATAAGAGAAAATTAAATATGATCTTTTATTCTTTAAAGTAACCTTGTATTCAATCAAAATTATTCAATATTTTACAACAACCCTAAGATACCATGGATTAGGTTTATTTTGCATGAAATTAATATATTCGACCTCAAAATTACCTTTGTAGATCTGACTTTAAAATCAATTTTGACCTTAAAATGACCTTGATCCTAATGTGATTGGTCAAACGGACTACGAATTCTGATTCAGCGACCTCGAAAACATAAGCTGTCCATGGTCTATTCAACATGATGACGAAGATAATGACGAAGAAGAAGATGACAAAGTTAAATTTGATAGCCGAATGGAAAGGTATCGAGCAGATGGAAGAGAGGATTGTTACTGCTGCCACACTGAAATTATTGGAATTAATAGTAAACATAAAACAAATGTAAATAATGCTGATGTCATTTTTGTAAAAATACCTATAGAAAAACGAGAAGAGACGAAGAAATAGATCTTCTTGAGAGGTTATTAATTAAATCAGATTCCGACGATGAAAAACATGATGATAAAGATAACAACGAAGTCCATGACGGCGTTCATGGAGATACAATTGAAAAGAATGATTTAAAAGATGAATCCTATGAAAGCGATAGTTATGAAGAAATTGAAAATAACGGTGATGATGATGATGATGACGATGACAACCTTCTCCTTTCAGCAAGCCAAGAAGACAAAAGCGTAAAGTCATGGACTCACAATAAACTAAACGACTTAGTTAGAGAGCGCCACTTACCTAAAGATGCAGAACATTTAGCTTCATCTTCAAAGCCATGAATCAGTTGGCAAATTCTACTAAAATATCTTTTTACAGGACAAGAAGCAAAAGTTCGAACCATATTTTGAAGAAATAAATCATTATGGCAATAAAATAGTATATTGTAAAGATGTAAAAGGTTTGATGAATGAAATTATGCCTAATGCATATAAAGTCGAAGAATGGAGATTGTTCATAGATTCATCAGACAGAAGTTTGAAATCTGTATTACTACACAACAGGAACCACTTTGCCTCAGTTCCAATAGCGTACTCCACTACAATGAAGGAAACATATGACAATCTGAAAATTAAATACAAAAAATTCAGTGTGACGAGCATAAATGGCTTATATGTGGCGATTTGAAAGTTTCTGAAATATTGTTAGGACAGCAGTCTGGATTTACAGAGACGCCATGTTTCTTGTGCTTATGGGATAGAAGAGACCGTGCAAAGCACTATACAAATCATAAATAGCCTTGAAGACAATCACTTGAAGCCGGAAAAAGTAACGTTATAGCTACTTTATTGGTTGACCCGAAAAAAGTTCTCATTCCGCCATCACACATAAAACTTGGTGTAATGAAACAATTCGTATGACTTCAAATGAAGATGGTCAGTGTTTCAAATACCATCAGGAAACCTTTGCGCCGGTCATTTGACAAGAAACGTGTGAGATCTAGTAAGAAAAAATAAATAGCATGAATTTAGGTTTGTGTTACGCAAATTTTGTATATTTTACCTCAAATTAACTATCACTTTAAGGTGATGAAGTCAAATGGACCTTGGAATCGAATTCAGCGATCCCAAAAACATAAATATATTCTGTTGAAATATGGTTTTCACTAATTTCGTAGATTTGACCTACAAATGACCTTGACCCTGAGGCCATGGGGTCAAACGGACCACGGATTGGGATTTAGCGACCCTAAAAACATAAATATATACTGTTAAATGTGGTTCCCACTCATTTCGTAGATTTGACTTTTAAATGACCTTGACTCTCAGATGATGGGGTCAAACTGACCACGGATTCGGATTCAGCGATCCCAAAAACATAAGATGTATATGGTCTGGTCCGTGGGTTTGACACATTTTTTTATTTTGTGGGGCTGTGTAACTTATCATTATTGGTGTAATTTATGTTCGAAATGTTCAAAATAAATTTGTTTTATATAACTTATGTATGGCTGATTCCATTTCAAATCGAACAGTCAGTATACACTCAAGTCATCAGATACTGCGCTGATGGAGTATGTTATTCTACCCTTAAAATAAGGTTATACATATTTTTTTATTTTGCTGAAATATCAAAATTGCATCAGATATGCACTTTTGAAAATTGCATACAAAAACTAAATGTTAAAACTGAAAATGTTGAGAATAACTTAGGAGGGCTATCGTTTTACCAATTTTTATTGAATTTTGGTAAACCTTATTTTGTTTTATTATGTTTTAAGCCCTCTTTAAATCAGTGCAAGAAATTTCAAAAAAGACTAAAAAATGACTAAGATATGTGCATTTTACCAAAAAATGCACTTCTTATGATCATGCATTTTTCTCGAAAAACCCATTTTTTTTTTTGCTGAAATTTTTTGTGCTCATAGAGGACCAAATTACCTATCTAATGGTACTTGGTTGATCCCGTACTTATTTGTTCAAAGCGAGAAGAAAAATTCACAAATTTTATTGGTGAAAAATTTTTGTATATACGTTCAAAAGTCTTAAGCAATGTTCATTCCAACGCTTTCGCATGCTTCGCTCATTATTTGTTTACCTTTGTATGTATGTATATATCATCAATAGTGACATATATATATATATATATATATATATATATATATATATATATGAAAATTCGTAATATAAAAATAAATATTAAAAAATGGAAAGTAATAATTCTATTCGTGTATATCTATATTATGTATGTTTCGATGTACAGACAATAGGAGGCTCATTCGCGGATAAATACCTCGCGTAACCAAAACAGCATATTAGAATTGTTATGTACAAGCTAATTATTCTTACTACTGCTTTGAAAGGTACTTTTGTGAAAAAGTAAACAAAACTCTGCAATTACGATGTCCGAAATTCACTCTTCTACAAGAATTCGATGTCCCGATTTTTTTCAAATGCATAAGGGGGTAGTTTATAAAAGCAGAAATTTACGTTTTAGACCGTTGGAAGATTTGGCCATTAATTTGGCACAGCTTTATCCAGATTTAAAGATACTGCCCTCTACTAATGTATGCAACAATTGCCATGAACGCATATCAAAAATGATTTTAAGTGATCTTGAATCTACATCTGAAAATGAAATCACTGAACTTTTTAGCGGAAAACATGGTGATTTTATCCCCAAGACACCCGAACGAATACAGGAATTAAACGAGAGTATTAATACAATTTTACCTCAATGCGTCTCGCCGCTAAAAAGAAAAACTGCAATACTTACAAATTTAACAGAAAATTACGTATCTAAAAAGAAAAAATCTTTAATTTCAGCTTTTTCTGCTACTGTCGGAAGTAAATTAGAAGATGCGTATGGCATTTCAGTTGAATCAATAGAATCGGACAAAAGTTCGACTGAAAACTATTGGAACGAATTTGTAGAAAATTTTAAATCGGCTTTAGAAAAATGTTCTTCTGTTTCGGAGAAAATAAAACTTCTAACTCTACTACCTTAAAAATTAAGCAAAATAAAAATTTGCTCACTATTCCCGAATATAAGCGAGTATATGATAAATAAATCAAGAAATCTCGTGAAAAATAAAGGAGTTTATTCGGAGCCAGATTCATATACTGGTCATCTTATTGATGAAAATACAAAAAATATCACTATGGAATATTTTTTTACTGATGATTTTAATTGTAGTAGACAAAGTCCAAATAAATCTGATGTTGTTACTGTTAAAGTTAATAATACAAAAACTAACGAAGTTAAACGGTTTCTTACTCGAAGCTTAAAAGAAACATATAAGACAAGAAAATCCAAACTTACAAATAGGAAAATCGAAATTCTATAGTCTAAGACCAAGTTTCGTCTTAACAAGCTCTGTGAAGGAAACTTGTCTTTGCGTACATTGCAAAAATTTCGAACTGTTTCTCATAAGTTTAATTCGTTTTAGAGGCGATAATAATTCTGAATTAGATTTAATTCGTTCAGAAATAACTAACGCAATGTTGTGTTCTGAACCATCTGATTCGTGTTTCTTGCAAGAATGCAATTATTGCCCCGGTAGTGAGGGTATCACATTAAAATTGTTAAAACTGAAATAAAATTGTGAAGATGAAATTACGTTTGCTTTGTGGGATAATGGTAATCTTATCAAACAAACAGTAAGCTTATCAGTTTTTAAAGAAAAATTTTTAATCTGCGCACTAAAAGCAAGTACTCGCGTATACACAAAAAATATTCAACGTGAAGCTATAAAAAAAGAAAAAGAAGAAGGTAAAGCTGATCCTGCTAAGTTAATTATCCACGTTGATTTTGCAGAAAATTGGTCTGTAATAAATAATAAAGCGGTTCAGGGAAATCATTGGGTAAATAACCAAATTTCTATTTTCACTGCAGTCTGTTACCAAGGAGAGATAACGCAAAGCTTTGCGATCATTAGTGACGACAAAAAGCATGATACTGCATATGCGCTATTAGCAATAAATAAAATTATTGATCTTATAAAAAATGATTTAGTTACTAAAGTCACTTTTATATCAGATGGAGCTGCAAGCCAATTTAACAATCGTTTTCAGCTACATGAATTCAAACATTTTTCTTATTTAATGAAATGGTTCTTTTCTGCGACTGGTCATGGGATAGGAGCCGTTGATGGAATAGGTGGGCTTCTAAAGCATTATGCTACTTCACATAACTTAAAAAGAGTTCATGAAAAATCGATACAAAATGCTGACGATTTTATAAATTGGGTTCAAAAGTACACCAGTGCAATCAAAATCATATTATTACCAATAAATGAGATTGAAAAATTTAGAAAAGAAAAAAATATTGAATGGAGTACAGTTCCTAAATATAATGGGATTAACAAAAGTCATATGTTGTTAAAACAACTTGGGGAATTGAAATCGCATATATTTGTTGGCAGAACAGCTATACATGCACTGACTTAAGTGAAAGACAAGAAAAAAAAAGTCAAACGTCGTAAGGCTACACTTAGAACTAAAAATAATAAGTGCAAAAATAAAAAAAAGTAATTATTTATAATTATATTTTTGACGCATCTCAACAGTGAGAGGCAAGGGGAACTCACTTTAAAAAAGCACCTCAAAGAGAACAGAAACCTCCTACGTCCACGTCGTTGTTCCTGGGTAATGCTAAAAGAAGGATAGTGTTTAAATCTACATTGCTTAAAATTTCCGAATGTATATACAAAAATTTTTCACCAATAAAATTTGTGAATTTTTTTTCTCGCTTCAAACAAATAAGTACGGGATCAACCAAGTACCATTAGATAGGTAATTTGGTCCTCTATGAGCAAAAAAAAAAAAAAAAAAATGGGTTTTTCGAGAAAAATGCATATGCATAAAAAGTGCATTTTTTGGTAAAATGCACATATTTTAGTCATTTTTTAGTCTTTTTTGAAATTTCTTGCACTGATTTAAAGAGGGCTTAAAACATAATGAAACAAAATAAGGTTTACCAAAATTCATTAAAAATTGGTAAAACGATAGCCCTCCTAAGTTATTCTCAACATTTTCAGTTTTAACATTTAGTTTTTGTATGCAATTTTCAAAAGTGCATATCTGTTGCAATTTTGATATTTCAGCAAAATAAAAAAATATGTATACCCTTATTTTAAGGGTAGAATAACATACTCCATTAGCGCAGTAATTGGTGACTTGAGTGTATACTGACTGTTCGATTTGAAATGGAATCAGCCGTATATTACTATTTATTATAAGCATTGTTCACCCTACATTCCCCTTCACTTTATTTTTTATTATATTATGAACTTAAAATAAATAGAGTATTGAAAAAAATCGCTACCTCATCAATCAAATTTTTTCTACTTTCAAATAAAGTTAAATTTCTGTACATTTTTATTATTGTTTTATTTATTTTAATTGAATTGTCCATTTAATTATTATTTTTTTACTTAAGAAAATCAACGGAAATTCTAAAATATTAAAATAATCGAAAAAGAACTCAGTATTTCAAATCGCGGAATTGTAGACAGGGCACAGTATTTGAAGAAACAGTAATATGATGAAAGGTCAATATGAATAAATTAATAATAAAAAAAATCACATCGGATACAGGAATGATTGAAATATGTATATGCATTCATAGAAACGAAAATAGTAATAATTTTAATTAATAATGGATTTATTTCTCAGAAGATCATCTTAAGAGGCGGCCGTATAGTTCTGTCCTTGTCTAATCTAAATTTTCTTTATTATTAATAAATTAAATATTTTCATAGAAAAGTAAGACAACCGCCCAATAGAGCAAAAGACAAGCAAACGATTCTTTTTTATGAAAAAATACGAAATTTTGATTATTTTTCGAGTGAAGTCTGAAACGGAAAAACAGTTGAATCAACTCAATCAAGTTCGATTGTTTTTCCGTTTCAGACTTCACTCGAAAAATAATCAAAATTTCATATTTTTCCATAAAAAAGAATCGTTTGCTTGTCTTTTGCTCTATTGGGCGGTTGTCTTACTTTTCTATGAAAATATTTAATTTATTAATAATAAAGAAAATTTAGATTAGACAAGGACAGAATGATACGACCTCCTCTTAATGGCACAGTAATCGGGACTCAGATCCTAGTTAAGATTTTAATTTAATTTTACTTAACTTTATTCAAATAAATAATTAAATTTGATACAATCCATTTAAATTTTAAAAGTTACACGCTAAAAATAAAATCAAATGAACTCGCCGAATAAAAATAACAACTTATTTAACCTAACCTGAAGTACGACGCATTGACGCGAACAACGGTCTCCCCTGTCGCAAATTAACTGAAAATTCATTAAGATTATACGCAGTAGTCTGCAGACTCACATGAAACAAGAAACGAATTACTTAGAGATTCCCTTAAATTTCTTCCGATCAGCAATATAGAGTATATTCTGAAGCGGCGCCGTAAAAACGCAGTGCAGCTTGCTATCTCACTCGCTCTCCTCGATTATTCAACCATGAAGGCCCAGGCAAGGTAAAGCAAATAACTATTAGGTGATTGTTATTAAGTAATTAGTCACTGCACACCTTTTACTAAAATTGTAATCTTAATTACACTAACAACTCGTGCAATACACAACAATCCCTTCGTATTAAACTGTTAAAAATATAACGATGATGCTCAAGTGCAAACGAAAGAAGAAGATGGCAGCTAACAAACCGTTTTTTGACGCCTACGCTTTCGTCTCTTGCCTGAATCCACCCGTCATGCCCTGCGCAGGCCCTCTTTAACAGTCAGTTATTCAAGCAGCTGAAACATAATACACTCTTTGTCTCACTTCTATATTTGCAAAGCAAGCATAGAAGCCTTCGCTATGCTGCACGATTAACAACGAGGACAATGATATGCGTATACTAACACAGTATATTTGTTATTTGCTATCCTTATTACATCCCTTTTCCAGACGCTAGAAGACTTGACTGGCAGCCCTGTTACTCTATCTGGTCGCACTAAAATCTAAAGTTTAATACCGGTGTAAAGAAGATTATAGGTTACAAAAAGAAGCATTTATTTACAGCAGGATTTATAAAAATTACATTAGGTGATTGTATTACTAGAAGAAATAAAAAAGAAAGTTTTACAGAATAATAACACAAAAAAAACTAACAATCACGTCCACCTGCTATACCTAAGGCACGCCCCACCGTGTCTTTCTTCATGAATATTGATGATGGTTAGAGTGATTGGGGCAGTGCTTGCTCCTTTTCACCCCCACAGTTCCACAGATATATCACCTGGGCTCTGGTGGATGCAACAGTGGATGTTCTTCATCAACATCACTTTCTGGATCTTGACCATCTGTGTATCTTTTTAGATCTTAAACTAGAATTACTTTTTCTATATATCCATTTGTGTCTAATACATCATAAGTATTATTGTCACAGTGAGGCGTAATAATATATGGCCCTGCATATTTAAGAGTTAACATAGCACTAATACCCTGAATAGCAGAAAATAATACTCCATTTCTTTTCCAAACTTTATCACCTACTTGGTAATAGACATCTCGACAATGCGAGTTATAATACTTCGCTTGTCCATTCTGAGCATCTTTAGCCTGTGCCTTAGCAAGGCAGGTAGGTTTTCTAAATACTTTGCCCAGTGATGAACTGCTTCTTAATTTTCTTTATTACAAGCGGCTCTTGTCTCTTCTCTTTGCAGAGAGCCAGGTGGCACCAACTGCTTTCCAAAATTCAGCATTGCTGAAGTAACGCCCGTTGAGATATGCTCAGTTATATTATAAGCGAGAGCAAATTCCGACAAGTTCTCATCCCAAGTTTTATGATTACTTTCTACGTAGGACCGTATCATAGTTTTAGTAGTCCTATTAACTCACTCCACGGGGCTAGCTTGCGGATGATATAGAGATTTTGTCGTGTGCAATACTACAATTCTTTTTAAATATGGATCTATCACTCCACTTACAAATTCAGAACCATTATCAGATAAAAATACTTCAGGATTACTGAAATGATCTATTATTTTCTTCTTAACAGTAGGTCACGTATCTCTGTCCTTTTCTAATCAAAGAAATTATTTTTTTACAAAAACTAATAACTTTAGCAAAAAATGAAGAGAAAGCCGCATCTTGTATCAAAAAAAGCAATATTTTCTTTGATGAGAAAGAATTAATTTTATTGCTTCGTTTTCAAGAAAACCTCGAAAAACTTAAATCATAGAGGTTAGGTTGAACAATTTGGTTTTTCAAGGTTTTCTTGAGAATGAAGCAATAAAATTAATTTTTTCTTATCAAAGAAATTATTGCTTTTTTTGATACGAGATGCGGCTTTCTCTTCATTTTTTGCTAAAGTTATTAATTTTTGTAAAAAACTCAATGCTTTGATTAGAAAAGGACAGAGATACGTGACCTCCTCTTAAAGTGCTTAAGAATGCTAATACTTAGCTTTTCTCAATGGTACACACTCTATCCACCTATTGAATAAATCTTGCATTAATAAGGCGTATTCATGCCCTTCAATACTTTTAGATTGTGGTCTAACTATATCACCAGCTACCACTTCTCATGGTCGTCTTATAACGCGTTGACTCATTAAACCGGCAGGTAATTGTTGCTCAACTTTACATTGCTGACTCACTACCCTGTTAAAAAAATCAGGTGATAAATCACCTGATTTATCAGGCGATTTATTACGCCAAGACATCATGTAACGATATTTTTGGTTTTTACACGTTTCAATCTATGCTTAGTCAATTTAAAACAGTTTTTGAAAATTTTTGAAAATTTTAAACTTAGAAACTTCTGCTCTAGAATTTTTGTGACTGCAGACACCATATCTTCGACTTTAGGCGCATTGGTGTCTATAATAGCTACATTAGGCGGAATCTTCTTTCGATTTGCCGGTGGATGGTAAGCAGTTCCTGGTAACAGCGCTTTTCCAGGTGATGGCGGAGATTTATAGACTTTCTAAGCCTCCAATGTTAACTCCGCTTTAACAGCAAGCTCTAATAAAGCATCAATGCTATTGAATTCATCTCTGCGTACAAGTCTTTGCACTTCTGATCTTCAGTTACGATGCAATAAATCAAACTATTGGCTGAGATCCGGTTGTGATTTCTGTCTTCGCATAATTGCTATAAGACACGTTAAATAGTCACGCACTAGCTCATGCGTGCGTGCATTCGCTTCTGCTATAAGCCTCTGTTGGAAACGACGGTTAGTACTATACCATCAACTTGCAGCTTCACAGAATTTAAGCCAACTATGCCATTAGTCCTGATTATTGCGACACCAAGTAGCAGACACCTGTCAATAATTCAGAAATTGAATAGAATAAATCACTCTCTGACAGATTAGCCAGGACCCAACACTCCTCGACTCGGGTTAAAAAGAGGTCAATACTTTAATCCTTTGTTCCAGAAAATCGTACTTCCCATTGACGTACCTTACCTACATCTCTTGGTTGACAACCACGATTCACAGAATCCTGAGTCGGTGAGTCACTTCTTCCCCAGGCAGTGCAAAGGACTTCAAATGATGGAAAACTAGATGCTTCCAAGATGGTTGAATTGTCAAAATGAGGTACACCGCCTGCTACTGTGTTAACCCTCGAGCTGTCGGTCGTTTGATCAAAATTTACCTGTCTATCTTGGATGTTGTTGACCTAGTTCAACATCACTATGTTGAATCTTTTTGCCGCAACCTGGTATACCACCGTCTAGTCTCTTACTAATGGTGATCTATTTTTAATTAAAATAATAATTTTCTGATTTGACAAACATTCACAAATGCATCCGAAATAGACGATACCACAGGTGGTAATGCAAATCTTTATCAAAACAAATTATTACTGGGTGGTGTTGAAGTTAGAGTAAGGCTCGTGCATTCTTGTGATGGCTTCTATCTCATGAATTCTGCTAGTGCTTTCACAGTGAATATTACCAAAGCTACACTTTTTGTGCTTCAAATGAGATTAAATCTTTCACTTGTTAGTACTCGCTGGTGCACACGAAAAACTATTGTCGCAGACTACTGCAAAATACCCTATTGACACGTGTAAATGTTGAGGCTGTTACTTTACATAATTGTGGGCACGGAGAAACAAGCGACAATTTCATATTAGGTCAACTGCCAAAAAGAATTATACTCAGTTTTATTCAAAATAAAACTTACAACGGAGATAAAAGTCTTCATCCGTTTAATTAAAAAAATTTTAATATAAATTTTTTGTGTCTGTCCGTTGATGAAATGCTAGTGCCATTGAAACCCTTGCAGCCAGATTTCAAAAAAAGAAAAATGTACGTTGATGCCTATCATACACTTTATTCCGGCACAGGTATTCACTTTATGAATTCAGGCAACTCGATTACCCGTAAAGACTACTCGAACGGTTACTGCCTATTCGCTTTTGATTTGACACCTGATTTATCGACTAGTGATGGTAGTCATTGGAATTTGGTAAAAAATGGTAATGTATGAAATTGACTCGTCAAAACAGGTTGTCGTGGATTATAGCGGTTGAGTAGTGGTAGTGGTGGGGTTACATTTCTCGCTATTTAAGTAAAGCAAAAGCCATTTTTATTATCTCAGTTGGTGGGCAACTTTCATTGCAAACAGTATGGATCTGTTGATTGACGTGTTTTTTTAAAGGACAAGAAAAATCGTTTGATTCCAAAGGAGGTAGCTGTACTTGCTGTTCATAAAAACTTTATCGCTCATTGAATTGTGGCTCCTCCTTGTAATTTGAGACACTCATCTAAAAATGTATTAAAACAGAATAATCGGGTAACACTGAATCATCATGGTCTGGAGTGGTATGAAGGTGATATATCGATAAAAAGATATTATACAAAAATTTGGAAGATGTTGGCGAGCATTGTCGTAAAATTTTCGTGCGAGGTCGAGGAAAAATGGAACTACTTTAGAAACTAACTACTTGTGAGATTGTGAATTTAGAAGAAGAATAAGATTGTCCAGCTTTTAGAAATTTTAATTCCTGCAGTGTACAGTGCATGCATCATTACATAAAATCACCTTATTCAAACTACGTGTGCGCACTAAATAACGTGGCTTATCTCAAACATTGACTACAAAAACTTGATGCTAGCGTAAAATCGCTGATTGTAGGTGAAGTTTTTGAAATTCTCTACGATGAACTCAAAAGAGATTGTTTAATACCTGATGAGGATCAAGTTTCATGCAGTAGGCGTTTATCTTTCCTCTGATGTGGGTAAAACCTTGTGCGCTTGTTCTTAATACGCAAAATCATAGCCAGCGTTGTGCGCACTGGGTTGCCATATACGTGGATGGAGAATAGTATAGGAACGTACTTCGATAGTTTTGGTAAATCACCGCCAATTCCACAACATTTACGACGTATTCAGCAGAGTTGTAAAAAATTTAGATGAAATAATTAACGCGTACAAAGCAAATATTCTAACGTTTGTGGTCATTATTGTACCATGTTTCTGTATAATATGTCTAGCCGATTAAGTTGCAAGAAATTCTTGGGGAATTTCTCACAGAACTTGCAAAAAAATGATACTATAGTCAAGAATTTTGTGGAAAAAACTTGCTATGCGTAAGATGATATTTGACCGTCTCTGATTGATCGCAGATCATTATTTTACGATGCCCCCACCAACTTATGACAGTATAAAAGAAATGGCATCTACTCGGTGTAGCCATAGTTGTATGATCGACGGTGCTAGAAGTAACAGCAACAAAACTAAAGCAAGATGGCTGGCCAAAACAGAAGCTTGGAGCAATCATTTGGTAACGACTTGGCATATTTAATAAAACAGAACAGCAAGAAAAATTATCATAGCAGCAGGTTTCACCAATGGTCTACGGGCTTAATAGCTCTTTTAGAAAAATTTTGCAGGTGGGCCTGAAAAATATGAGCAAAGGTAAAAAGAAATTTGTGCTCATAGTGCGCTTCTGCAGATCCAATTTGCAAGGTCTACCTCTGTCAGTCGACTGTATGGAGACGTTAAAGCAGGAGTTTGAAAATATTGAAGAATTTTTCACTCAGAATAAAGAATCTATGTTGGATTAACGACTTTCTATACTTAGATATACCATCCCTTTTATGATTAGTTTTTAGATTGTGAAATATTAGAAAACGTAGCTCCGTTAGCTTTCACGCGTTGAATCACAAAAGTATTATTACATATCATCCTTGAATCATATTAAAAGTTTATTTTATTCCACTCAGAAGTGTTCGTTTTTCTTTAATAAAAAAGTATATTTACTTGCTTATACCTCTTTTTACATTCATCATTAAGTATTAATAATTGGATCAATTCCATCCCCAAAAAAATCGTAAACTCCGTTAACTCGACGTAACCGCTATTAACTAAGGTATTTATTGAAAGGTATTCATAAGTACTTAAGTTCAAATTTTATCTTCATTAAAGTATTATTCAAGTTAAATATAATGTATAAGGATACAATATATCAATTCTTTTCAATCGTCATCATTAAAAATTTTTTGTGTAATCAGCCGATTTTTTGAGAAATCACAATATATTAGAAGAAATGGTTACAAATATAAAAAATGTATTAGAAAAAAAAAGAATCTCAGTATATATACTATAATTCTAGCAATATAAAAAGTACAGTGTCTAGTTTAAATTATAATTTTGTGAACAATCTCATCAAAATATTGAAAAAGAATAGTTTAGTTTTAGGAAAAGTAGACTTATTTATAATCATACACGAATTCTTTATTTGTGATATGTACACACTAATTAACTGTATGAATGCTACGTTGTAATGTTTTATTAATTGTAAATGCATAAATAAATTAACAATTTTCAATCCTTCATACACAATAATTTTTACAAGTAAATTTTATATTTTTGATTCAATATAAAATTTATACTAAGTTGCAAATTTTAAATGTTTGTTAGTAAATAATACACTTTATAATTCAATAAAAAATATTTAATTACTTTAATGATTATAAGTATTACATTAAAACCTCTTAAATTTATATTTAATTAATGATTTTGGAATATCAATTAAAATATTTATCATTCCCAGTCTAAATTTCTAGGAGAGGTGAGTGACCCTCCAGTTGTTCGGGATACTATGCATAACAAACCTCTACTTTACCTTCTGAGAGGTCATTGACCCACTGATAAGTAACCTTTGAGGCGGTGGAGTAGGGGTTTGTTTTGACGGTTCATGGTGCCCCAATAACTACTAACATGAAATCATATAATCTATAAAACTAAGTGATTTTTTGGGCTCCTAGCGATAGTTTCCACTAATCAAAAAACCTAACGCACCAATAGCGGTACTGCTACATTATACACCTTTATCCGTAATTTAATATATATATATATATATATATATATATATATATATATATATGTATATATATATATATAATTTAATATATATATGTAATTCAATATATATATATATATGTATATGGGACGTTTCACGTCAACTCACCTAACAAAAAATAGAATTCGTCGAAAATCTGTGAAAATATTCTATTTGATACCCAAAATATACAATAAAAATTTGAGAGGTCCAGGTCAAAGGGGTCAGGATTTAAACGTGATGGAATTTTTCGAATTTTCCAAATTTTTTGCTAAATAAATATTTAAATAATTTTTTTCTCAAAAACTATTAATTTTTCGTTAAAACTTAATAAAATACTTTTTCTTGAAAATTAAATGTGGAATTCACCTGAATTTTTACAAATTATAATATACTGATTTTTATGCTTACTTGATTGATTTAAACATACTATTTAGTATATCTAAAAATCGAGCAAGTTAAATTGGCTTTTTAAAGTCTTATTTTTTTTGTTTTTTTATGAGGAAAGAATATACGAAGCCTCCAGTTGGGCAGCCTTCTCAAAGTTACTTAATTGTGCAAAAATGTCTGAAAAAATCATTATTTTAGATCAATGATGAGATTTGTGATTTTTTTTCTGAAAAAGTATTGACTTTTGGGACAAATGTATAAAAATGTTCTTTATTGGAAATCATGTGTAGAATATGAACATATTTTTACAAATTGTAATTCAAGACATTATGAACCATATATACTAAAAATTTAACAAAAAATAAATTTTAAAATTTCAAAATTTCATTCATAATTTGTGATGTTTAGCAAATAATGGTTTACAAAAATTTACATACATTTTACATAGAATTTCCAATAAAAAACATTTTTATACATTTGTCCCAAAAATCAATACTTTTTCAGAAAAAAAATCACGAATCTCATTATTGATCCAAAATAACGATTTATTCAGATTTCTTTGCACAATTAAGTAACTTTGAGAAGGCTGTCCAACTGGAGGCTTCGTATATTTTTTCCTCAGAAAAAAACAAAAAAAATAAGACTTTAAGAAGCCAATTTAACCTGCTCGATTTTCAGATATACTAAATAGTATGTTTAAATCAATCAAGTAAGCATAAAAATCAGTATATTATAATTTGCAAAAATTCAAGTGAATTCTACATCTAATTTCCAAGAAAAAGTATTTAATTAAGTTTTAACGAAAAATTAATAGTTTTTGAGGAAAAAATTCATTAAAATATTTATTTAGCAAAAAATTTGGAAAATTCGAAAAATTCCATCACGTTTAAATCCTGACCCCTTTGACCTGGACCTCTAAAATTTTTTTTGTATATTTTGGGTATCAAATAGAACATTTTCACAGATTTTCGACGGATTCTATTTTTTTGTTAGGTGAGTTGACGTGAAACGTCCCATATATATGTGTGTGTCAAAATAATATCTTTTTTACAAAGTGCGCACACGAGGGTCACCGAATTTGCTGGTTTTGAGATATGTTTTATTATTATTAATATAATGGCCTTTCAAAGGTAAAAAATCGGCTTTTTTGGCTGTTTTTCGCTCTCTTTCAAAATTCTGCCAAGACTCAAGTTTTTAATATATTTTAATTCGACAGATGGAATTTTTCAGCTTATAGAAAGAGCTTTGATAATTAAGTTATTAAATTCAATTTTATAAATTAGGAGCCAGCCGACATGACTTTGAATTAAAGATGAAATTTGCCATTTTACGTACCTTTGAATGCTAATAGCGTGCTCCCCTCTTAACTTTTGACAATTTTGCGAAATAGGTTCAATCGCTCTTAAAAAATATATATTTTTTTTGGCGTGTTAAATTTGGTTTTGAAATTGTCCGAAATATGAGATGTTGAAGTTTGTTAATTTAGCAAAAATCGCATTTTTTCAATTTTTCACATATTTAAATATCCCGTCCACCCTAATATTTTCTAATTTAACAGACAGCAAAAGTTTGCTTCCAACATGTATTATTAGGAAAAAAATTTCCAGTAAGATTATTTGAGTCTATGTATGAGATTAAAGCGTTAAATCATTACTTTTCTATATTTTAACGAAAATTGTTAGCTTTTAAGAGCAGGTCGTATATCTCTGTCCTTTTCTAATCAAAGAATTAATTTTTTTGCAAAAACTAATAATTGTAGCAAAAAATTAAATAAGGAGATAGCCCCATCTCGTATAATAATAAGCAAGATTTTCTTTGATGAGGAAAAATTATTTTTATCGATTCGTTTTGAAGAAAACCTTGAAAAACTTAAAAAATAGAGGTTAGGATGGACAATTCAGTTTTTCAAGGTTTTCTTAAAAACGAAGCGATAAAAATCATTTTTCCTCATAAAAGAGAATCTTGCTTTTTATTATGCGCGATGGGGCTTTCTTTTTATTTTTCGTTACAATTATTAGGTTTTGCAGAAAAATGAATTTTTTGGTTAGAAAAGGATAGAGATATACGACCTGCTCTTAATATTGAATATTTTTAGATGTTTCATTTTTTTTTTGTCTTCTCGAAACAAATAAATTTATTCCGTTTCTGTGAAATTTATTTTAAAACTATTCATTTTGTTGAAACCATTGGACTGCGCATGCGCGTTAACTCTCTAAAGTGAGTATCCCACTCGCTCTTGACACTTTATAGAATAACCCCCCCTTTTATTTCCTACGTTTATGATATGATATATCTTCTGAATGATTACTTAATATATGGTCAACTCCCAAATTTAAACTCAATGCACGATAAATGTAACGTGTATTCCCAAAAAAATGTAGACAATTGTTTCTACCATATTTCTTGTTTATTGCTTTGGTGGATAATGGTGTTAAGATCCTATACACGCTAAAAAGAATAGCTTCAGCTATAGAAAAAGGTACAAAATAACATTGGTTTAATACCTACATATATGAGCAATAACAACAAATAAAAGGAACAGCATATTTTTTCTCTATACACATGAGGATTAGTGCGTCGTTCCTTTTATAGAGATTTATTAAAACATGTTATTATGGCTCTAATTTATAGACGAATCTCAATCTTGTGAGTAGTGAAGATTGTCAAGTTCCAATCTATGGTATGTGTATTTACATAAATGTGTATATAATAGTACTATTAAATAACCGTCAGGGGGCTACTACGCGTTCTATCTATTAACTTTCTCATGGCAAGCACGAAAAGAATAAAAGAGTTTAGAGCTTATAAACTAAAAATTTGATCTAAAACGACGATTATTCGACCTGTTTTTTCACGTTCTATTCTATTCAATAAACAGAGATAATTTTATAGGTCGCAAATGAAAAAAATGAGAGTCAAATAAGAGCAACGAAGTTGCGATTTTAGGGTTAGAATGGCGAAAAATAATTATTGATGCTTATCTTGTTTGAAAAGTCTAAAATATTGTTGTGAAACGAAAAATGCTGCACGCGGTAGAGCCGATCTAAACATGTGTATTTTTCTTTAGTGCGACTGTAAAAGTAATATTAAAGAATGATGAATACATATGCTTGGCTCGGTTCTATCTCGCGCTGCATTTTTCGTTATATAGAAATATTTTAGACTTTTCAAACAAGATGAGCATCAATAATTACTTTACATGCGGCTACAGTTATTAACAACATCAGAAGTACATTGTTTTCTCAATAAATTGTAAATCGTTGTGTAAAAAATATTTTATACTTTTCTCTCACCTGACCGCAGTGCCATCAAGCGGCTAATGGTTCCGACCGCGTCTTAAAAGCAGAAAATTACGTAGTTTTGACCCGAAATATATTTTATCATGAATTACGTGATTTCGTTACATAATTTATTATCATCAACATACTTGAAAATAAACACTTAGTTTCACTACGTAGTTTTATTACGTAATGAAGTGACGTGGTTCCACTATGTGACAACCCTACTGAAAAAAATGACATGAGATCTCACGTAAGATCTTATGTGAGACAGACATTGTCGTGTGAGTTCTCATATGGGATCTCATTTTATTTTGAATCGTGAGAGCTCATGTAAGATCTTATGTGAGAACTCACACGAGATCTCACGTGAGATATCATGTGCCGCGAAATTTTATTTTTCCTGATACCCGATCTCATGTGAGATCTCAAGTGAGATCTCATGTGCAAGAAAATTAATTTTTCCCGACACCCGATCTCACGTGAGATCTCATGTGAGATCTCACGACGTTATAAAAATATGTAATAAATATTCTATTATTACGCAATATAATTATGTAGCGTTTCAACATAATTGTGTTTATAATTATTCGAAAATGAATATTTTTTTAAAATTTTTATATTTTTTTTTGTAAAAAGAAATATTTTAGTTAACGGCAGGCCGGAGTAGAACCTGATACCGACCGAGTAACAATTGAGTTGTTTGTTAATTACTCAAGTATTAATCGGTGTATCTTTAAAATTAAGGTTGAGCGCAATAGATATTATTATTATGAACATCTATGCACAAGCAAAAAAAATCTACCGATTTGTTTTCGAGAAAAGTAAGGAACGCCGAAGTAAAAGATTATGTTTATAATATTTTCGCGTTCCTTACTTTTCTCAAAAACAAAGCGATAGATTTTTTTTTTCTTGTGCATAAATATTTGTAATAATAATATCTATTGCGCTTAACCTTCAATTTGCAGATACACCGATTAGTACTTGAGCAAATAACAAAAATGCCAATTAGACAAGGACAGCGAATCCGGCCTGCTCTTAAGCAAGATAATGGAAAGTTTAACGTTAACGTAAAAAGCTCTTTTAGTGAATATTATAACAGAATATAGGTTTAAAAAATGGTTGAATTTTCGTTGTTTTCTAAATTAATAGGATCATTTTTAAAATAAAAATTTCAAAAAATTAATGGAGATACGTATCTAAATAGTTAACAATAATCGTTAAAATTTAAAAAAGTAATGATTTTTGAACGCTTTAATCTCATAAATAGACTCAAATGATCTTGCTGAAAATTTTTTTCCTATTAAAACATGTTGAAAGCAAACTTTTTCCGTCTGTTAGATTAAAAAATATTAGGGTAGACGTGATATTTAAATATGTGAAAAATTGAAAAAATGCGATTTTTGCTAAATTAACAAACTTTAACATCTCATATTTCGGAAAATTTCAAAACCAAATTTAACACGCCAAAAAAAATATATATTTTTTAAGAGCGATTGAACCTATTTCGCAAAATTGTCAAAAGTTAAGAGGGGAGCACGCTATTAGCATTCAAAGGTACGTAAAATGGCAAATTTCATCTTTAATTCAAAGTCATGTCGGCTGGCTCCTAATTTATAAAATTGAATTTAATAACTTAATTATCAAAGCTCTTTCTATAAGCTGAAAAATTCCATCTGTCGAATTAAAATATATTAAAAACTTGAGTCTTGGCAGAATTTTGAAAGAGAGCGAAAAACAGCCAAAAAAGGCTTTTATCAAAAACGACACCTAGTGACTTGAAATTAAATTGGAATAATATAGAATAATCTGCAGGAAAATCAGTAAAAAATTCTGCAGCAAAATCTTAAGAAAATTTTGTAGGATATATGATACGAGATCTATTGCGTCGATTTAATTCTAAGTCCCTAGGTGGTGTTTCCCTAAGTTTTGTGATCGCTTGTAAAAATTTTCAAGCCGCAGGTATATAAGACCAGAGAACTTGGTGTTGAATCGTGAGCTCTTCGATCTTCGATGGGCTTACACTATGAGGTTAACCTCATTTTTGGTCATTTCCTATGATAAGAAAATAATTATCGAGTTATTGAATCGTAATTATTTATTATACTTGAATAAAGAATACGAAATAATTTAATAATAATAAAGTTTTATTCATTATTAATTATTTCAGTGAAAGCTTACTGGAAGCTGCTGTAAATTTTTCATAAAATACTTCATTGAAAGCTTACTGAAAGCTTCCTTAAATTATTTATGAAATATTTCAGTGGAAACGTACTGGAAGCTTCCGTAAATTCTTTATGAAATATTTCAGTGAAAGCTTACTGGAAGCTTCTGTAAATTTTTCATAAAATACTTCATTGGAAGCTTACTGAAAGCTTCCTTAAATTATTCATGAAATATTTCAGTGAAATATTAAATAAGTGATGAACTAATATTTCTTTGAAATATTTCAGTGAAATATTAAATAAGTGATGAACTAATATTTCTTTGAAATATTTCAGTTTATGAATATTAAAAAATTCAATAAAATATTTCTGTAATATTGCTGGAACATTTCATATTTTATTTCAAAAAATTTTTTAATCCGACACTGAAATATTTAAGTAAGTTGTTACATGAATATTTCAGTCAACATGTCATAAAATATTCCTGTTATATTTGGAAAATATTTCATGAAGTATTTGAAAAAATGTTTGAACATGACACTGAAATATTGAAGAAATATTACTGCACCATTTATAAATATTTTAAATCAATAATGCGCAAATTTTTCAAGAAATATTTCATGAAATATTTCTGTAATATTCCAGAAATATTTCATTAAGTATTCCAAAAAATTTATGAATATAACAGTGAAATATTGGAGAAAAATTGTCTAAATATTTGTAGTTATTTTGCGTGCGTAACAATTCTTCCATCTTGCCAGCAGGTGGCTACTTGATTATATTTTCATGTGATTGTAAATGCGGTTAACAAACTCTCGCAAGTGGTTAGACGTTCTCTCGTTTACTATATAAGACCGAAAATTCTTGATACAAATAAATAAGCGCTTAAATTCTGAATAACAAATAAATGTATAGGTATCTAATATGGTTTGAGATGCAACTCTTACAAAATCAAAAATAATATCTGATAGAATCTTTCATCATTATTGCAAATCAATATTTCATGAAAGATTTTAGAAATATTTCAGAAACATTTCTTGAAAGATTCATGATCTTCCATGAATCTTTCGATCAAATGTTGCTGCAATCTTTCAACAATATTACAAATTAATATTTCACAAAATCATTAAAGAATGTTACAGAAATATTACATGAAATATTTTAAATCAATCTTCTAGGCGGACATATCAATATTTCAGAAAGATTTCAAATCAATATTTCTGTTTTATTTTGAATCTGTCAATGAAATATTTTAAAAATATTTCAGAAATATTTCATGCTATGTTGGAAGTTATATAAAAAAGCATGTCATTGTTATGAAGAAATGACGTCATTTTTCGTTAACATTTAACATACTAAACGACGTCATTTTTTGTCGTAATCCCTAACATACTAAACGACGTCATTTTTTGTCCTAATCCCTAACATACTAAATGACGTTATTTAAAACGCCTTTTGGTGTGTCAAGTAATATATTGGGAAAATATCGTCATTAGATATAATAAAAAATTTGAATGGAAAAGGACTTGCTTTTTTTTATTGCAATAAAGTCATTTTTGTTAAAAAATTACCTAATTTTTATAGCAATTATCTCATTTTTATAAAAATGTCTTTTTGATGTAGCTATAGCGTCATTAACATTGTTTTTTATTGACTTACAAACGATGATAAGCCATACTTATGAGTGCTAGTGTAGTGTTCGTTTCACATCGATTCAAAATAATAATTCCTGATTCATTAGTCTACTAATGGAATCTTTCATGGAATGTTTACGAGAGCTTCCTGAAGCATTCAACCCGAATGTTTCAGTAAAAAATTTCCTATATTTAGCTGCAAGGTAAATGCAGTCTTCCTTAGAGCTTCCTTGGGTCTTTCCCTGCAATGATTCATCGATCTTCCAACAAAATCTTCCTTGCAAGGTTTACGGAAGCTTCCAGGATACTCGAACCGGAATATTTCAGTGAAAATCTTTGATATTCCGCTGAAAGGTGAACAAAGTCTTTCATTCAAGCTTCCATCAAATCTTTCGATGCAATGATTCATCAATCTTCCAACGGAATCTTCTTTGGAAGGTTTACGGAAGCTTTAAGGAGCCTTCCACTGAAATGTTTCAATGATGATTTCCAATATTTCGCTAAAAGGTAAAGGGAGTCTTCCATTCAAGCTTCCATGAAATCTTTCGGTGCAATGATTCATCAATTTTCCAACGGAATCTTTCTTGGAAGGTTCACGGAAGCTTTCAGGAGCCTCCCACTGGAATGTTTCAATGACGATTTCCAATAATTCGCTGAAAGGTAAACGGAGTCTTCCATTCAAGTTTCCATAAAATCTTTCGATGCAATGATTCATCAATCTTCCAACGGAATCTTTCTTGGAAGGTTTACGGAATCTTCCAGGAGACTTAAGTCGGAATATTCCAGTGAAAATTCCCAACATTTTCCCGAAAGAAAAACGGAGTCTTCTATAAAGCTTCCATGAAATCTTTCGGTGCAATGATTCATCAATCTTCCAACGGAATCTTTCTTGGAAAGTTTACGGAGGCTTTCAGGGATCCTTCGTAGAAAGCTTCCTTTGCAATATTCCAGAAATATTTATGTTTTCTTTCATAGAGCTTCTATACATATTTCAATGAAATATTCCATTAGAATATTTCGAAATATTCCAATGATATCTTTCATGCTCTGTGGGATTTGATTATTTAAAATGTTTACTTCTTCAGTATGTGTAATTAAAATAACATTTTTGGAAAAACAAGAACTTTGTTTATGTTTTTATAAATTTCATTACAAAAGTCATTAGTTTTTAATTTTTTTGGAATAACAAATGGATCAAATTTTCTTTTTCCGATATTTAATGAAAATGAAGAAAAATTCGTCATTAGATGTTATGTTTTTTTTTTTTAATTTAAAAATATGAAATAGGTGCCAAAAATTTAAATATTTTATAATTTCTTTAACAATAGTATTTCTTCTTCCATATTTTAATACTGGTAGAATTTGTCGAAAATCTTCACCTAAATTAATTATTTTTCCATAAAAAATTTTATGATTACGACAAACATCTCTCAATGTTTTGTCTGCGATTTCTAAAGCTTTTTTAGGAATCATTGATGCTTTGTCCCATATAATAAGATCCGCTTATCTTAATTTTTGTTAGCTGAATCAAATTTTGAAAATAAATTTTCAATGTTATTGAAATCTAATTGATCTGAAAGTTCTAACACTCATTAATCTAACCTTTGGGTAATAAAATTGAAGCTATACCTTGATAAAAAATGATGAAAAATGGCCATTGATGAAAAATTTTTTTATGATCGTTATATAATAATACCAATGTTGTGTGTAAGAATGTTTTTTCATAACCTCCTGGTCCAACTATAAAAGAAATTTTATGTTTATTTATTATTATTTGTTTAAAAATATTATTTTGATCATTATTTAATTTTTTGTACATTTTATTAAACTTTTCTCCACTAAAATTTTCAACTTCATGATTGATTTCGTTATTTTTTCCCATATGTGTTTCATTTGGTTTCGGTAAACCAAAATTTTTACATGATATATTTTCTGAATCTAATATTGGATTAATATGTGATAACCCTGCTGAAAATGAACAATTGAGTACCTGGATACGACAAGTAGACGTACGGAGATTTCGCCGTATAAGTATTTAGTCCAGTAGAATTAGACTTTTTGCATAACTTAATTAGTAACAGGCAACTGAAGTGAAAAATGGGTTCATTAGGTCAAAAGATATTGAAATTTAGAAAGACCCTCAAAATTTGGGCTGGCATATTCTTTAAAACAACCTTTTTATGTAAAAAATTGTGAAAAATCGATATTTTTTGGATCTAGCTCTTTTCATTTTTTAATAGGGTATATGAAATTTATAATACTTATAGGGTCTTCAAGAGGAATAGTTTAAGCCCTATTACATTAAATTTCGTTAATAATTTATTTAAATAATCGCAAAAATATAGTAAAAAATCGTTAAATTTTCAATAATTTTTTATTCCATAAAAAAAAGAGCTACATGCTTGTAACTTTGTAAAAAGTTGCCTTCTATTACCCTTAAGAGGAGGTCACGTATCTCTGTCCTTTTCTAATCAAAGAAATGATTTTTTTACAAAAACTAATAACTTTATCAAAAAATGAAGAGAAAGCCGCATCTTGTATCAAAAAAAGCAATATTTTCTTTGATAAGAAAAAATTAATTTTATTGCTTCGTTTTCAAGAAAACCTTGAAAAACTTAAATCATAGAGGTTAGGGTGGACAATTTGGTTTTTCAAGGTTTTCTTGAGAACGAAGCAATAAAATTAATTTTTTCTTATCAAAGAAAATATTGCTTTTTTTGATACAAGATGCGGCTTTCTCTTCATTTTTTGATAAAAATATTAGTCTTTGTAAAAAAATCATTTCTTTGATTAGAAAAGGACAGAGATACGCGACCTCCTGTTAAGAGGAGGTCGCGTATCTCTGTCCTTTTCTAATCAAAAAAATGATTTTTTTACAAAAACTAATAACTTTAGCAAAAAATGAAGAGAAAGCCGCACCTTGTATCGAAAAAAGCAATGTTTTCTTTGATAAGAAAAAATTAATTTTATTGCTTCGTTCTCAAGAAAACCTTGAAAAACCAAATTGTCCACCCTAACCTCTATGATTTAAGTTTTTCAAGGTTTTCTTGAAAACAAAGCAATAAAATTAATTCTTTCTTATCAAAGGAAATATTGCTTTTTTTGATACGAGATGCGGCTTTCTCCCCATTTTTTGCTAAAGTCATTAGTTTTTGTAAAAAACTCAGTTTTTTCATTAGTCAGCAAAAAATATTAATTTGTTTATGAGATATTCAATTTGTTCACTAAAAAGAGGTAAAATGTAGGCCTCAAATGGACTCTATTGCGGTCATTTTAGAAAGAAATGACCATTTTTATTTATGCTATTTGACACTTATATTTAGTGAAAATAAAAAGTTTGATTGACATTTTTATTATTTTCGCTGTTTAAAAAGCGATCGAAAAAAAAATTTTTTTTCTTAATTGTTTTTTAAATTTATATATGAAAAAATGAAAATATTTAAATGCAACTTTTTTATTCTTGTTGCTTAAATTTTAACGCTTATTTAAAAAAAAAAATGTTATTCTATGATAATTAGGAGCTGGATAATTTTTTTTTTTAAATTCGCCATTTGTTTATTTACAAAAATTAAGGAATGAAATTTTAATGACAGATCCTTCAATACTTGAACTTTGATATAAGATCATTTCTGATATTAAAATCAGTTTTTTTAAACCTTAAAAGATTGTTTTCAAGTATGTATAGTTTCAATTCTTTTTGAAGAGGGGGGGGGGGACGCGTCATCTTTCGCAAGTACAGAAAAAATTTTTTCGATTACTTCAAATTTGTCTTATGTGAAAAAATTTTCTATATCTCAGTGAAATATTAACCGATTTTGATGTTTTTTTTTTAATCTGGGGTAGCGCGAGATAATATTAACAGTCGTTATACTTGTTTAATGATATAAATAAATAAATTTGTTATAAACAATAACACAAAACATATGCATATTTTTTTTTCATTTTTTATACACTTGCAATGTTTATTTTTATAATCTAATAAATAATTTTCATTTCTTTCATGAAAAAATTAGATTATTATCTTTTTTACACGCTAATAATTAATACAAATATTGCTCTTATCATAAAAATCCTGACATTATTAAAACAGAGCTTCTGACCTTGAATATTCAACGAATTTAACGTTTCTTTTTTTAATCCAGGGTTGTGCGAGATAATATTAAGAACCGTCATTTTTCTTTTATGCAATAAACGAATTAATTAATTATAAATAATAAAAAAATTTATTATATTTCAAATAAATGTTTATTTATGTAATTTTATGAATTTCTTTTATTTTAAAAAAATATTCACAATCTTTTTTTCTCACACATAAACACATATTCGAAAAAATATTACATTTTTTTCGTATTTTCGCAATCAACAAACAAAGTTGATTTTAATAAAATTTATTAAATATTTATGATAATTTTATTCGCTTGTTTAATGGCTCATCACAATCTTCATCTATGAAAACATTTCTCGAATCATCACAACTCTCATCATTGGAACTATTGTCAATTTCAAACGGTAAGTTTGACATATTTTCACTGCTGCTGCAACTATCTTCATCAAACAGAAAATCTTGTACTATCTTAAATGAAAAATTTATAATATTTTTTAATAAACATATCATGCAATTTATAATTAAATTAAGATTCATTAAGTTATTAAAAAAAATTTTTTAGTAATAAACACAAAAATAAAAGAAACATTTTTTACTCCCAAATTGATTGTATATTAACGAAACTGCAGAATGAACTGAACAATAACTTTTATTTAAAAAAGTAAAATATACACTATTACATTCAGAATGATTTTATTTCAGAACTATATGTAGAAACTTAACTAATGTTAGAAACTTATAATCAAAAGAAAACGCGTCCAATGATGTGACCTGTGCCACACACTTTGGTTTACTGAGTGCAAAGGACGCTCGAAATAAAATTGAACCCGCAATTTTATAATGACCTTGCTCTTAGGTTTCTTTTATACTTACGAATTTAAATAAATTTTATTTACTTAAAATAATAAAATTATAAATATAATATTTTCTTAATCTTATTATTATTTTAAGTAATAAATAATACTTTTAATAAAAAATTGAATAAATAATTGAAATTAGAATAAAAATTACAATAAATTTCTTTTTCAAGTGTAGTTAATAATGTTTTAGTAAAAAGTTTTGAATAGTTAAGAAAATATAAGTACATATATATATATATATATATATATCAGTAACAATTCAACGAACCTATATCTTAACAATCAAGAAGAAATAAAATATAAAATAAAATACTTACGAATTTAAAGTTTGAGCGTAAAGCAGGGTTCAAAGAACTCATATGATAACCCACGCACTTTAATTATACTTCTCTTCTTTTAACGAACATAACATAGAAATACTTTACAACGAAATAGAAATACTATTTAATTCTTTCTGAAATAAATATTTATATTAGGTATAAATGACTATTAAAATAATAATTATAATAAAAATAAAACTATTTTAAAAGTAAAAATGCTGAAAGGCATTTAAAAATAATGTGAAAGTTTTCATGATAAGAGATATGATTTTATTAATAATATTGTTTAAAAAAGAAAATAATTAAATTTTTTCGAGAAAAAGATATTATGTTTCATGAAATTATTAATACAAAATATGAAATAAATTATTTTTTTCATATATATTGTTTATAATAAATTAATTTGTTTTGTTAAATAAAACAAAAATGACGGTTCTTAATATAATCTCGCACAATCCATTTATTGGTAATGAAATGATTTTCATGGCATTGGTAACAGACTACAGTAAAAATAGAAATTTGGTTATTTATCCAATGATTTTTCTAAACCGCTTTATTATTTATTGTGGACCAATTTTCTGCAAAATCAACGTAGATAATTAACTTACTAGGAGAGTGTCACATCTCGGGATCACGGATTTTGATTAAACTTTGGGATAAGTTTTCAGATGACAAAATATGCAAGAAGCTAAGGTTATAATCACAAACGCTCAATATTTCCCTAGATACAGGCAATTCAACAAAATCAGTATGAAAGTTACGAGATTTCAAATACTTGAGACTTGAATAGCTTGAAACTTTTTAAATTAAAGCTAAGATCAAAACCTTTCAAAAAAGTAGTTATAACATATCAAAATATTATTTTTTCCAAAGTTATAGCGTAATAAAGATTGGACCTGAATTTTCTTTTTAAAACATTAATTAATGATAAAACCTGAAATTAAGTGCAATCTTTATTATGCTATCCCTGATAACACACGACGTTATAAAGACGTTGTGAAAAACACGATAAAACGTCTTTTACGGAAGTTGAGATAGACGTTTTAAAAACGTTTTTCAAACGTTATTTTGGCCGCAACATTTTTACCAAAGAACCTTACAGAAGCCTATAGAAACGTTGTAACGACGTATTTTAAACGACCTGAATACAAGTAAACGACGTTATTAAAACGTCTTTAAGACGTTTTTATAATTCAGGATAAACTTCGTTTCATAAACGTCTTTTATACGTATCTAATTAAGAAAGAAAGCTACAGATTGAGAAAGTAGAAACGTCGTTGAGACGTCATGAAAACGTTTTACCAACGAAAAAAAACGCTATAATAACCGAAAAAGACGTTTTAAAAACGTTTCGGTAGAACAAAAAAAAAGTTCATCAATCATATTACTTTCATCCATTCAACGCTTCACATATAAAACCAAATTATTATTTTTATTAAAAAAAGATCAATTTTATTTTTAAAAAATACAAATTTTTAGTTTCAGGACTACTATTATTACTAAAGTGAAAACATCCAACGGGAAAAACTTTGTCTTCAGGTGTTCAGATTTTTACGTTATCTGGAAAAAAATAAAAATTTTCACTAAGTAAAGTGTCTTATTAAAAAGTAAAATATTTTTAATAAAAATGAACTAAATGTCAGTCAATAAGAAATTGAAGGTTATTTTTGTGTAAGGTTCGTGTAAAGAATAGATAATACGTATATTTAGAACAGTTTACTTATCTGAAAAAAATATAATTCAGGTTCTTCTCATTCGGAACTAGATAATAAAAAATAATATTAACCTTCGACATAAAATTGATAAAAATTTTTTAAAATATAACATTGATTTGAATATTTTTGTTTGGTTACTGTCAAAAAACAACAGTCAACCATCCTATCTCTATAAGATGTGAATACATTCTTTCATTTGTCGTCTATTTTTTGATGAACATATTCATGTAGATGTGGCGTTTAAAAAAATTGTTGTTATTTAAATATCGAAGGTTAATATTATTTTTTATTATGTAGTTCCGAATGAGAAGAACTTGGATCATATTTTTTTCAGATGAGTAAACTGTTTTTAATATGTGTATTATCTACTCTTTACACGGACCTTATACAAAAAATAACCTTCAATTTCTTATTGTCTGACACTAAATTCATTTTTAATAAAAATATTTTATTTTTTAATAAGACACTTTACTTAGTGAAAATTTTTATTTTTTTTTTCAGATAACGTGAAAATCTGAACACCTGAAGACAAAGTTTTCCCCGTTGGATGTTTTCACTTCAGTAATGATAGTAGCGCTGAAACTAAAAATTGTATTTTTTAAAAATAAAATTGGTCTTTTTTTAATAAAAATAATAATTTGGTTTTATATGTGGAGTGTTGAATGGATGAAAGTAATATGATTGATGAACTTTTTTTTGTTCTACCGAAACGTTTTTAAAACGTCTTTTTTCGGTTATTATAGGCTGATTCCATTTCAAATCGAACAGTCAGTATACACTCAAGTCACCAATTACTGCGCTAATGGAGTATGTTATTCTACCCTAAAAATAAGGGTATACGTATTTTTTTATTTTGCTGAAATATCAAAATTGCATCAGATATGCACTTTTGAAAATTGCATACAAAAACTAAATGTTAAAACTGAAAATGTTGAGAATAACTTTAGAGGGCTATCGTTTTACCAATTTTCAATGAATTTTGGTAAACCTTATTTTATTTTATTATGTTTTAAGCCCTCTTTAATTCAGTGCAAGAAATTTCAAAAAAGACTAAAAAATGACTAAGATATGTGCATTTTACCAAAAAATGCACTTTTTATGCACATGCATTTTTCTCGAAAAACCCATTTTTTTTTTTGCTGAAATTTTTTATGCTCATAGAGGACCAAATTACCTATCTAATGGTACTTGGTTGATCCCGAACTTATTTGTTTGAAGCGAGAAAAAAAATTCACAAATTTTATTGGTGAAAAATTTTTGTATATACGTTCGGAAATTTTAAGCAATGTAGATTTGAACACTATCCTTCTTTTAGCATTACCCAGGAACAACGACGTGGACGTAGAAGGTTTCTGTTTCCTTTGGGGGGCTTTTTTAAAGTGAGTTCCCCTTGCCTCTCACTGTTGGGATGCGTCAAAAATATAATTATAAATAATTACTTTTTTTTTATTTTTGCACTTATTATTTTTAGTTTTAGGTGTAGCCTTACGACGTTTGACTTTTTTTTCTTGTCTTTCACTTTAGTCAGTGCATGTATAGCTGTTCTGCCAACAAATATATGCGATTTCAATTCCCCAAGTTGTTTTAACAACATATGACTTTTGTGAATCCCATTATATTTAGGAACTGTACTCCATTCAATATTTTTTTCTTTTCTAAATTTTTCAATCTCATTTATTGGTAATAATATGATTTTGATTGCACTGGTGTACTTTTGAACCCAATTTATAAAATCGTCAGCATTTTGTATCGATTCTTCATGAACTCTTTTTAAGTTATGTGAAGTAGCATAATGCTTTAAAAGCCCACCTATTCCATCAACGGCTCCTATCCCATGACCAGTCGCAGAAAATAACCATTTCATTTGATAATAAAAATGTTTGAATTCATGTAGTTGAAAACGATTTTTAAATTGGCTTGCAGCTCCATCTGATATAATAGTGACTTTAGTAACTAAATCATTTTTCATAAGATCGATAATTTTATTTATTGCTAATAGTGCATATGCAGTATCATGCTTTTTGTCGTCACTAACGATCGCAAAGCTTTGCGTTATCTCTCCTTGGTAACAGACTGCAGTAAAAATAGAAATTTGGTAATTTACCCAATGATTTCCCTGAACCGCTTTATTATTTATTACAGACCAATTTTCTGCAAAATCAACGTGGATAATTAACTTAGTAGGATCAGCTTTACCTTCTTCTTTTTCTTTTTTTATAGCTTCACGTTGAATATTTTTTATGTATACGTGAGTACTTGCTTTTAGTGCGCAGATTGGAAATTTTCCTTTAAAAACTGATAAGCTTACTGTTTGTTTGATAAGATTACCATTATCCCACAAAGCAAACGTAATTTCATCTTTACATTTTTCTTTCAGTTTTAACAATTTTAATGTGATACCCTCACTACCGGGGCAATAATTATATTCTTGCAAGAAACACGAATCAGATGGTTCAGAACATAACATTGCGTTAGTTATTTCTGAACGAATTAAATCTAATTCAGAATTATTATCGCCTCTAAAACGAATTAAACTTATGAGAAACAGTTCGAAATTTTCGCAATGTACGCAAAGACAAGTTTCCTTCACAGAGCTTGTTAAGACGAAACTTGGTCTTAGACTATAGAATTTCGATTTTCCTATTTGTAAGTTTGGATTTTCTTGTCTTAATTGACTATATGTTTCTTTTAACGGCATGTCGGAGCTGCAGCAATCGAGTTTTGCTTTTTTTATTTTATCGATATCTTTTTAAATTCTTAAATTAAACAAATATAATGACTTGTCCGCACTAAAGTTATATTAGTACAATAATTTTTGTTAAAATAAAAAATCATTTGGACTTGTTATTTTTTTATGAGCTTGAATTGGAAATTAGATATCAAACTCGACAAACCTAACCTTAAAATACGATATATTGAAAGTTTTTATTATAACTTTGTATGTATAATATTTTGGTGGTTTTCTTGAGTTGTCCGAACTAGAGTTTAATCTTACAAATTTTTTCTTTATAGCAAAAAAATTCAATTAAGCGCATCGTTTATTCATAAGTTAAGATTGGAAATATTATGAGAAGGCAGACAGCTTCGTCATGCTCTTAAGCTTCGAGTAAGAAACCGTTTAACTTTTTTAGTTTTTGTATTGTTAACTTTAACAGTAACAACATCAGATTTATTTGGACTTTGTCTACTACAATTAAAATCATCATTTAAAAAATATTCCATAGCGATATTTTTTGTATTTTCATCAATAGGATGACCAGTATATGAATCTGGCTCCGAATAAACTCCTTTATTTTTCACGAGATTTCTTGATTTATTTATCATATACTCGCTTATATTAGGGAATAGTGAGCAAATTTTTATTTTGCTTAATTTTTAAGGTAGTAGAGTTAGAAATTTTATTTCCTCCGAAACAGAAGAACATTTTTCTAAAGCCGATTTAAAATTTTCTACAAATCCGTTCCAATAGTTTTCAGTCGAACTTTTGTCCGATTCTATTGATTCAACTGAAATGCCATACGCATCTTCTAATTTACTTCCGACAGTAGCAGAAAAAGCTGAAATTAAAGATTTTTTCTCTTTAGATACGTAATTTTCTGTTAAATTTTTAAGTATTGCAGTTTTTCTTTTTAGCGGCGAGACGCATTGAAGTAAAATTTTATTAATACTCTCGTTTAATTCCTGTATTCGTTCGGGTGTCTTGGGGATAAAATCATCATGTTTTCCGCTAAAAAGTTCAGTGATTTCATTTTCAGATGTAGATTCAAGATCACTTAAAATCATTTTTGATATGCGTTCATAGCAACTTTTGCATACATTAGTAGAGTTCAGTATCTTTAAATCTGGATAAAGCTGTGCCAAATTAATGGCCAAATCTTCCAACGGTCTAAAACGTAAATTTCTGCTTTCATAAGCTACCTTCTTATGCATTTGAAAAAAATCGGGACATCGAATTCTTGTAGAAGAGTGAATTTCGGACATCGTAATTGCAGAGTTTTGTTTACTTTTTCACAAGTCCGAAAAGTACCTTTCAAAGCAGACGTAAGAATAACTAGCTTGTATATAACAATTCTAATATGCTGTTTTGGTTACGCGAGGTATTTGTCCGCGAATGAGCCTCCTATTGTCTGTACATCGAAACATACATAATATAGATATACACGAATAGAATTATTATTTTCCATTTTTTAATATTTATTTTTATATTACGAATTTATATATATATATATATATATATATATATATATATATATATATATATCACTATTGACGATATATACATACATACAAAGGTAAATAAATAATGAGCGAAGCATGCGACAGCGTTGGAATGAACATTGCTTAAGGTGGTTCGTGCGACTAACGTGTTTTTTCAAGATATTCTTGAAATTGTAGGTATAGTTCAATGAAGGCAATGTGAATATCATATTAAAATTTCAGAAAATTTCATCGTTTCGTTTTTGATTAATCGATGTTCAAAGTTTTAGAAATTACATTGGAAGTATATCTATATATATTGGAATTTTTACATTTCGTAGCTGTTAATCGCAATATCTCATAAACTAAATTCAAATTGTAATTGAAAATTTAAACATATATAAAGGAACTAATAATAAACATTTTCCAACAAGATTCACGTAAATTCATCGTTTTATTAAAGAGATAAAGTGTTTTGAACATGTAATTATTAGATAAACGATGCATATTTCGTTCACATTTACGTTGCTGCGCATGCGCAACTGGATCATGTGAGCGCTATCTCTTTCTCTCACAGCTAGCTTTCTCTCTCTTACCGCACGAACCACCTTAAGACTTTCGAACGTATATACAAAAATTTTTCACCAATAAAATTTGTGAATTTTTTTTCTCGCTTCAAATAAATAAGTACGGGATCAACCAAGTACCATTAGATAGGTAATTTGGTCCTCTATGAGCATAAAAAATTTCAGCAAAAAAAAAAATGGGTTTTTCGAGAAAAATGCATGTGCATAAAAAGTGCATTTTTTGGTAAAATGCACATATCTTAGTCATTTTTTAGTCTTTTTTGAAATTTCTTGCACTGAATTAAAGAGGGCTTAAAACATAATAAAACAAAATAAGGTTAACCAAAATTCATTGAAAATTGGTAAAACGATAGCCCTCTAAAGTTATTCTCAACATTTTCAGTTTTAACATTTAGTTTTTGTATGCAATTTTCAAAAGTGCATATCTGATGCAATTTTAATATTTCAGCAAAATAAAAAAATACGTATACTCTTATTTTTAGGGTAGAATAACATACTCCATTAGCGCAGTAATTGGTGACTTGAGTGTATACTGACTGTTCGATTTGAAATGGAATCAGCCTATAGCGTTTTTTTCCGTCGGTAAAACGTTTTCATGACGTCTTAACGACGTTTCTGCATTTTCAATCTGTAGCTTTTTTGCTTAATTAGATACGTATAAAAGACGCTTATAAAACGAAGTTTATTCTGAACTATGTAAACGTCTTAAAGACGTTTTAATAACTTGTTTATTCGTATTAAAGACGTTTAAAATACGTCGTTACAACGTTTCTATAGGCTTCTGTAAAGTTCTTTGGTAAAAATGTTGCGGCCAAAATAACGTTTGAAAAACGTTTTCAAAACGTCTTTTTAAACTTTCGTAAAAGACGTTTTATCGTGTTTTTCACAACGTCTTAAAAACGTCTTTATAACGTCGTGTGCTATCAGATATAACTGTAGGAAAAAATAATATTTTGATATGTTATAACTACTTTTTAGAAAGGAATAATTGAGCTCAGTTTTAATTTAAAAAGAGTTTCAAGCTTCTAACTATTGATGCTTGAGAGCTATAAGTTTTTGAAAATCCAGTAACTTTTTTTGGTGATTTTCTTTAATTGCCTGTATCTAGGGAAATATTAAGCGCTTATGATTATAACTTTAGCTCTTTCCATATTTTGTCATCTGAAAACTTATCCCGAACTTTGAGCAAAATCCGTGATCCGGAGATATGACACTCTCCTACTTAGTAGGTTCAGCTTTCTTCTTCTTTTTCTTTTTTTATAGCTTCACGTTGAATTATTTTTATGAATATATGACAACTTGCTTTTAGTGCGCAGATTAAAAGTTTTTCTTTCAAATTGATAAACTTACTGTTTTTTAATAAGATTACCATTATCTCACAACGCAAACGTAATTTAATCTTCACAATTTTTTTTTAGTTTTCACAATTCTAATGTGATACCCTCACTACCGGGACAATCTTTGCATCCTTGCAAGAAAAATGAATCAGATGTTTCAGAACACAATATTGTTTTAGTTATTTCTGATCGAATTTAATCCAATTCAGAATTCTTATCACCTCTAAAACGAATTAAATTTGTAAGAGACAGCTCAAAATTTTCGCAACGTACCCAAAGACAAACTTTCTTCACAGAGCTTGTTAAGACGAAACTTAGTCTTAGTTTATAGAATTTCGATATTCCTATTTGTAAACTTGAATTTTTTTTTTTAATTGACTATATGTTTGTTTTAAGCTTCAAATAAGAAACCATTTGACTTTTTTAGTTTTTGTGTTATTAACCTTAACAGTCACGATATCAGATTTATTTGGACTTTGTCTATTACAATTAAAATCATCATTTAAAAAAGATTCCATAGTGATATTTTTTGTGTTTTCATCAATAGGATGACCATCATATAAATCTGGCTCTAAATAAACTCCTTTATTTTTCACCAGATTCCTTGATTTATTTATCATATACTCGCTTATATTCGGGATTAGTAAGCAAATTTCTATTTTGCCTGATTTTGAAGGTAGTAGAGTTAGAAATTTTACTTTCTCCAAAATAGAAGAGTATTTTCCTAAAACCGGTTTAAAATTTTCTACAAATTCATTTTAGTAGTTTTCAGTGAAACTTTTGTCCAATTCTATTAATTGAACTGAAATGCTATAGGCATCTTCTAATTTACTTCCAACAGTAGCAAAAAAAGCTGAAATCAAGAGGCGGTCGGAACTATTCGCCGCTTGATGGCGCTGCGATCAGGTGAGAGAAAAATATTAAATATTTTTTATACAGCTATTTACAATTTTCTAAGACAATAATATACTTTTAATGTTGTCATTTCCTCTAACCATATGTATGTAAAATAATTATTAATGCTAATCTTGTTTGAAAAGTCTAAAATATTGTTAAAAAGCGAAAAATGCGACGCAAAGTAGAGCTGATGTAAACATTGGTATACATCGTTCTTTACTATTACTTTCTCTGTCGCACTAAAGGAAGGTACCCACATGTTTACATCTGCTCTACCTTGCACCGCATTTTTCGCTTTATAAAAATATTTTAGACTTTTCAAGCAAGATTAGCATTAATAATTATTCTACATACATATGGCTAGAAGAAATGACAACATTAAAAATATATTATTGTCTCAGAAAATTGTAAATAGCTGTATAAAAATATTTTATATTTTTCTCTCACCTGACCGCAGCGCGACCTTAAATCTAGCGGCGAATAGACTCGACCGCCTTTTAAGGATTTTCTCTTTTTAAATATGTAATTTTCCCTTAGATTTTCAGGTATTTCAGTTTTTTTATGAGTGTTTGAAATAGAATCATCATCTTTTCCGCTAAAAAGTTTAGTGATTTCATTTTCAGCTGTGGACTCAAGATCACTTAAAATCGTTTTTGATATGCGTTCATGGCAATTTTTCCATACATTAGTAGATAGTAGTATTTTTAAATCTGGATAAAGTCGTGCCAAATAAATGGCTTAATTTTCCAACGGTCTAAAACGTAAATTGCTGCTCTTATAAACTACCTTCTTATGCATTAGAAAAAAATTGGGACATGAAATCCTTTTAGAAAATTAAATTGTGGACATCGTGATTGTACAGTTCTGTTTACTTTTTCACAAGTACCTTTCAAAGCAGTCGTAAGAATAACTAACTTTAATATAACAGTAATATTACATAAGGTTATTTGAAATCTTTTATTAGTATTAAAATATAACTATCGAGAAACCATTAAAAAATAAATTATATGTTGACTGAAAGAACTTTTTAGAAACAGTATGATTTTAGAAAAACATGTGTTAAATTGAGAAAAAATGATATTTTTTTAACACATATTTTGGTACATGTTTTTAATATCCTTTTTTATTTAAAAAAAAAATAAGGCAAAACGACATATTCTTACCTATCCTTAAAGTAAGTATTTTTTAAGTATAAAAATACATAAAAATTTTAACAACAAAAAAATATAGTTTTTGAGAAAATTGCGTTTGAAAAAAATCGCTTTTTTTCATTTTTTATGAATAACTCAGAGAAATCAACTCGTATCGTAAAAATCGAAACGGCGTATAAAATTAGACTAAATTTCGCATATCTTCATTAAAAGAACGTCCAAAAAGGTAAAATATTGACGGAGCTACGGCAATTTGAAAATGAAGGTTCATTTTCAATTATTTAATTTTCATTTTTACACCCAACACTAAATACGCTGTAGCGAGGAAAAAACATATTTTTAAGCGTTCTATGAGGTAAATTTTATCTTCATATACATATTGGAAGGTATTTTTATCACTTAGAAAAGAAAAAAATATTCGATCAGTGACGGCCTGCATGAATCTGAATGGAATCAGTCAGTAGTCAATTGTATTTTTTTGATTTTATCTTGTAGTGTTTTGCGGTTTGGAAAACATATAGATCAGCTATAATTAATTATCGATCAAATAAAGCTTCTATGCAGGGTGACGAGAGAGTCTGGATCAAATCTTCACCACGTATCACAAAGAAATTTAACTACATTTAGGGCTCTTGAATATTTTTATAATACAACTTTAACATGAGCTGTGAAGAGGAGTCTGTAGTTAAAAGTGACACCGAGGAATCGAAAAGCCATCGGTGTTTAAATCGATAGTGTCAGGTAGAATTTTTTTTTTTGTTAAAATGAATCAGTTGAGTCTTCTGAAGAGTAAGAAGTAAACCAAGTTTAAGAAGATTGGTTTTCACATTGGAAAGTATTTTTTTTCCCTCTTGAAAGACTTGCATGTAATGTAGAGCGACACATCGTCTGCTAATTGAAAGATGTTTACTGTTTTTTGTATATCAAAAGCAATGCGAGAAACATAGAATATACACAAGAGGGCTTAATACACCTCTCTGGGGGACTCCTTTGAATACAAAGTTTGGCGAGTTTTGGTATATATGAAGCGTTTATAAATGAGGAGGTGAATAAAACAAATGAGATTATTTAAACAATCAAGAGAGGCTAGAATTTCGAAGATTTCTATGTTTACGTTGTTAAAAGCACACTGAACATCAAGGAAAGCGGCAAGTACTTGCTTTTTTTTATAAAGGCTTAGTTTATAGTACAATATAAGTTGGTTACATTATCCGCGGAAAATCTACTTTTTTTGAAACCGTTTTCACTGTCAGGGAGAAAGTTATTTGTCTCTGCCCACCACTGTAGTCTATTTTTTATTAAGGTTCCTAAATATTGAATCGAATTATTAATTTTAACATGTCTTCAGTTACTGTTTACATTGATACGTTTATGTTTCTTTTAATCTGCTATTCATACAAGATAAAATAAATTTTTCAGGGTAATCCTTTTGTAGTAGTATGTTTTTGACAATTTTAAAATTTTCATCCCGATACCTTAGGTCTGACAACAATAGTGCTCTATCAGTCAAGTTATAAACAATATTTCTTTTTAATTCCTTAGTGTGGTACGATTTAAAATTTAAAAGACGAGACGTATTAGTTGATTTTTGGTACCAGTTAGTTATCAAATGATTATTCTTTCTGATCAATGTTACGTCAAGAGAATTGATTTTATCATTGATTTCAATTTCATGTGTGAATTTTATATGATTGTCATAATTATTAAAAACGTTTAAAACAACAGTGAGATCTATATTATACTACATACATCTATAGTAAAATATAGGCTCTATACTATGTTCAATTTTTAAAATATTCAAACAATTTTTTTCTAAATCGTCTATGACAATTTTTGCGAATAGAGAAGAAATGGGTGAACCCATAGGTGTACCAAAAACTTGTTTATAAAGAAAAAAATGTATTATTAAACAAAAACATAGTCATATCTACAATATCATTAAATGGAATCTTGCCTTTACGAATATAATCAATACGTCTCTCTAAACTCTTCAAAACAAGTTCACATGATACATTCGTGTATAAAGATGTAACATCCAAAGAGACTACTCGAAAATCTTCTGGTTATTAAAATAAGAAAGGATAAACTTGATAAAGAAAATGTTACTGGTATTGTTTACAAATTCAATTGTAAATCTTGCTCAGCATGTTATATAGGTGAATCAAAAAGATCTCTCAAAGTAAGACTCAATGAACATGAAAAATCTATTGATAGAAATACAGTTGTACGTGAACGCATGAGAGAATTTTCTCATGAGTTTGATTGGTCTGGAACAACAATAGTGGACAAAGAAAGTCACAATAAAAAACGTAAGATTTCTGAAATGCTTCACATTGACGGTCATAAAAACACAATAAATTTAAAAACTGACACTATGTATTTACCAGCAATATACAAACAAATTTCAAATGTTACTATCGATTCTTAATATAAATAGCCGAGTTTTGCTTTGCGAAGTCTCAGTCTGACAATATGAGTATTACTCTCATGTATATATTATAATTTTAATCTAAGTATAGGTATTACTCTTATGTATGTATTATAATTTTAATCTAAGTATAGGTATGTAAAAAACATCGTGAAATATCATTATTTGTGTTAAGTGAATTTTTATCTTTGTATTTTTTATTGTAGTCTGAAGAGGTCGGAAAATGTACCGACGAAACGTAACATAATAAAAGAATGGATTTATCTAGTTTTGTGGATCTATTTTAATTTCTATAAGGCCTTATCTCCTTGTTGAGTTTTCATAACAGAAAATTTACTAGTTTGTTGAAATCTATAGGATATTTTTCTTTGTGTTTTTCCGCATACTCTTCAGCTAAAGACCACTGTGTAGATATATCTTGAATGCTGATTTCATGTTTAAACTTTTTCCTGAGTTTTCTTTTAGTACGCCTTATAGTTTTAGTAAAAGAGTCATTTAAGTGGGAATTCATAACGCCTATAGAAGAGAGAAAGCAGGACTCATTTGCTGTTAAAGCAGATCTTTTAAAGTTTGGTTTATTTAAATCATTATTATGGCTGTCATCATTTTTAATTTCTTTTTCTTGATTTTGAATAATTTCTGTAGGTGAGGAAATTTTTCGTACGTCTTGATTTTTAACTAGAGTAATTTCGCTTTCATTAATAGTATCCTCACTTACTTGTGTCTCTTCTCCGCTTATTTGTTTACTTTCTGATGTGGAGTTTGTAGAAGGTAGAGAAGTTATGTAGATTTTTCGGTCATCGCTTGGCTGCGTGTTCCAATTTCTTGCGAACAAAACATTTCATGGTGTCGAAGGAAGCGAAGACACGGAAGTTTATACCCTTATAATTTACTATAAAAGAGTCGGGTATCTTAGCAACGTCTTCGGGCTGTACGTAAACCTGACACCGAAAACTTATGATGTGAGGGCAGCCAGGAACCGAAACTTCCGCTCTTATTAATAATACTGACGATTCTAATTTGACGTCTAATTCGGTGAGATATTTCACTATGATTTTATGAGGAATAGAAGGTCCTACGTTAGAGAGTATTATGCGCTTAGCGTGAGACGTTAATGGTCTGAAGTATAAAGTTTTGTTATTAATTTTAATACACTTGAGTTCATCAATTAGTCTGTCTGCCAAGTCCTTAGTTGAGAAATATATACATATCTTATCATTAGAAATTCTAGATATGGCCACGATGCTTTCCTTATTCATTAATTTCAATAAATCGTACACGTACTCGTAAATAGAGCAGTTTTCTAATCAATCAAGCGCGACTGTTTGGTCATGTTTGGAAAAAACTTACCTTAGTTACTACTGTAAAGTAGCTTCTTTTACTAGAAGTAACGTTTTGATTTGCAGTAGAGCCAGAAGAATGGTCTCCTTCGTGAGAAGCCATTTTGGGTGCTAAAAAGAAATTTTTCACTCTTAAACGAAAGTCTGTATTTGCCGGATGACGAAATTCTAAAACACGAACACACTAGAAATTGTAATATACTTGCAGACTAATACAACAGACCAAACGTCAACACGTCTGAACTCGACGAGAGTCAGAGTGAGAATCCCATGAATACTGTTTATTTAGATCTTTTTGCTGTTTTTTTTATACAATAAATAAAACAAATATATGGGAATCAGGAAACTAATTGTTGAGAATTTTATTGATAATTAGGATGAATACCAATTTCATATTATTGGTAGTATGCATTATAAAGATACATTAACCAGTGAAGATTATTTAAAGTATATGTCAAAAAATACAATTTGTGGAACAGAGATAGGAATTATAAGTTTTGTTGAAATTTATAATTTATGTATAGAAATACATTATTCAAATTCTAATATAATTCATACATATAGGAATTATTCAAATTGTCTTTATTATTTACTGGAGATTATGATAAAGGACATTATGATGTTATTAATTATAAAAACAATAATATTAAGCAAAAGATAATTCAAATTGAAAATAAAAATAATTGTAATAAAAGAAAATTTAATGAAGACTTGGATGAAATAATTCAAATAAAAAAACAGAAAACAAAACGCTAATGTTAAAAATGAAAAATACAATTGAAAAAAATAAATTATCTCTTTACCAAAAGCATTTACGAAATCTATCGAATAATTAATTAGATGATTTGAAATCAAATCATAAATTATATTTTTTAATAAAGAATAATAAACAAAAACATAATTATAATAAACCTTTAACATTAAAATGTATAGCTACTATTGTATCAAATTCAGGAATTCCGGATAATTATGATCTATGTATATATCCTAATAATAATTTAGAGAAAAAAGTGAATCATACATATTTAAATAGATTATCTCACCATGTATATCTTATGGTGTTTCCCTTATTATTTCCTAAAGATGATTTAGAATGGAGTATTGGTTATAACAAACGTCTCAATGTAAAAAATGAAAACTTAACTGTTCCTCAATATTATGTAGAATAACCTTAAATTTTCTCAAAATTTTTTGTGCATTTTAATTATTTTGATATTGTTGCGCTATTCTTATATACATGTATACCATACTTTTATATATAAGTATAAGAGTACCGCAACAATATCAAAAAAATTAAAATGCACGAAAAATTGAAGGTTATTCTACATATAAAAATACACTTTTTTTTATTTGGCATTTTTCTGTATTTCCTGTAATTAAGCAGATATCGGAAAAATAAAAAACCCTTTTTTTGAACAAAAATCGCTAAATCTCGGTCAATTTTGAACCTAGAAAAAAAACTAAAAAATAAATTTCAAGTTATGAAAAATACCTTTAAAACTAGCAGTGTTAAATCTTTCTACCATCATTTTCCGAAAAATAATTCAAATTTAAACACAGGCGAAATAAAATTTTTTTTTCTTAATTTTTAAGTCGTAATATTTCCCAGACAGGTACTCAAAATTGAATTGCCAATATACTATTAAAAAGTCCTTACGAATACGTTTAAAATGAGTGATCGTAGAGTTCTGTACGACCCTTATTTGCTAAAATACAAAATTTTTTAATTAGTACTTTGTTTCTCAAGGTGGCTCCGTTTTATTGGATCCCACAATATATATATATATATACTAGGGGGGGTACCCCCCTGCTCGCACTGCTCGCCAACCCCCAGTTGTGCTATAAATATAATTATATATTAAACATTTAAATCATTTTTAAATTTTTAAATCATTTTTTTTTTAGTTTCGTTGATAATTTAGTATATTATTTGATATGTCGTAATGATTTTGAGTTTTATAAGATTTATTAGGATTATTTTGTTATAATTCCTTTTTTATATCTTTTTTCTCATTTTAAACATTTTATGAGATGTATCAAAAATTCATACTAAAATTTATAAATTTATTATGATATTGTAAATGAAATTATTACATGATCATTATATCATATTTTATTTAAAATTTAGTTATTCATATAACAAATAAATAAATAAAATAATTTTAAATTATTTTATACTTACTTATATTACATTTACCTGTATAAAAGTTATGAATATGTTTTTTTTATTTATTGTTGTTAGTAGTTAAATTATTTATTTATTAAAATTTCGATTTATAAATTTTAAATAATCATAACTTTTAAATATTTTAGTTAATTTTTAAATATTTTATTTTTTTTTTTTTAATAATATTGATAATGTTTAAAAATTTTTTTAAATTTATTATTATATATTGAAATATTTATGATTTATTTTAATTTTTCATATTTTATTAATAATGTTAGCTTATCTTAATAAATATTTAGAATAAATTTCATGACTTTGATTAAAGTAATATTCTGCTATTGGTTCGCGTATATTTATTTTATATTTTATAATTTCATTCGCATAATATTTATAATACTCTGGTACTTCATTCCAATTTTTAAATTCAAATTGTTCATTATTTTCCTCTATATATGAATTAATAATGTTATTTAATTTAGAAATTATTGTATTGTTTATTGAACTATTATTATCTAGACTTTCTAAATAATATTCATATTCTTCTTAGAAATTTAAATGTTCTTCAATTTGATCATGTAAATTTTCCATCAAAATGGATTTCATTCAATCATTTGTTGATCATTAACATTGTCAATTTCAACATTATTAATTGGATTCCATTCCATTTTTTTTTTTTTTTATTTATATATTATTAAAAATTTTTAATATTTATAATTAATATAAATATAACCTGAAAAAAAATAAAGTTTAATTAATAAAATAATTTATAAAAAATTTATTTAAATAACATTAAATTTTTGTTAAATTATAATAAAATTATTTTTTAATATTTCTTTCCAAACTATGTTAGGTACAATATCTCTGTTTTTCGATTCATTTTGAATATATATTTTATTTACATTTTTACAACGTGAAAGAGTTATTTGTGCTTCTATGTTATATTTGAATAATTTAGTTATTTTTAATCGCGTTTCATTACATAATCCATTTTTTATACTTAAATTTCGAATTAACATAATTATGGTATTTACTTTTAATTTCAGTTCGTGTGGAGGTAATCCTTCTCTTATGTTATTTAAAATTTCTATTGAATAATTCAAATGAATATTATCATCCGTTTGATCTACACCTTTGTAAAACAAATATAAATAGTTATTAATCTTGAAAGTTATATAAATTTAAACATAAATATTAATATCAATTAATTTTAAAAGTTGTATAAATCAATACTATTAAAGGTTTATAATGTAAGGTGGTGTAGAAATCTGAATCCTCAACACTATATGCTTATTTTTATTTTAATACAATAAAATATTTATAATATGAACAAATTATTAAAAATCATTATGTTTTCAACAAATGAATTAATTATAGTGTTGAGGAATTGTAATAGAATTAATTTAAATTTATATTTATTAATTTTAGATAAACTATGTAAAAAATGGTAATAAGATATCTGATGAGGCACATGTTTTTCATTTTAAATATTATAAATTGTAATTTTATTCAACTACTTTCGAGTTTTCAACAAAAAAAAAATCAAAATTTTTATATTTTTATGTAATATTATACATAAATAAAATATAATAAAAAAATATAAAACTATATTATGCAGTATTTGATGGTTCTAAAAGGTTGTAGGGGGATTGTGGGGGGCAAGAGGGGGTTAGTGGGGGGTCTATGGGGGTAGGGGGCGTGGGGGGGGGGGGTAATGATCGATAACATAAAATAACGTAAATTTACGTTATTTAATTAATAAAAATCATGTGGGGGGCTGTGGGGGGCGTGGGGGGGATGTGGGGGGGCACCGACTGAATTTTGGTTCATATAAATATATAATATAGGGAGATATATATATATATAAAACCGGTATTTTGAATGTGCTATACCCCGCGCTGGTCAGTACTGACCTCGAGTCGTATTCGGCGCAATTCGAGGTGTGTGTCAGTCTCACATTATTACCTCCCTTCCATTACCAAATGTATTATAGAAATTGATCTTTTGAATGCAGTACTCAAAAAGCCAGTCCCTACAATATATATATATATATATATATATATATATATATATATATATATATAAATGTAACGAGGATAGCGAATCACGAGGATAGGATAGTATTATAGTATACGCATATATCTGTCCTCGTTATAAGTTGCACAGCACAACGTATGTTTCTATGCTTAGTGTGCGAGTGTAAGACAGAGAGTGAGACAGAAAGAGCCTGTTTCAGCTGTTTAGATAGCTGATTGTTGAAGGAAGCGCGCGCAATGCATGATGGGTAGATGCAAGCGAGAGAGAGAGAGGCGAACGTGTCGTGTCAGACTGTTTTTGTGCTCGAGCGTCGGCTATTTTCTTTGAGTAATTTTTGAATGGATTGGCCATTATTTAATTCGTATGTATTATTTATAAAAGTGAAGTGACGTTGTTCGTGAGTAGTATATATTTTGTTGGTTGCTGAAAAATAATTACCAGGGCGTCTTTTGCTGTGAATTTTATTGGACTAAACATTGTATTTATTAAGGAGAGCGAGAAGGATAGCAAGCTGCACCGCGTGTCTATGGTGACGCTTTAGCATATACTCTGGGTCGCTGATCAAGTAAAAGGAAATAATAGGAAGACTCTAAGTACATCTTGTCGAGTTAAATATAAGTCTGCAGACTGTTGCGTATATATTTTTATATGTGTTTGCGGTTAATTTGCGGCGCAAGAGGCCGTCATTCACGACAATACTTCGAGATTTAGTTTAGGTTAGTTTATTTTTTATTTTATATTCAGTAAATTTAATTGATTTTATTTTTAGCATACTAGGTTGTAATTTCAATTACTTGTATTAAGTTTAATAAACTAAAGAAATAAAGTAAAGTAAAATCAAAGTTAATTCTTGACTGTCGCATAGTCTTGTTTCTTACTGATAAAATTTTATATTGCCTCTATATAATACACTCTTTTTTGATCGATGGTATTCGATAGAGTCCTCAGGTACACGCCTTGGGTTTCGTCTTACCAGACGTCCAGGAGGCAGAACTTCTAAGCGAAGTTCTGCTAAAGTATCAAATATTGTTCAATTGAGCTTTTTTGTTAGGAAAATATAGTCTATGCAGATCAGCTGTATATAGCTTGGCTGATTGACTATAAACCGAAAGTCAGTTGTTTAACAGTAAGTGCACGTGTACTTAAAGTAAGTACACGAGAAACCCACAGATATATTTAATTTTATTTATTTTATATGGTGCCCAACGAATCAACTCACATAAGTTGATAAAAGAGTGTGTATCGTTGTTGCATGGCGCACATAGTACATAGCATCAAAAAATTGGCTCATGTAAATCAAAATTTATCGTGATTTTTATGGTGCGAATTGTTACGTGGCGCGCAAAGTGATAATAAAAGGGACGCGATAAAGCAATATAGATGACTCTCTAGTTGCGTCCAATATTAAATGGCATCCACTGAATAATTTAGAGAAGTATATAAAAAGCCTTGAGCAACGCATACTGTGGTAAGATGACTGAAACGTTAGGCTAAATCGGGAAGAAATAGTCACTGTGCGTTAGTTTTTAGAGCGTGTTTTTCTTATTTTCTCAGTTTAGGGAAGGAAATTCATTTTTTCGGTTTTCTTCATGAAAAATAAAATATTTTTTTTAGAGAGAAAAATTTACTATAATTTTAGAGAGAAAATTTTACTAAAATCTTATAGAAAAACGACGGTTTCATAGGTTGTAAGAAAGTTCGACAAGACAGAAAAAAAAGAAGAGTCTTGTCGAACATAGGGCACGCTTGTAAGCAACGTTAATATAGGCTGCTCACAGGTTATAATATAAGTATAAGGGTCGTCTGCAAGCAGCAAAGAGTTGTAAAAGACTAATTTTTTTTCTTAAATTGTAATTTTGCCGTTGGTGTAAATTTTCTTTTTCAACTTCTTTATTGTGAAAAAAATTATTTCTCATATAAGAGAAATATAAATTTTGAATCTATTCTTCTTTTTAATTAAAATTATTTAATTTTTTTTGCAAAAATTAGATTTGATAGTAGATTTATTTTTAAGTTAATAATAGTAGTGTTGCCTTGCAAAGCGCGCAGATAAGACAACAGGAATTAATGGATGAAGAGAATGAGATACAAGAAGTTCAGGTGCAAGAAGTCGACGCTCGTGCACAACAGAATTTGCCGAAAAATAATGAGAGTTTGACTAACGAAGAGTATCTATTGCATAGTAAAATGTTGAAGATATTTTATTCAGGATAAAAATCTGATGATTCGAAAAAGGATCAAGGACGTAGTCCATCGCCAAACTCGCATAGTAAATAAAGAGGAGTAGTTTGCTATGGATGTGGCAATCCTGGGTACATCAAGCGTAATTGCCCACAATGTTTGGGAAACGCGAAAGGGAGCAAGTAAAGAAGGCCAATGCAGCTCTCTCCAACTCTAATATGGCCTTCAGAGATCCAGGAGCATCGAGAACAGTGATGGGATCTATTGGCCAAGATTTGGCAGATCAATGCGGCAGAAAAGTTGATCCATGTCACAACTGAAGGGCTAAAGTTCCAAATGGGCGTTATACTCCGATATCAGGCTATGTAAAACTTCCTTTTACGTTGGGAAGTGTTACTAATGTTATCTTGGTGGCAATCATGCCTGAGTTGGACACAGATTGCCATCTTGGAGTGAATTTCGTACGTGAGTTCAAAACGATATTGGATCCATGTGAAAAAAGAGTGTTGCTAAAGGATGCTAACCTCTATATAGATTTAGAGGTCGCTGCTATGCAACCAGAAGAAATAGCTCGAACTGGGTTGGCAGATCTAAAACCGGAAGAAAGACAACGGTTACAAAACCTGTTGGATAGTGTAATTGGAGAAGATAATGACCAATTAGATTGCACAAATTGGATAGAGCATGAGATAAATGTTGGGTCAGCTCAATCAATTAAACAAGAATATTATTCTACGTCGCAGAAAATGGAAGAAGATATGCATTCTCGAGTACGAGAAATGTTAAAAACTGGAATAATAGAACCATCAATGAGTGGTTGGTCTAGTCCAGTCGTTATGATTCGTAAAGCAAATAGCAAGTTTCGATTCTGCGTTGATTATAGAAAAGTCAATGCTGTTTCTCAGCAAGATGCTTATCCTCTTTCTTTTATCAATGCAATCTTTCGAAACCTACAGAGGACTAACTAGGAGAGTATCACATCTCCGGATCACGGATTTTGTTCTAACTTTGAGATAGGTTTTCAGATGTCAAAATATGGAAAAAGCCAGAGTTATAGACCCCAACGCTCAATATTTCTCTAGTTGCAGGCAATTAAAGAAAATCACTAAAAAAGTTACTAGATTTTCAAACGCTTATAATTCTTTAGCATTAATAGCTAGACGCTTGTAACTATTTTCAAATGAAAGCTACGTTCAAATCCTTTCGAAAAAGCACCTATAGCATATCAAATATTATTTTTTCTCAAAGTTACAGCGTTATGAAAATTGTACTACATTTTAACATTAATCATTAATTAATATTCTTAAAAGAAAATTCAGCTCAAATTTTTATAACGCTGTTACTTTGAGAAAAAATAATATTTGATATGCTATAGGTGCTTTTTCGAAAGGATTTGAACGTAGCTTTCATTTGAAAATAGTTACAAGCGTCTAGCTATTAATGCTAAAGAATTATAAGCGTTTGAAAATCTAGTAACTTTTTTAGTGATTTTCTTTAATTGCCTGCAACTAGAGAAATATTGAGCGTTGGGGTCTATAACTCTGGCTTCTTCCATATTTTGACATCTGAAAACCTATCTCAAAGTTAGAGCAAAATCCGTGATCCGGAGATGTGATACTCTCCTAGTAATTATATTTCTACGCTGGATCTGAGTCAAGCATTTCATCAGATCCCGCTTAAGGTGAAATCGAGGCGTATTACGGCGTTCACGGTACCTTGTATGGGGCTATATCAGTTCATAGAAATGCCGTATGGTCTGAGCCAGGCTGGAGCCACATTTCAGCGATTAATCTATAAAGTGATTTGGCCTGAAATGGAGCCTAATGCATTTGCTTATGTGGACGATATAATAGTAGTAACAGAAACCTTTGCAGAGCACTTAAAATGGTCAAAACACGTGCTTCTAAGGATTAAAAAGGCGAACCTCTCGATGAATGGAGGAAAAAGTATTTTCTGCTGTGAAGAAGTAAAGTATCATGGCTTGCTGGTTAATGAAGATAGATTTCGACCTGACCAATGGAATATCAGGCCGGTTGTTAAATACTCCGCCCCAAGAAACTTAAAGCAACTGCGACGATTCTTAGGAATGGCGTCGTGGTATCGGAAATTTAATAAAGATTTCACTACGCTTGCAGAACCGTTGACGCAGTTGACAAAGAAAGATTGTCGATTTGAATGGTCTGAGAATCAACAACAAGCTTTTGAAGAGATGAAAAACTTAATGGTTTCTGCACCTGTGTTGCAAAAAGCACATTCTGATAAACTGTTTGTCATACAGACTGATGCAAGTGATACAGGTCTTGGTGCAGTCATGATTAAAGATATTGATGGAGAGAAACGTGTGCTGGAGTTTGCCAGTTGCACCATGAACCAAGCAGAGCGAAATTATTCTGTAACTGAGCAGAAATTTTTAGCTGCGAAATGGGCTGTTAACAAATTCAGACCTTATATAGATGGATATCATTCCAAAGTGATTACAGTCCACAGTAGTTTGAGATTGTTGTGTAATTCACACAACCCAACTGGAAGATTAGCGGGATGAGCGTTGGAATTACAAGGCTACTGATTTACTGTAGAACACCGAGAGGGAGCACTGAATTATGTTCCAGATGTACTTTTAAGAATGTATGAAGATGAAGAGCACAAAGACGTTGAAGTCTCGGCTCTGTATACTGCAACCATAACGAAGAATACATGGTACCAACAAAGATAGACGCTTATAGAAGCGTACTTTAAATGGGCAGACAGCGGCCAAAATCTGAAGCTTATATCCTCCAGCCACGTGGTGGTGCTACTAAAATGCCATGTATTTCTATATCTATATATACTGATGTTTTCATATATATAGATATACATGTATTGTTAAAAGTGTCCTTCAAAGCTGGCCCCCAAAGTTAACCCAGAAGTACTCTTCTATAAGCGTCTATATTCGTTGATGGTACTAAGGATGGTACAAAGTACAAAAGGACCCTAGAGGAAATTCAAGATGGATAATTATTGGTCATCGTCTTTGTAAGTATTGTTCTGACGAAGAGATCGATGATATTATGGGTCAGGATGACGAGGCTTGGAAACTCGTCGTTCCTCTGGAATAGAGAAAAAAGTGCTCATGGAACGTCATGATGAATCTACTGCAGGTCACCTAGGTAGAGAGAAGACCTTTAAAAGAGTGGGCGAAAGATATTTTTGGCATTCCATATACAAAGACGTCATGGAATACGTTCGTAGATGTTTAGTGTGTCAGCAATGCAAAGTTGACTAGCAATTACCTGCCGCTTTAATGGGTCAACACGTTATAAGATGGCCATGGAAAGTGGTAGCTAGTGAGATAGTTGGACCACTACCTAAGAGTACAAAAGGGCATTAAGAGCAGGCCGGATTCGCTGTCCTTGTCTAATTGAGATTTTTGTTATTTACTCAAGTATTAATCGGTGTATCTGCAAATTGAAGGTTAAGCGCAATAGATATTATTATTACAAATATTTATGCACAAGAAGAAAAAAATCTATCACTCTGTTTTTGAGGAAAGTAAGTAACGCGAAAATATTATAAACGTAAACTTTTACTTTGGCGTTACTTACATTTCTAAAAAATAAAGCTGTAACTTTTTTTTTCTTGTGCATAGATGTTCATAATAATAATATCTATTGCGCTCAACCTTTTATTTGAAGATACACCGATTAATACTTGAGTAAATAACAAACAACTCAATTGTTACTCGGTCAGTATCAGGTTTTACTTCGGCCTGCCGTTAATACGTCTCAGTAGTGCAAGATTCATTCACTAGATGGATAGAGTGTATACCATTGAGAAAAGCTGATGGTATAAACATTCTTAAACACTTCAAGGAGAAAATAATATATCATTTTTGTGCTTCTGAAGTGTTTTTATCTGATGATGGTTCTGAGTTTGTAAGTGGAGTAATAGATCCATATTTAAAAAGCATTAGAGTATTGCACATGACAATACCTCCATATCATCCGCAAGCTCACCCCGTAGAGCGAGTTAATAGGACTAATAAAACTATGATACGATCCTATGTAGAAAACAATCATAAGACTTGGAATGAGAACTTGTCAGAGTTTGGTTTCGCCTATAATACAGCTGAGCAAAGTTCGACTCATATTACTCCAGCAATGTTGAATTTTAAAAAGCAGTTGGCGTTACCAAAGAGAAGAGGAGAGGGCTTGCAATAAAGAAAATCAAGGCAGTTCATCAATGGGCAAAATATTTGGAAATCTTGTCTGACTTACAGGATAAAGCTAAGGCACAGGCTAAAGATGCAAAAAATAGACAGGCGAAGTATTATAATTCTTGTCATCGAGATGTTTATTATCAAGTTGGTGATAAGGTTTGGAAACGAAATAGAATCTTATCATTGGTCATTTAAGGTATTAGTGCTAAGTTGGCACCTAAATATGCAGGGCCTGATATAGTCACGGCCCGCTGTGGTAATGTCTATGATGTAATAGACACACATGGTTATCTAGAAAAAGTAATACCAGTATGTGATCTAGAAAGATATATAGATGGTCAGGATCTAAAAATTGACGTCAACGAGGAACATCCATCGTTGGATTCAGAAAAGCGTGTTAATAGCGATGCGATTCGTTTCGAAACGCCATCTTTGAATGACCAGAATCACCATCACAGTAATGAGGTTCCACCTGCGAGTGAAAATGAATTGCGTAGAGTAGATAGTTCTAGAAAGCGCGGTAGGCCGCATAAATAGGCCGGTTGTGGTGGTGAAACGTGCGGCGTTAAAGCGAGTTACGGGTCCTCAGCAGGCTAGCGAGAGTGCTGAGAATAAGCGAGGTCATGGTAGGCCTAAAGCAACATAAAAGCGGGCTACAAAAATAAATGTAGATCCTATTTTTCCTCGTAAAACGCGAGTGCAAACTCCGGCAAGGTGATCATAGTCATGACTTGTGTTCGTTTTTCTTTTTCAACATGGAATCAACGCTTGTGAAGTCAATGAAGTTGGTGGCCGAGTTGGCCGAATTGCAGCTGGAGGAGCGTCGAGGAGCGATGCAGATGCTGCAACAGGCAGTGACCATTTTGGGTCATCCTGACGACAGAAGACGCGAGTTGACTGTCATTATTTAAGAAGTAGAGGAGGAACAGAATGACCTGCAACAAACCCTGTGTCAGACGGTAGACCTGGGGAAGGCTCTACCCTTAACTCAAGAGGAGGCTGCCGCAGTCAAAGGGGCTGACGCCATCGAGGAAGCTGCGGCCGCTATAGGAATTGAAGAAGACAATGGTGGTACTACCCACATAGCATGAAATATTTATGAAAGCTTTCAGAAATATTTGCAAGGAAAGAATAAAAGATTTCAAACATCTTTCGATGAAAGATTGTTGAAAGCCCGCTATTTCCGCCTGAGGGACTGCAAATAAATATTTCAATGAAAGTTTTCTAAAAGATTTTAACGAGATTGTCTAAAATATTTTAAATAAACATTTAGGAAATATTTATACAACATTTTGAAGCAATATTAAAACAATCAAATAAATCTTTCATGAAAGATTTATAAAAGATTTCAGCAATATTTATATTAATATTTTAAGAAAATATTTTTGAAAGATTTCTACAATCTATCATTGCAAGATTATTATGTCATAGAAATCTTTCATAAAAGTTTTATGAAAAATTTCAGCAATATTTACAGTAATATTTCAAGAAAATATTTATAACAGATTTCTACAATCTTCCATTGCAAGATTACCACAGTTTTTAAAATCTTTCATGTGAGATTTATGAAAGATAGTGTAAAGATTTTTAGGTAAAGCATGGAGAACACTGGGGAGAAATCTTTCATAAATCTTTCAAACAGGTTTCCTGAACAATTTCTATGAAAGCTTCCAACAATTTTCCATCACAGTCTAACCAGGAGAGCTTTGGGTCACAGATCTTGATGAAACTTTGAAATATGTTTTAAGGTACCAAAATATGAGTAAAATTAGAGCGGTACGGTCTAACGCTTCGAAAAACTGAAATTATAGGCGTTTCTAGTCTTATTTTCATAAAAATATATAAAAAAAAGGTCATAATTAAAGAGTGAATAATTCAGTCTAGAAATGTCTTTCATAAAATAACAGGAACTTAAATAAAAAAATAGAAAGAAAGCTTGAATTTCACGTTTTCATAATCAAGAAATAAGAATTAGAACCAGAGATATGTTTGTTCAAAAATAAGCAGCAAGGAAGTACCAACAATCACTGTCCTTCAGAATTTAGATGATTTTTGAACAAACATATCTCTGGTTCTAATTATTATTTCTTGATTCTGAAAACGGCAAATTAAGGCTTTCTTGCCCTACTTTTATTTAAGTCCCTGTTAATTTATCAAAGACATTTATATACTGAATTATACACTTCAATCATGACCATTTTTTTTACATTTTTCTTAAAATAAGGCTAGAAACACCTATAATTTCAGTTTTTCAAAGCTTTAGACCGTACTACTCTGGCCTTACTTATATTTTAGTATCTAAAAACATATCCCAAAGTTTCATCAAGATCTGTGACCCGGAGCTCATAGCCACTCCTGGTAAGTAAATCATAAATCTTGCAGAGAAATATTGTTGAAAGATTTCATGAAATATTTCGTGAAGCCTTCTTCGTGAGATTGCTACTATATTTCCTTGCAATATTATATTAAAGATTTATGAAAGATTGGCTGAAGGTTTCGAGGTACAGTAAGAAAAACGTATGAGAGAAATCTTGCATAAATCTTTCAAACATGTTTTCTAGAAGATTTCAATGAAAGCTTCCAACAATCTTTCATCAGAGTCTAAGTAAACCAAAAATCTTGCAGTAAAATATTGTTAAAAGAACATTGTTTGTAATATTTCATCCAGATTTCATGAAATATTTCAATATAATATTACTGTAATATTGCTGAAAGATTTCATTAAAAGATTTTTAATTCCTCCGTTATATTTTGCTACGAAATATCTCAACAATATTTATGAAATATTTCTAAAAAATCTTTCACTGAAAGATTTTGAAATGGTTTACTGTTTTATTTTATGCTACGTGGGTACTGTCTTGAAAACCACTAGTGAGGAGGACGAAATAGGGTCCCCATCTGCCGCCTCTTTGCCTCCTATGGAAGAAGAGTGGGGAAGACTTGAGCGTTTTCTTGCTGCTACTATGGCTGCGTCACGTGAGGTCATCCAGCAGAAGAGTGACGCCTTTACTGCCTTGGAGGACTTTTTGGATTCATACAGTGAGAAAGAAGAGGCAAAGGATGATGTGTGGATTGAATGTGTGGCCAACAGGCGCGAATAGCACGTGGCTATTGGTGCTCTTCGTTTACAGAAACATCGGCGCTGTGAGGAAAAAATTCAACGCAAGCAACACCAGGAACAGGCTCTGGCTCAAGCCAGAGTCCGAAGACAGCAGCTTCAGACTAGAGTTGTTCGAGAAGAGGAAGAGACGCGAGCCCGAATCCAGTTGGCTCGTAATCAAATCGAGCAGGCTCGTGAGAATGAGTCATTTGAGGAACTGAAGCTGGAGAAGGAACGAACTTGCGCCGCTTACAAGAAGGCGAACCCTGAAGAACCCAGGTGCTATATCTGTGGCACTTCGAATGTGAGAAAAAGTAAGAACTACCTTAACCGCTCTAAACACCATCAATATCCATGAATAAAAATACGGTGGGGCGCGCTACAGGTAGAGCAGGTGAAAGTGATAAAAAGTTTTTTTTGTGACCCTATAAAACTTTCATTTTTTTTCTTTCCTTTAATGATGTAATAACATAATGTGAAAATGTAAAACCTGCTATAAATAAACGCTTCTTTTTGTAACATATTAACTTCTTTCTTCCTGTATCAAGCTTTAGCTATCAGTACGACCAGATAGGATAGCAGAGCTGTCAGTCAAGTCTTCCAGCGTCGGGGGGAGGGGTGTAATGAGAATAGCAAATCACACGTATACTGTATTATAGTAAATGCATGTATCCGTTCTCGTTATAAATCGCACAGCACAATGCATGTTTCTATGCTTGGTATTGTAACGGTATTCTACCGTGTTTGAATCTTGCTCGCTTAGGTATTAAAATAGGATAGACGCTTGGTCATATATCTCGTCTAAGACGAGTAAAGAAGTGCGTATCTTGACGACCGGCACGCGAGAGTGAAGCTCGCCTGCCGCGAGGCGCTTCAGAGAGTTTCAGGCTACCATTGCGTTAGCACGAAACCTAAGCCGCGCTGTGCTTATTAGCGAATTTTGCCACGTGGTCGTATAATACGTTAGACTAACTTCGCAATTGATAACGCGAAACATTGTCTTAAGTAAAAGTCGTGAGTTTATACCGACAAGCGTATTATATTATATTGGCAAGTTGCAACTCTCAGAAATTCTTTCTGTAGAGTTTTGCTTGACCGCTTTTCGCGCGTCTTAGCGGTCAGCCATTAAGTGCCCGCAAATACGTTGATCGGCGTGTATAGGATTCCACCGATCTACGTCCAGGCAACCACGTTGGCAGAGCTCAGCGGAATTCAACGATCGGGAAGAGACGTATTCCACCGACCTAGTCTAAAGCATCTACGTATTGGTCACGTACAGGGGAGAAGCTACGGTAACGAGCGAGCGGCGTCTACGTGCACGTAGGTAATTAGTGTAAGCTGGCCAACGCATTACTGTAAGTATTATATACAGTGCGATACCCAAGTGTCTCTTCCTCGAGAGATACTTTTCAGGTGAATTGTAGCATCGGTTATATAATGGACCAGCGTCATAAGCGAGTTCTGTTTAGTTCGCGACGCGCGCTCCCTTTGCTCACTCTCTCATTAGACGCGTACATTACATTTCATATATTATATTATCTCATTCTCGATTAATTCATACTCTATCTTTATTACATTTATATTTTTGTCTTAAAATAAATTAATTTTCTTTTCTATTAAATCGTGCTTTCAATCAATTTATATTGCCTGACTATATATAACATAAAAATACATTTCTCGTTGCTTACTCCGACGCCTTCGCGGTTCTTGTGAGCAGTTATAAATTATTTAATTACGTAATATCATATATTTTAATATAACGTATTTTGGAACCTGCCTCACGAAGGAAAACTGCGCTACCGGCCACGCGTCTCTCGATCAGGTAAGAGAGGGAGAGAGAGAGACGCAGTGCGTGCCGCAAGCGACAAGTATATCAGATATGATTTTGTCGTTTATCAATAGGATTGCTTAGCTAGCACAATCAGAGTTCGCTGTATAATATTTAGTGAAATTCTTACAAATTTCAGCAACTCTGCATATAGTAAAATTTAAGGACTTAGCTAAAGTTTACATTAAATTAAAAGCTAATTTTATTTTTGTAACGGGCAAAATAACCGTTACAGTATGCAAGTATAAGAGTGAGACAAAAAGAGTCTGTATCAGCTGCTTAGATGGCTGACTGTTGAAGGGAGCGCGCGCAATGCATGATGGGTAGATTCAAGCAACAGAGAGAGAGAGAGAGGCAAACGCGTCATTAGACTGTTTTCAGGCTGTCATCGTGGTATTTCGTTTGCGCTCGAGCATCAGCTATTTTCTTTGAGTAATTTTTGAATAGATTCACCATTATGTGTCGTTGTTCGTGAGTAGTATATATTTTGTCGGTTGCTGAAAAATAATCACCAGGGCGTCCTTTGCTGTAAATTTCTTTGGACTACACATTGTATTTATTAAGGAGAGCGAGTAGGACAGCAAGCTGCACGGGGTGTCTATGGTGTCGCTTTGGCATATACTCTGGGTCGCTGATCAAGTAAAAGAAAATAATAGGAAGACTTTGAGTACATCTTGTCAAGTTAAATGTGAGTCTGCAGACTGTTACGTATATATTTTTATATGTATTTGCGGTTAATTTGTGGCGCTAGAGGCCGTCATTCGCGACAATACTTCGAGATTTAGTTAAGGTTAATTTATTTTTTATTCTATGTTCAGTAAATTCAATTGATTTTATTTTTAGCATACTAGGTTGTAATTTCAATTACTTGTATTAAGTTTAATAAATTATACGAATAAAGTAAAGTAAAATCAAAGTTAAGGTGGTTCTTCCATGAGACATAAATGAACAAAATATTATCAAAATTTAGGAGGTCGTAAATAAAACCTATATTTTTATATTTATTAAATTTCAGACTCAGTTATCGATGGAATAATAGAAAATAATGATTTCGAATTTGAGTGCTTTATGATGTAATTTAACTCTTAATTTCATGTTTAAACTTAATATTTCTATCATTTAAAATGATCATATATTAATAAAAAACTATTTATTGAATTCTGCAGAATTCATAGATTTAGAATATATAAAAAAAGTAGTAGGTTGATGAATCATCTAAAAAGATATTAAATATTAAAAAAAAAAAAAATTGAAAAAAATAATTCAAATTGTGATTTTGTAATACTTGACAACGCTGTGGAATAAAAATGTAAACACGCATCTCGTTTTTTTCGAAAATGTGACATTTTACTTAAGTTATAATGAGTCTAACCATGGGTAACAAATAATAATATAACAAACCGAAATTTACAACGTTGCCGGAATCCTAATATGTTCAGAAACGTATAAATAATCAAATTTTATAAAATTACGTATTATTTTAGTATTATTTAAAAATATTGCATAAATTTACTTAATATTTATTAATAAAGTGTTTGGAATGAATTTTTTATTAATAATTTATATTGCCTCTATATAATACACTCTTTTTTTATCGATGATATTTGATAGAGTCCTCAGGTAGACACCATGGCTTTCGTCGTACCAGACGTCCAGAAGGCAGAACTTCTAAGCGAAGTTCTGCTAAAGTATTAAATATTGTTAAGTAAACTTGTGGCAACGTGTGAAAAATGCGAAAAATTGCGTTTTCTATAACTTCGATATCTTTTATTCTAAAAAGTATCCAACACACGAAAAAATTCATTTTGCTCTAAAATATGTTAAAAAGTATGAAAAAATTTCCTCTAAATCGAAAAAATTAAATTTGGTTATCTTTATTAAAATTTTTTAATAACAAACTATGTGCCATTATTTCAACAATCCACCATTGAAATTTAGATTGAGCAGACAAAAGTACATTAGAAAATCTTGGACGCGTTAAATTTATAATGCCACAAGAAGCAGCCTGGCTCCTTTAATCTTTGTTGAAAAAAGCTTTCTGGGATTTCATGTAGTAAAACATTCGTAAATTAGTAATTTTTGTGAAGTTTCTGACAAGATTATTAATTAATACCCATCATTGCAATTTTTAAGATTTAAACTATAAGCGAAAAGTATATTATAATAAATAAAACAAAATTTTATTGAAACAAAAATGAGATTTTTGATGCTTAAAATAAGTACTGAAACGTATATACGAATACATATGAATATACATACTGAATACATATTACACTCATCATTCATATAACCTATTCTCTTTATGAAATTTTATTATAATGATGTCTAGCAGGAGCTAGGTTTTTTTTTATTACATATAGCGTTTATATAAATAATAAAAAAACTCTAGTTGACAAAGACAGATAAAGTATCCTATTCATAAATAATTTTAAAATAGTAACACTGATTATTTTTTTTGTTACAAAATTAATTGTCCAAGAATGAAAAATTAATTGAATAAAATAGCAACTCATGAATTTTGAAATAATATAGTACATTACGTAACTAGTGCGAGAAGTGGGTGATTCCTGCACAGGAAGTTTCAATTTCCGTGCGAGATCATCCATTTCCCACACGTGTTACGAATATTATTTTTCCACACAAGGTGTGGGAAGTTCGATTGGTCTTTTACATAATTTATGATTGTATTTTACAAATTAATAATAAAAAAAGAGTGATCATGATGATCATATCATTTTAAATTGAAATTCATATTACAAAAAAAAAGAAATTGAATGTGTATTAGAGAATCGAGGATGTGATAATAGAAACAAATATAATATTGTAAACTTTTTATTTATTGAAAGAAAATGATTTGTTTAAAAAAAGGAATGTAGGTATTTCTATAAAAATTTAAATAAATCAATGGATTGCATATTTAACCAAAACATTATTTAGTTAGATAATATTTTTACGAATTTAAATTTTAGAATTTACATTAAAATTAATTTTAATGTTATTACGATTGTTTAAAGTCAGCGATTTATTTTTCTATGTTAAAATTGTAACCCCGCTCTTTTATATTTCTTTCTTTGTTTAAATAATTTTCTCACTTACAATGCATTCGCGAAAATTTTAGTTTTTCGTTTTTATAATATTAATCATCTAATGAACTGTATTCTTCTTTGTTAAAATTTTGACCTTACTCTTTTATATTTTTTTCTTTGTTTAAATAATTCTCTCACTTACAATACATGCACGAAAACTTTAGTTCCTCATTTTTATAATATTAAACATTTAATTAATTTATTTTATTCGTTGTAATATTATATTTTACACAGCTTGCGGGAATTTTTTTTCGCCATTCCAACCCTAAAATCGCAACTTCGCTGCTCTTTTTTGGTTCTCATGGCGAAAAATACACTACGCAACTAGCATGGAAAGGATTTTTACAAAACTCGTTACGACCCTAACCTTCGATTCAGGCCGTAAACTTCTTGTTCGTAAATAAAGCTTTTCCATACCCGTTACGTAACGTACTATTCCCACACGCTTTTTTCAGTGTGGGAATTTTTTTCCGCACGCTTTTTTTCTTGTGGGAATAGGGCACTTTCCGTACGGAAAATCGTGTGGAAATAGCTCTATTTCATGCTTGAAAAAATAATTTTGAACACATGTTGCATTTATTACTTTTGACACGAATATCAATAGTTTAGCTTATTGAGCGTATTTAACTTTTAAACTGCATTATCCTTACGCACATTTGAGAGAAGTCCTACTTCTGTTACTGAGTATGTAGTATGTGTAATAGCATATTGTAAGATACCCTTACGTTCCCTATCCCTGAAAACGATTGCATAAAATGCACATATTAAAAGGAACAAGGGAAGGAGGAAAGGTATTTCAATTTAGACCCGTTTGTGGTACGGATGTCATGCCATACTCACTCACTTTATGTTAAGTGTTAGTTGTTAGTTATAAATAAACTCTTATAGGCCCAAAGAACTCTCAAGACTTTCAGTCTTATCGAGAGCACGAATCAATAATATTTGAGTATTCTAAATTTATCAAGACACAGCATTAAAACACTTTATAACTACCTTTACTACTCATTTCACAAAGTTCAAAACAATAGTTATTATATTATGATTAAATCCTAATTTTATCGTACTTTCAACTTATAATTTTTAATATAAAATTTTATTTGTTACATTTACGAAAGAAAATACAAGTAAATATTAATTATAAAGAACAACTCGCTATTTCTACTACCGGTACAGAGTTGGGATGCTGTACCCAACTCTTTGTGGACCTGTAGAAATTTGCAAAAGAAGAAACAAATGACAACTTATTAATTTTAATTTAAACTTTATTTGATGAAGCCAGGCCGAAGAGTGATGTAGAAGAAATATCGGAGCGACTGGATTACTCTTGAGTCTAAGTTTAGCTCGCTCTCTGCGTGGGTTAGCGTCTGCCACACTACATACAAAGCCTATTCTCCTCAAATCCCTCGTACGCTTTATAAAGAGGATTGAATACATTTATAATATATCTATATACTAAGAATACAGATGCGCTTGAATGTGTGCCGGGCATACGTCACCTTATAGGCGTGTATCGGCCCACATACAAGCGCGTACATATATTACACTCCGCAACAAAATTATCGCAACGAAATTTTTCATCGAAAAATTGCCATTTTTCAAATGCTTGTAACTCGGTCAATTTACATTGTATTGGGATGATTTTTTTAAGATTTGTAAGGAATTATGTGTACTTTTAGGAAAAAATGATGTCCAACAGCTGCGAGATAATGCCACATTGCTACGTCTTAATCAGGCCTACCAACTACTTTTCTTAAAAAACGCCATAGTTTGCACGTTTGCCTGGATCACCAAAAATTTTTTTTAAAAAAATCACAAATACCATCTCAAAGTACATTTTCCGATGAGTATTTTGAAAAAAATTCAACCCTCTACGATTTTTTTCGACCGAGTTATGCCATTTTAAAGATATCCCTATGTTTTAGCTAAATACCGCCAATATCAGCATTACCCGATGCGTACCGCGAGGAGATTGTTGGATGGACTTACTCATCATTATGGCCCTGAAAAGGACTGATTGTGTGAACCGTTTCTTGCATTAAGGACCCCGCGGCTGGTCACTTCCGCAGTATTTTTTGACTTCAAACCCTATGCGCTCGAGACCTTTAATACCGTGTATTGCCACCTCGCTGACGAATTATCTCTTCTAAATGTTCTTGCGAAATTATCAGGTTACATGTTAAAAAATTCGTGCCCCGGGAACTATCCTAAACTCCCATAAACAAAAAAACTACATTGATATTCGTTATTTTTTTTTAAATTAACCCATGAAAAGTGTAACTTTATTTAAAATTACACCACTACATTCTCGGTACATTTAACATTGCATCTTCAAACTTACTGTAAAATTATCAACTCTACCAACAAATCAATTAAAAAAAATAAAGTGGAAGTTTAAGGCGGCATACTGGCCAAGAGTGAAAGCGAAAGATCATTCAACATTAATTTTATTATACACAAAGTACATAGGAACTAAAAATTATAATAACATATTCTTAATTGAAATGCCTCGGCTTACTGAAATCCAATCTGCTCAAATTGTTGCCCTGCTAGAAGTGGGACTGAGTCAAAGCAACATATCCAGAAGAATGGGGATTCATCGCTCAACGGTGTCACGCGTTTTTAGTCGGTATGAAGAAACAGGTTCTTATCGCTGGAGACCTGGTCAAGGTCGAAATAGGACTACTACGAATCGAGAGGATCACCACATTGTTAATGAAACCCTGCGCAACCCAAGGCAGGTTGCGCGATGAATTGGGAATAATGCTTTACCAGGCAGACGAATTAGCGCTCAGACGATAAGGAGACGCCTTCACGAAAGGGGTTTGAGATCACGAATTCGTGCTAGAGTGCCTAATTTATCAGCAGTTTACCGACGAGCTCGTCTAAATTATGCCCGTAATTATCGATACTGGACACCTAGAGAGTGGAGACATGTGTTTTTTACAGATGAATCTCGATTTTGTCTTTACGGAAACAATGCTACGATTCGAATTTGGCGCCGTAGACGAGAACGTTTCGCACTAAATCACGTTGATCCAACTAGAGCATTTGGTGGAGGATCCGTTATGGTATGGGGTGGAATATCAATGAACCATCGATCAGACTTAGTGATTATTCCACCCCCAGGATTAACAGCGGGACGTTACATAAACGAAGTTTTACGCCCTCACATAATTCAAATGCGTCGGCAAATGGGCCGTAATTTCATCTTGATGCAGGATAATGCACGTCCCCATACTGCAAGGGTAATTTGTACTTACTAGGAGGAAAACAACGAAGAGGTATTGCCTCATCCTGCTAATAGCCCAGACCTCAAAGGACATGATGGGCAGGCGATTACGTAACTTAGAGAGACGTCTTTCTAACCTCCAAAAGCTTGAGAGGATTCTTAATGAAATTTGGCACGAGATACCTTAAGATTCAATAAGAGCGTGCATTAATATGCAAGAACGTTTAGGAGAAGTTATTTGTCAGCGAGGTGGCAATACACGGTATCAAAGGTCTCAGATGCATAGGGTTTGGAGTCAAAAACTACTGCGGAAGTGACGAGCCGCGGGGTCCCTAATGTAAGAAACGGTTCACACAATTGGCTCTTTTCAGGGTCACAATGATGCGTCCGACCAACAACCTCCTCGCGGTACGCATCGGGTAATGCTGATGTTGGCGGTATTTAGCTAAAACATAGGGATATCTTTAAGATGGCATAACTCGGTCAAAAAAAATCGTAGAGGGTCGAATTTTTTTTTTAAATACTCGTTAGAAAATGTACTTTAAGATGGTATTTGTGATTTTTTTATGAAAAATTTTTGGTAATCCAGGCAAACGTGCAAACTATTGCGTTTTTTAAGAAAAGTAGTTGGTAGGCCTGATTAAGACGTAGCAATGTGGCATTATCTCGCAGCTGTTGGACATCATTTTTTCCTAAAAATACACATAATTCCCTACGAAACTAAAAAAAATCATCTTAATACAATAAAAATTGACCGAGTTACAAGCATTTGAAAAATGGCAATTTTTTTATGAAAAATTTTGTTGCGATGATTTTGTTGCGAAGTGTATGTTAATTTCTACATTGCGCGTCGGTATAGCTTCTAAGTGCTACGCCGCGCCGACATGCAAGATAGGAAAAGACAGTATTTTAATTGAGTTATTTATCCTTATAACGCAATAATTGGAATTTGAGAGGGAATAAGTTCATTACTAATTCTCTTTTATTTTATTCTTTTTTATAGCTTATTCTCCCTCCAATTTTTTTACTTTTTTACATTATATTTAAGTGAGCTCACAATGTATTTTAAGCATAATATGCAAATAAATTAATTTTATTTTCTAGATTGATACTGTCATCGTTAGCACAATCCTAGTTACATTAGACTTTGATAGAGAAGGATCCATGGATAAATTTTTTGGTTATTTAGAAATACCATTCGGTACAATCAGAGTTGAAGATAATTTATATTTTGAAGACTTTTTCAATATCAAAAATGATCTTAGTATCGATACACCTTTTGATTGGGCTTCAGAAATTATTTCAATTTCTTCTCTTACCATTGATATGGAGACTATGACTTATTTATTGGACATGACTTTAAATGTTAAATCTTGTCTACAATGGATCATGGTAGGTAATATTTACATTTAAAACATTGCTGAATTTTGGATTCTTAGATTATTCTAAATTTAAGAATAGGCCGGAGCAAATTTGATTACCGACTGAGAAGTAATGTTATTTTATCATAAATAAAATGATTATACTGTTTTCAGAAGAAATTGTTATCGAGCGCAATTTTGCATACATACATGATTGTATAGTAGATGTTTTATTTCATAAAATTTACCATATTATAAACAAAGAGTAAGTAACCGTACTTAGAGTTTAATAAGTAGCTGTAGTATAAAATTTTGAATTTTTAAAAATTTTGTTTAATTTTTTTTGGCGAGCGCAATAGAGAAATAAATTTCGTGAATGTATTTAAAATTTTATTGCATTCCATTACGTATAGTAGGAGAAAATCAAACAACGGATTTTCGATTCTCGGTCGGTATAGAATCTGCCCGTAAATTAAAAATAAGTTGTGATATGCATAATCATCTGCAATATTTACAAAAAAAAAATCTAGTCGCATAATTTTTGAGAAAAGTTCAATAAACCAAAAGGTACTATACATAACTCTAAACTTTTTCTAAACTCATGCAAAGATATTTTTTCGTTTTTCATACTGACATTTCCATGAACACCATTAAGATACAGAATCTAATCTACTGTTAATATATTACATTGCTCCATTTAAATCTCTATTTATTATGAACTTGTGTTTTCTTACTATAGAGCGGATTGAATGTCAATTATACTTATCAAGGATTTGATGAAGGAGATCCACAACTACATTCGTTAAAATTCAACCTAAAGACTCCAATAAGTTTTCTTGAATTTATGAATTCGAAAACAACTATCGAAGTAGATGAAAATTCCCATAAAGTAAATGTATCAGTACGCTTTGCAGAGAGTTTAGTTGATTTAATTGGATCCATTGAAGTGAGTCTTATACGATTAAGATTTTCTAAACTCTACGATCAAATTTCGTTGGTGAATTGAAAGTATATTTATATTTTTGTTCCTATTACAGCAAGATGTTAATTATTTGGATGTATCTGTTCAAACTAGAATAAATAGCTCAATTTTCAATATTCCAAGAACGAAAATTACAGGAAGAAAAGACTTTACAGACAGAGAAAAGCATATCGAATTGAGTTTTGCTATTGAAGAACCTGAATTGAAATTGGTATATCACGAACTATATCATATATTTTATTATTAATAGATTAAGCAGATAAAATAAATCGTCGGATCAATGGAACAAAATGACATGTCAAATCAATTTTCAAGAAACAGACACGTCCATTTTATTTTCCAAAAAGGCTTCGTGAAGATTGAGACAAAAGAACAAATACGTCAAAATTAAAAAGAATAAACAGACACGTCGAATTAAATTTTAAAATGTGGACAAGTCAGAATGACGTTGGAAAACGGACACGCTCTAATAAGAAAAATGAAAATCTCATTAACATATAATTTTTAGACAGACATTTTAAAATTTAAAAAAATTCTAAATATAAAGTGTTAAGTCTTGATTTTAATAAAGAAAAATTATCAGTAATTTAAATATTACCTAAGTCAACAATTTTCGTAAAGGGATCAAAATAATATTTTTGTATTTCAACACAAATGATATGTTTATTAAATTTTTTATTCCAGTGCCTTTGATTTTTGACTTGATTCTGACGTTCTTGTAGTATTTGTATTAGAGTAATTTGATTAATGAAGTTGCTATTTTTACTATTTGTTATCAACAAATTTCTGAACGTTAATCCTATTTTTGAATCTAAATTAATACCTTCGTGTCTGCTTATCCTTCTTGATTTCGACGTATCATTTTTCAAGTCGATTTCGACATATCTGCCTTTGCAACATAATCGTGATTTTGTTCCACACAGCCCAAAGAAATATTATAAATAATAATAATGATTCGAACTAAATTAATGGTAAATATTTTTATTATTTTCGTAGAGTAAGTTTGAAGTTAGTTGGATGACTGAGAACCAAAGCACAATAAAAGGATTACTAAAGCTTAATACATGGCTAGAACCATTAATTAATATCGAAGTTGCAGTTTTTTATAATAATTTATTAGGCTTTAACAATGAAATGATTATTCAAGCGCATTTCATTCATCATATGAATCAAAATTATAGGATAAATAGTCATCTAAAAGATGAAAAATTAGAAGTGGATATCACAACACCTTCTCACCCAGAACATCTTATCTTTATAGGAAACTTTACAAAAATTAATAATAAAATCTATCGAATTTCGGGTCATTTGAGAAACATCAAAACGTCTGAAGTATTTTCCCTTATAAGTCTCATAAAAATAGGAAATGATTCTCTTTTATCCGTTAATGTTATAATGGACCAAAAGGAAACAACAAAAGTAAGCATCAAGCCCATTAAATTGAGGTTAAAAAAAGAAAAATATGATTTGACTTTTGAAGGTGAGTATCAGCAGATGAACGGAAGAATAACAATGAATTTAATTAATCTATTCAATTGGGATGTACAAGCCAAACTAGATCAGGAAGAAAATTTTTCATATAATTTAATTATGTTCATGAATGCTGAAAATGATGGCAATACAACTTTATATTTGCAAGCTGAAACTCCATGGAAAGATATAGAAAAATTAATTTTTAATATTAATCTCTTACTTCGTCGTGAAACTGGGAATCTATGTCTAAATTATCAACTCAATCGCAATTTAGGATACTTTTCTCTTCTTTGGCATTTGCATTATTTTTCTGATATGTTTGTTCACATAATTGCACGATGTGAGAAAGATGAGATTTATAAAAAAAATATAAGCGCAATAGTATTTTATATAAACCCAAGAGAGGCATTGAAACATATTGATATGGGTTTTGAGATTAACATTGACCAAGATAAGTGGAACTTTGGAACAAACGCTTCGGTTGGACTGCAAAATCAAAATAACATTGATATATTATTAACAATCACGCTACCACCACCGAACCAAGATACCTACCATTTTTTACTTTGCTATCATAGTAAAAATGATCACAGAGATTTATCATACACTATTGGTTACAGCGCCGATATTGCCAAATCCAATTATGCTTCAGATGGCTCAGTAAGTAAAAACTCTTTCATTTCTTAAAAATGGTTTTAATTAAAATAGTAAGATTTAAGGTTTATCAGAATAAGAAACTTAATATGCAGTGTTTAGAAATAATGATTCTGTTTGCTTTTTTCTAAAAATTTGGAGGCTGAAATCATATTGAAACTTGTTTAAAAATATTTGTTTTTAAAATGTAGCCATATAACCCTGTCCATAACTTATCTGAATTTTCATTATGATTGTTCATTCATATCAAAGGGCGGCGTTAGACGTTCTTTGAACAGAAAAGAGAATACCCGCAAGCCAGGCTAAAATTCATAAAAAAGAAAAAAAATCAAATTTTCTATTCACTGAACAGATGTTTACTAGCTCAAACTTTACATTTTACTAGAGCTCTAGATTTTTCACGTGTTTTTAAATCCACGGGTGCCCGTGACACGTGTAGCTGTGGTACACGATATTTTTTTCACGGGTACCCGTGTGCAGCCTAATTACACGTTACACATGTGTATACGGGTAATTAGAAAATTAAAAAATAATTTAGTTCTATTACAATCTTTTTTTAAATATTTTTACTTGAAAAAGGTTTTTTTTTATGCGATCATAATAGTTTTAAGAGTCCGCTGTATCTCTGTCCTTTTCTAATAAAAAAATTGACTTTTTTCCCAAAATTAGCAACAAGAGGCAAAAATAAAGAGATGGTTTCGATGTGTTCAATAAAATGTAATATTTTCTTTGATTAGTATGAATTAATTTTATTGCTTCGTTTTTAAGAAAAGTTGGAATAACTTAAAAAATTAGAAATTAGTGTCAAATAATGGGATTTTCAAGTTATTCCAACTTTTCTTGAAAATAAAGCGGTGGAATTAAATTATTCTTATTAGAGAAAATATTGCTTTCTATTACACGAATCGAAACCATCTCTTTATTTTTGCCTGAAGCTATTAGTTTTTATAAAAAATAAATTTTAAATAGATTCGGTAAAACAGGTAACTGTGTCGGTATACAGCTGACTCTTAATGAATTTCAATTTGTTTCAAAATTTTTAGCTTAGTGAATTTTAATAAACTAATAAATAATTTATTTATATAAACTTATAACTATGTATTTCTCTCGCTTTCTCCTTTCCTTTCATAATATACATATATCGAGTCCACGTTGTTCGTTAACGCATATCCAGTATAGTATATGTAAGAAAAGAATAGCGATATTAAGGAAAGCGAGCAGTTCATTCAGTTTAATTCCAAGAATCAGCAACGTCGAGAGCGTTTTTCTGCGAACTTTTATTAAAATAGTACATTAAATATGCACATTTTTCTTTTGCGGCCTAGGACAAGAATACACTATTTTATGCTCCGTATAGAGGACACAAAAGTTTATTTTGCGGCCTGAAGACAAAAAAATTATTTGCATCATTTTTTGCAGGTTCGATAACATGGAAGTTGATGACACGCAAAATGCTGAAGATATATCAGAAGCATCAACATAAAAAAGCTCCGAATTCGAAAGAGGAAAGCGACTTATTTAACGGGATGTCGGAACTGCTGGACACAATTTTTGCTTTTATTATTTTATTGAAATCTTTTTAAATTCTTAATTTAAACTATTGCAATAACTTGTCCGCACTAAAGCTATCTTAATACAATAATTATTGTTAAAATAAAAAATCATCTGGACTTATTATTTTTTATAAGCTTGGAATGGAAATTAGATACCAAGCTCGATAAACCTAACATCAAAATACTATATACCGAAAAATTATTTATAACTTTTTATTTACAGTGTTTTGGTAAATTTTGTAAGTTGTCTGCACTCAAGTTTAATATTACAAATTTTCTTACTGTAATGAAAGAACTCGATCTGACTTACCGTTTACTTGTGAACTTGGATTTAAAATATTAATGAATTATTTTAGAAGGTGACGAGATACGTCATGTCCTTAAGCAATTCAAATTTTACCAAATCCAAAACAGAAAAAATACATTAAGCCTTGGCCAAAAGCTTGCTCTAAATCAAATGTCAATTTCTTTCGTTTCAAGTGAAGGTTTTTGTTTAGTGTGCTAATCTGATTAGCGTATCTTTATAGAAATTAATCTGCAAAGATGATATTACGAATATTATAATGTTCTATGCTAAAATAAACGTAAGACTCACTTTATTTTGAAGATATTTTATTTCTTATACTAGAGAAGGTAGTCGCAGTGATGCGCACTCGATCAAGTACAAACTGTTACCCCCTTCGGTTTAGATAAAGTTTACGCAACGGTTTTCTTCAATACATGTCAGTTGTCGAATCAAATTATAAGCCAATAAAAGAAGAGGTTATTAAAATGCGCTTGCATGCTCTCAAGGAAAATCTTAAAATAACAATAAAAGATAACATAAACAAGGCATCCAGTGTATCGTGTGCATCTGATTGTTGGTCTCCAGCAACACAGAAATCTTATATAACTATAACATTGAATTCCTCAATCTTTTAGACTACAGACAACTGAAATAGAAGAGCGTCATACTGCAGAAAATCTTGCTAATAAGACGGAAAGTATCTCTCAGGATTAAGGTTCAAATGAAAAATTAACGGCAGTAGTGACTGATAACGCAAGAAACGTTGTGAAGGCTGTGCATTCTGTAGACCAAATCCAAGAAAAATATGATGTTACTTGCACGGCGCATTGTCTTCAGTTAGCTATAAATCATTCACTTGTATCTGAATATCTATAAAATTTAATTTTAAAAGCTAGTAAGACTGTTGGCCATTTTGAATACTCGAATGTTGCAAAATATGCATTGGAAGAGAAGCAGAAGCATTTAGGTTTACCGGTATTGTATCCCTTTAACAGTCATGTAATACTCGTTGGAATTATGTCTTTTTGATGCTTTAACGGCTTACAAAAAATTGGAGTCCAGTTATGAATGTTTTGGCAGATCGAACGGTTACAACTGCATCAATGGCTCAAAAATTGAAAATATCGGAAACAGAGTGAAAATTAATGAAAGATATTTTAAAAGTTCTTGAACCTCTGCAGATGCTCACAAAATTTCTCTGTAGTTTAGACGCTTCTATATCTATGATTTGACCACTTTTATACAAGATATTAAATTAATATATGCTGCCTCTTGATAGTGATTGGGATATTATTGTCACCTTTAAGAAAAATTTTTCTGAAAATATAATAGAACGTTTTCATCTGCAATGGAACACAGATATTGATTACATATCCACTAGATAAATTGCTTTCTTATTAGATCCACGATGCAGAGATCTCGAAATGAAAATAATGATGCTAAAATAGCAATGAGGAATCATTTAAAGAATTTAATTAGTTTGTATAGGATTGATGAAGATATTACGGAGGAGCATGAAACTGTTAAGAGAAGTGCATTAGAATTCTTATACAAAAAAAGTGCAGATAGTAAAAGTACGGACAGTCAATGAAAAGTTTATCTGGCTGAACCGCAACTTGAATTTGATTTAAGTCCATATAAGCGGTGAGAATCCAGGAAATCAAAATTTCCATCGATTGCTCTACTCGCAAAAAAATATTTAAGTATTCCAACGACTTCCGTCAGTTCAGAACATTGTTTTTCGACTACTGGAAATATTGTAACATCGAAAAGAACAACATTACTTTAAGAAAAGGTCGACATGTTACTTTTCTTATATCAAAATCGAAAATTATTAACATGGAATTCTTCTGATTTGTAAATATTTAGAATGTTGATGTTCTATTATATTATTATATTTATTATTATGCAGTTTTTTACTGATTTATTATTCATAGTTTGTTCGTTATTATTTTATTAACCGACTTCAAAAAGGAGGAGGTTCTCAATTCGACTGATTTTTTTTTTTTTTTTCTTATATCTTATAATGTTAGTAAAAAAAAGCGTGTATGTAAATTAATAATGCCTTATTAAATTAAGTCGACAATTAAAAATGCGACAAAAAATTTAAATATATGTAACTACACGCAATGAGTATAAAAACATAAAAACAATAGTTATGTTCCTATTAACTATCATATTATTGTCTCTATGTATTTATTGTATCGTCTATCAAAATGTCAAATAGTTATTAATTGATTATTAATTAAAATTATATAATTTAAAAAGACACGTGTATTTACTTAATTATTTGTGTAATAAATACACGCACATTGATACACGTAATTAAGTACGGATTTATTAAATACACGTGTAGTCCGTTTACCTGTGTACACGTGAGAGCTCTCCTAGGCCAGTCAATAGACCAATAAAAACGTCCTATTTTGCCAAAATTAGTAAACGGCAACCACCTATGCGATCATTTGAAAGATAGTCCGTAGATGTTTACTTATATGTTTTGGACTAGCAACTATGATTTATTAATTAGTTATTAACAAATTAGTGCAAAAAAACGCGTTTTTTTTTCGTTTTTTGCTAATAAAACAAAAACTATTTGACGAATCATTATGGTGTCAATAAGAAAGTTGTAGAGAATTAAATTATCAACAAAACGAGAGGTCAAACGATCTAATCGGTTTATTAGCACCAAAGAAAATTCGAAAAAGCCGGAAAATTTTTCATATATTAAAAAAATTTATAACTCTGTTGTTTATGAATATTAAGAGCTGTAATTTGGCACAGTAGTAGATAATTAAATCTACTTTTAACATAACAAAGGCAGGTACTATCGGATAATTAGTTTCTGCGTAATTGCAATTTTTTTTTCGGTATTCTTCCCTTCTTTATATTACCGATTGAGAACGTCGTACATACATTTTTAAAAGGGTTTTAAAAACTGGAAACAATATACTATTAACGGGATGCCGGAACTGCAGCAATCAAGTTTTGCTTTTTTTATTTTATCAATATCTTTTTAAATCTTATATTATATTAAAGTGAAACCACTTTTTTTCCGTTTCTCCGGTTCTCCGGCTCTCCGGTTCTCCGGCTCTCCAGTTCTCCGGTTCTTCGGTTCTCCGCATTTGTTAGATGTGTCTAATCTTTTGGTAATAAGAGTAGCAATTTTTTATTGCTACTATATAATTAGTCCTCATTAGTCATAAGCATCTTTTTGGACCATATTTTTTTGGGTCTTATATTTTTTTGGGCCCAATATTTTTTTGGGCCTTATATTTTCTTGCGCCCTATATTTTTTGGGCCCAATATTTTTTTTTAATTTATACTTTCTTGGGTTCTATAATTTTTTTGGATCCTATATTTTATTTAGCTTTAGATTTCTTTGGGTCCTATATTATATTTAGCTTTAGATTTTTCTGGGCCTTATATTTTTTGGGTCCAATATTTTTTTAGGCTAAATATCTTTTTAGTCTCTATATTTTTTTGGGCTCTATATTTTTTGGGCCTTATATTTTTTTGGGCATTATATTTTTTTTTGACTTTATATTTTCTTGGGCTCTATATTTTTTCGATTTCTATATATTATTGGGCTGTATATTTTTTTAGGACCAATATTGTTTTGGGCCCAATATTCTTCTGAAATTAATATTTTCTTGGGTTTTATAATTTTTTTGGGTACTATATTTGATTTGGCTCTATTTTTCTGGGCCTTATATTTTTCAGACCCTACATTTTTTTGAATCCTTTTTTCTTTAGGCCTCATTTTTTTTGGGCCTTACATTTTCTTGGGCTCTATATTTTTTTGTACCCAATATTTTTTTGGTCTCTATATATTTTGGGCTTTGTATTTTTTGGGCCATATATTCTTTTGGGCCCTATGTTTTTTTTGACTTTCTATTTTCATGGGCTCTATATTTTTTGGGCCCAATATTTTTTCGATTCTTATAATTTATTAAGCTCTATATTTTTTTAGGACTAATATTTTTTTGGGCTCAATATTTTTTTTTAATTTATATTTTCTTGGATTTCATCATTTTTTTGGGTACTATATTTTATTTAGCTCTATTTTTTTAAGCCTTATATTTTTGAGACCCTACATTTTTCTGAGTCCTATTTTCTTTGGGCCTTACATTTTCTTGGGTTCTATTTTTTTTTGGGCCCAATATTTTTTCAATTCTTATGTATTTTTGGGCTCTATATTTTTTGGGCCTAATATTTCTTCAATTCTTATATATTCCTGTAATCTATATTTTTGGGCTTAATATTTTTTTGAAATTTAGATTTTCTTGGGTTCTATGATTTTTTTGGGTCCTATATTTTATTTAGCTCTATATTTTTTTAGGCCTTATACTTTTCATGACCTACTTTTTTTTAGTGCTATTTTCTTTGAGCCTTATACTGTCTTAAGTTCAAATTTTTTTGGGCCAAATATTTTTTCGATTCTTATATATTCTCTTGCTCTATATATATTTCGGGCCCAATTTTTTTTTTTATTTTTATTTTTATTTCCATGGGCTATATAATTTTTTTGAGTCCTATATTTTATTTAGCTCTATATTTTTCTGGGCCTTATATTTTTTAGGCTCTACATTTTTTTGAGTCTTATTTTCTTTGGGCCTTATTTTTTTCGACCTTTTATTTCTTGGCTTTCATATCTATTTTAGTCCTATATTTTTCTAGGCCTTATATTTTTTTGGACTTACTTTTTTCCAAGCCCTATTTTCTTTGGGCCTCTAATTTTTTTGGACCATTTATTTTTCTGGGCCTTATTGTTTTTTAACTTTTTTTTTGGGTTTATATTTTTTTTAATCCTATATTTTTTTGGGCGCAATATTTTTTTATTATTATATTTTCTTGGTCTCTATATTTTTTGGGCCCAATATTTATCTGATTCTTTTTTTTTTGATCCCAATATTTTTTAAAATCTCATTTTACTTGAGCTCTATATTTTTTGATTCTTATATTTACTTGAGCACTATATTTTTTCGGGCCCAATATTTCTTTGAATCTCATATTTTTTTGATTCTTATGTATTCTTATCTCTATATTTTTTTGAACACAATATTTTTTTAAAACATTTTTTTTGGTATAATATTTTTTTTATCATTATATTTTCTTGGTCTTTATATTTTTTTGAGCGCAATATTTATTTAATTTTTATAATTACTTTGGCTCTATATTTTGGGCTCTAAATTCTGCCATAATAAACTAAATTTAACTGAATTTTCAATAATATTCATACATTTTCTATGTCGTACAATTGGTAATGTTTGCCTGAAATCTCCTGATGTAATTTCAGTTTTACCACCGGAAGGTTGGTTGACATCGCATGAATCTTGAAAAAGACGATTAACTGCTTTAAAAGCAAATTTTGAAGTCATGAATATTTTATCCCAAATAATTATTTGTGATTCCTTTGTTTACTTTCTGCAGAATCAGGCTTAACATTACAAGTTGTGCAATCTGTTATATTTAAGAGAACGTTGTATCTCTCTATCCTTTTCTAATCAAAAAATGTAGCTTTTTGGAAAAAATAGTAGTTATTACTAGAAATCAATAATTGTCCGCAACTTGTACAGTAAAAAAACAATATTTTTTCTAATAAGGATAAATTAATTTTCTAGCTTCACTTATAATTTAGTAAGTATATCAAAGTTTTTTTGAAAACGAAGCATCAAAGTTAATATCATTATTAATTAATTAATTTTCTTAACGGTAGTTTAAATGTTGTATGCACGGTTTTTTCATCGTCTAATGAATTCGCTGCTACAGCTGTCCAAGCTGCACATAAATAATGAATAGTATGATATTTAAAATAAACTAGTAAAACGTTAGTTAAATAACTTTTTTTACTTCCACCTGGTTCATCTATAAAAATATATTTTTCTTTACTTTGGTTGTTTAAACTTTTTATAGTAGAGTTAAATATTTGTCTTTGTTTATCATTTAAAAAATTTATTTTCATTTCTGTTTCATTAAGAATATTATTATTATGATTTAAAATTGTTTGATTATTATCTTCTTCTATAAATGTGCTTATGTTAGGTAAATTAATTTTTTTAATAACATTCAATGCAAGATTTTTACATATATTTTTTTCGTATTTTGGATGGTATAACTTATCTTTATATTTTTTATATAAATCTCGTGCATTTATAGGATTATGAAAAACGCAAATAAAAGCAAATAATTCATAAAGAATATAAAGGAAATCTGTTGAAGATGCTTCTTTTAAACATCTATCCCATTCTTTATCTTCATTAATTAATTGTTTTGCCTTAGCTGCCTCATAAAACGAATTGTACATCACATCATAAACAGTACGCAAAGCTTCAAAAGATGTGGCTTCCTTAACGTGTAATAGTGATAACCTAATAGAATAACATTGTCTATCTTTCGGACTTACAAAGTACATTCTACTAAGTATTGGTTTTCTTTTTTTTCCTTTTATTCCACTCTTTCAGTTTTTTATTAAATGTATAAAAATTTGGTAATTCTGAATACCAGTAATTTCGAGCTTCAGAATCTTCTCTGTTTAATTCAAAATATGCTGTTAATGTTGTTCCAACATTTTTTGCATGATCATTTGTCTTTTCCTTCTTTATAAAATACTTTTTGTTGATTTTCCTCATGAACTCTTAGACGTTTTATATGTGAAATAACATGTAAAGGAAATTCTCATAATCTGTGCATTGCTTGAGGTGGACATAAATAATGTGTAATAATGTATTGTTGGGTTTCGTCATATTCATATTCAGCATTTTCACGATTGTAATTTTAAAAAGTGTCTTTATTTTCTGATTTAAAATCCACACTTACTTGATGTATTTTAATGGATGCACAATCATGACCTTTATAACCGTATTTGAATAAATATTTAATGCAGTGTACAGTAGAACAAACTTCTACGTTTATGTGTGCATTAAATTTCAATAATAAGTAAGGTTTATAATAAACAACAAATCCATTATCTTCAATTCTTTCTGTAAATTTATTTTTGAGAATTTTTTCGTCGCTATCATTTTTACGTTTGTAATGTGGACATCCATTGGATTTAAATGTTGTTGTATAATTAAATTTTCTTGGAAAATTTCCAGTACATTGTTTCGTATTTTTATCTATACACGGATAATTTATATTTTGCATACCACAGGGACCGCGTATCATAAATTGTTTAACAATACTATATAATTTTAGATAAATATCTCTATTCAGGATTTCTGCAATTATTATAATATTAACTTTTTCGGGAATATAAAATTTATTATTCTTATCCAAGAGTAAGTTGTTACTAACAATGCATATGCGGTAATCCTCGTTTTTGAAATTCAATTACATAACTATGTGCAATACATTTTCCTAATATTCCCTTTTTTATCACTAAATTTTTTAATTCTTCTACTTTTTAATAAAATACTTTTTTTTATAATATCCGGTCCATCTATTGCATTTTCATAAAGTTCCAAGTTTTCAGTTATTTCTTTTCAATGTGGTACAGGTCATAGTTACAAAAAGATCAGGTTTACCATGATAGTTTACAAGTATCATTAAGTCAATGTAATTTTATTCTAAAAATTGTTGACTTCCTGTAAAGTTTGAAGGTAATATTACCATTTTTCCAATTTTTGAAGAATCTTATTCTTTTTTGTTACGCAAATAGTCCACAACACCTTTGTAACAATCACTTCTTTATACGTTTTGGTTTTTTCGTATGAAATTTAATATGGAGGTTTCAACTTTTTTAAACACATCAGCAATAAACTGTTGAGATAATTTTCCCGAATTAAGGAATGGATTAGATTCATTTCTAACACTAAATCTATAATTATGAAATTTCAAATTTGAAATATTAGATTTTCCAAATTTACTATTCATTTTTGGCATCCATCCATAACCGCCATTAGGATGAATAAGCGGATATGTCATAGGATCTGTATGTTTGCGAATTTCCGGTATACTAATTGGTTTATCATACTTAGAGTAAATGACAATATCACGTTCAATAGGAGGAGGATCGTCTTTTCCAAAATATACTATTGCAACTTCATTACAGGTAAGTAGATTATATCTTTTTTTAATCAAATTATTATTGCGGACAATAGACATAGTAACAGTTCTTGAAGGACAATAGATTTTTGCACATCATTGTAGTTCTTCTTCTTCTACTTTATGCATCATTTTATAGGCTTTAGCATAAGGGTTAATGTCTCTTATCAAGATATATAGATGTTTTAATAATGTCAAATTTTTATGAAACTTATTATGTTTAATCGTTGCCATTTCATTATCTAAAATATATAATTGTCCATATTTACGTGCTTCATCTTTATTAGGATGTAACGCATATACATCATGGTAAATTTGTCCACATATTCTAATAAATTGTGGTCCTTTACCCGGCAATGTATCAAAATTGGCATTAAAATTTGCGAATACCGAAGCATCATTGTACATTTCGTCGAAAATCAATAATTTCTTTCGTTAATTTAGTTGCTATAAACTTTAATTGTTCTGGGTAAGGAATATTTTCAAACAATGCTATTTCACCTTTATGACAACAATTGGATAAACCGTTACTTTTAGTATATTCTAAAACAAAATATTTCGCATCACAATAAACACATGTATTTGTCATGAAACCAATGTTATTTTCAGATATGAGATTTTCATCGAAATATATATTTGCTATACAACCAATCAGTTTTGAATTAATTCTTTCAGTTATTATTTTTTCATTTAATTTCATTAATTTTTTTTCTACTTTGCCCTTTATTGTTCTATTAATAACTTCGTTCATCATTATAATAACAATCATAACATCAATATTATGATTGTTATTATAATTATTATTATTGTAATTTTTATCATAATTATTGTCTTCAATTTTTAATCGTTTACACTTAATAAATAATATCTTTAGTTGATAAAAATCATATTGTTGTTTTCGCTTTTTTTCATCTATTGGTTTAATTATTGTAGTATCATTATTAGCATGTTTATTGTCATCAATTTCTATTTGTTTACATCTTGTGCGTGATTCTTTTAATTGGTAACAATTATTTTTTACTTGTGCTTTCTTAATAATATCGGCATTTTCCAATTTTTGATTCTTAATTTGTACCATTCTCTCATATTGATTATATTGTTCACTAATAACTTTTCTATAAATCTCTTCTTTGCGTGATTTTTCTTTTTCATGCAAATTTTTCAATTTATTAGTATCTCTATTTCCAAATGATTTTATTTTTTATATCCTAATATTTCCAATTTTTTTTATATTTGTTTTGTTGTTCTTCTTTCATTTTTATGTAAGCTTTTTTCTTATGTGTAGCTTTATTTGTACATATTTGTTCTATTTTATTAGTACCCTTTTTTATCTTTGATTTCATTCTTGTTATTTTAGTATTTTTTAATTTTTTTTTATATCTATTGGGTTGTTTTTCTTTAATTCTTATATAAGCTTCTTTCTTGAGTAAAGCCTACTTCGCACGTATTTGTTCCAATTTATCAGTACTTATTCTTTCCTTGAATTGCCATTTTGTTATCTTAGTATTTTCTATTTTCTGTTTATATTTATTTGGTTGTCCTTTTTTAATTTTCATATAAGCTTTTTTTCCGTAAAGTTTCTTGAACACGTCTTAGTTCTAATTTATCATTACTTTTTTTTGCATTTTCAGAATAATGTCTTTTTCTAAAATTTTTTTATATTTATATGATGGTGTTGTTACCATTTTCCTATTAACGGGATGTCGGAGCTGCAGCAACTGAGTCTTGCTTTTTTTATTTTATCAATATCTTTTTAAATTCATAAATTAAACAAATCTAATGACTTGTCCGCACTAAAGCTATATTAATACAATCATTTTTGTTAAAATGAAAAATCATTTGGACTTGTTGTTTTTTCATGAGCTTGGATTGGAAATCAGATATCAAACTCGATAAACTTAACCATAAAATACGATATATTAAAAGTTTTTATTATAACTTTATATGTATAATATTTTGGTGGATTTCTTGAGTTGTCCGCAATGGAGTTTAAATCTTATAAATTTTTACTTTGTTGCAAAAAAACTCAATCAAACGCATCATTTATTCATAAGTCATGATTGGAAATATTATTAGAAGGTGGGCAGCTTCATCATGCTCTAAAGTCCTGTTACAAATAAAGCTTATTTTTCATCTATCTTGTGATTCTTTTTTTTCTTCATGTAATTTAATCTTAACTGTGCTAATTTTATTATGTCATTGTCAATTTCCATCAAAATTGTTTCATGATTCAAATTTTTTTTTACGATACATTTCCATGATCTTTTTTTGTTCTGCCAATAAATGCATTTGTGAGTTTTTCATAATAGTTTAAGCTCGGCGGAATCTAAATTTAATGATATTTGATTTAGACGTTGCTTATGACAAAAACTCCTCCTTATTATGTCCGGTGGATTATCGTAATTAATATTTGCATTATTATAATTTTGCGAAACTAAAAACATTCTTATTTGTTGCGTTTTAAAAATTCTTGATAAACGTAATTGCATCAGAGAAACATCATATCTTAAACAACATGGTCCTAAATTATAAAATATTGCAATAGCAAATACAATTGCAAAAACACCACAATCATAATTATCTGTTTGTGATTGTACTGTTTTGAATACTATGCTCAATTCTGATTCGTTTGGAAATAATCTGTTCATATAAATCTTATGCTCATCTTGTAGATATCTAAGATTTGAACTGTCATATATATGAATTCCCTTATTATCATAATACACACAAATCCGGTGACCCTTTTCCAAATTTCCTGTAAATAATAACTGTATAAATTTTCCATCAATCAGTACTGATTTAATATATTGTGGTCTTTGAATTAGTAAATTTAATTGCATGTTGAATGAGGTTTACTGGTTTGAAATATTATTAAATTCTCATATATGAATATCGGTTAACAGAACTAATAGAAAACTTCAAAATTAAGGTCTGTAAAAAATCATGTTAACTCTGCTCTTCATTTACAACAAGAAGTATTCTCATGAATCTCTCTCTAAAACATCAAGATTTTAAGGAAAAAAAATGATTGAGCTGGGACTTTTCCAAAAATTTTGTAAAATTTCCAAATTTCAAGGATCTATAGCTCTTGATCCTTTTAATCTAAATCCTTGAAAATTTTTTTACACCTTTTGTGTAACAAAAAGAATATATTCTTAGATTTTCAGAAATTTTTATTTTTCTACTCTTGCAGTTGGTGTGAAATGTCCCACAAGTATATATATATATATATATATATATATATATATATATATATATATATATATATATATATATATATATATATTGTAACGGTTATTTACGATACGTTACAAAAGAAATTAGATTTTTAATTCAATTTAACTTTTGGCTAAGTCTATGTATTTTTGTTAGAATACGGAGCTGCTAGAATTCATATTAACTATGATAAACTAGCAACAGACTCCGGCAAAGCTAGTTAGTATGTTAGATTGATGTGCGACGGAGTATTATTCCATCAGCTCGTCGTTGCGCGTCTCTCTCTCTCTCTTTCTCTTACCTGATCGAGAGACGCGATGTTGCTAGCCCAGTTCTCCTTATTTATATGAGGATTAACTCCTCTAGTTAAACCTATTTTATGCTTTATATTAAATTATATATCTCGCACTAGAATAAGAATAAGAACCGAGGAGGCGTCAGGGTAAGCAACAGGTATAAGTCTTCTATATAATATGCACATACGGCGGAGATAAAATGAAGATTTTATATTTCAAGTGAATTTATTAAAAGTAATAAAAAATACAAAATCAAGAATTAAAATATGAATGATAAAATAAGAATAATTAACGAATATAATAATATTTCAATTATAACAAAAAAATTCTCTCTAGGAAGAGATAGCAATAGGGAGGGACGCGACACGAGCTAAAATATATCGTACGCTCGATAGCACGCTTATTCTTTCAATACCAGAAGTTTCTTCGAGGCAAGAAACTTTCGGTTAACAAAATCTTATAAGCAACTTACAATATCGCGTAGAGGCCTCCCTGGTGAAAAAAATCAGGTGACAAGTCACCTGATTTATCAGGTGATTTATCATGCCAAAATATCATGTATCGATTTTGTTGGTTTTTACACGTTTTAAACCATGCTTAGTCAATTTAGAACAATTTTTGAAAAATTTCGCAATTTTCGAACTTAGAAATTTTTTTGTAAAATTAGTCAAAATTCTTTCTAAGACTAAATTATCTAAAAAATTTTCTAAGTTCAGAATTTTTCGAAATTTTCAAAAATTGTTCTAAATTGACTAAGCATGGTTTAAAATGTGTAAAGACCAACAAAATCGTTACATGATGTTTTGGCATGATAAATCACCTGATAAATCAGGAGATTTAGCACCTAATTTTTTTAAATAGGGCTCTTATCCTGAGTAGTAAAAATCAACCGGCGTTGGCCAACCAAGAAGATATATGCCGCGCCTGATCGCTGTGACTCGAGAATCCAGCCAAACCAAAAATGTGATTTCCAGGTCGCTGCGACTCGTCGTAGACAGCCAAAGATAGATTAAGCACAGCTTGAAGATGATGCTTATGTCTCTTTAGAGCAGCAATCTCCTTTTTCCTTTTCTATACTAAAACTATGCACGGCACTACACCAGCGAATCAGCCAAATTAATATTCGAGTATAGTCGAGAGATATAACTAAGATGCGCGTCTGTAGGCTGTTAAAACAAGTCTGCCCCGCCGCGGCTTCTCTTCATTCTCGTGCGCGTCGATTGACGCCTTACAATACCAGCATATGACGACGCTCGTGACAGCACGCCGAACTAATTTAATTACAACAGCGCGCGAGATTCGAACACGGTGGAATACCATGACAATATATATATATATATATATACTAGGGGGGGTTCCCCCCTGCTCGCTTCGCTCTCCAACCCCCCATTGTCAATATCAATTATCAAATCAATATCAATTTCCAAGAGAACGTTCTTAAATTAGATAACAATTAAGTAAATTAGCTAACAATTAACTACCTTTCAGCTATCTCTTAGCTAACTTTCAGCTGAATTTTATCTGAATTTCAGCCAACTTTTAGCTAACTTTCAGCTAAATTTTATCTGAATTTTAGCTATCTCTCAGCTAACTTTCAGCTAAATTTTATCTGAATTTCAGCTATCTCTCAGCTAACTTTCAGCTAAATTTTATCTGAATTTCAGCTAATTTTTAGCTAACTTTCAGCTAAATTTTAGCTGAATTTCAGCTAACTTTCAGCTAACTTTCAGCTAACTGAGGGCACATAAAATTCTTATACACGGCGGCGGCGTAGGCGATATATCTTTATTATATAGAGATATATATATATATATATATATATATATATATATTGAGGGGTCAACAATGTTGCCGTACATGGGGAATCGCATGTTAAATTTCAAAATCCTCAAATTCCGTGAAACTTTGAGGATTTTTGAAATATAAAATATTAGCGGGAAAAAAAGAGTGGGATAACAATAGAAACTGTCACACACCTACCGAGTTTGCAGGATACTAAAACAAAGAGGGCACTATCGAAGCGGTTATTTTTAGATTCTATGTCTCCGTTTTTCCGTCTTCTTCCCTTCGTCTGCATCTTTCCGTCTCCATCTCTCCGTCTCTGGTTTTCCATCTCCTTCCCTCCGTCTCCGTCTCTCCGTCTCCATCACGGTCTCTCTGTCACGGTCTCTCTGTCTCCGTCCCTCCGTCTTCGTCTCTCTGTTTCCGTTTCTCCGTCTCCGCATCTACGTCTCCGTTCTTCCGTCTTTGTCTCAGCGCTGAAAATAGCAACCATGAACTCTTAACCACACAGCACTCAAAATAGTAGTTGCAAATTTGTAACTGTGGAGCGCTCAAAATAGCATCCGTGATTCTTCATTACACAGCTTACACTAGCAGCCGCGTTTTTTCAACCACACAGCGAAGCGCTCAAAATAGCATCCGTGAATTTTTCATTACACAGCTTACACTAGCAGCCACGTTTTTTCAACCACACAGCGCTCAAAATAGCAGCCGCAAATTTGTTATTACACAGCGCTCACAATAGTTGTTGTGTTTTTTAACTACACAGCACTTAAAAACACAAAATAGCTGACATGAAATTTCAATTACACAGGGCTTACAATAATTGTTGCTTTTTACATCTTTAGCTCATAAAATAGCTGCTGCGTTTTTTAAACCAGGTAGTGCTCTCAAAAGTAGTCGCGAATTTCTAATTACACAATGCTTAAAGTAGTTTTAGCGTTTTTCCTCATCACAGCACTTACAATAGCAGCCACGTTTTTTTTTAACTACACAGTATTTAGAAAAGTAATCGAGTTTTTTCAATAGCATAGAACTAAAAATAGTAGCCGTGATTTTCAACCACAAAGCGCTAAACTGTTCTTTATAATTTTTTTATATTTAATATTATATTAGAGTTATAAATATGTTTGATTTTTTTTCTTATTCATTATATTTAATTTTTGTATTGTGGTTTTATAATACTTTTCTGTAAACGATGTTTTAGATAAGACCATTCCATCTTTAACTTTAATTGATTCTTCTGTTAATATTTTCAATTCTGTTTTATTAGTTGTCCTTGAAAGTGCCACGTATAACTGCCCATGACTAAAAATTGGTGTTGGTAAATACACTCCTACTTTTTGAAATGATTGTCCTTGTGACTTATTAATAGTCATTGCATGAGCAAGTTTTACAGAAAATTGTTTTCTGATCATCTGGAATGGCAGTTCATCATTTGCTGATAAGGACATACGTGTTAAGAATATAGTGCTCCCTTTTTTACTCCCCGTTAATATTTGTGCAATAATAGTAAATTGTTTTATTTTCGTTGATCGGGTTGCGTTATAAAGTCTTTCATTTAAATTAACATTTCTAAGAAGCATTACTATAGCTCCTTTTTTTAAGTTTAATCTATGCGGAGGTAAACCGTTGGGCGTTGGAGAATTTGAAAATTTTGTTGGCAGAATTGCGTCTAAATTTTCGTCATTTACGTCTTTTGCAGAGTCAATGCTCAAGTACTCTATTACTGGTTCATTTATTTTTGATAAAATTTTTCCATTCATTTCTGTTACTCTTACATTTTTCGGTGCCAATATAATATTTTCGTGATAGTCACAATTTTTAATATTTATATTATGCCCGTAAATTTCATTAATAAGATTGCCCTCTGACAATATTTCTTTTGGAATTTGTATAACTTTATTTCCCTTTTCCATATTTTACATAAAAATTCCCATTCCCTATATTCAGTAACCAATTTTCAAATTTATCATCTGATTCCAACAAACGTTTATTTTCTTTTAAGGACATACATTGAAAATGTTCCCATAAATAGCTTTTTTTGACACAGTTTTCTACTATCTGTGTTCTATTTTCATGTTTTACTATTGGTTATGTTTGTCTAAAATCACCTGATATGATAAATGATTTTCCTCCGAACAAGTAATTATTATCACATACATCTTTGAACGTGTGATCAAAAGCATATTTTGATGTTATTGTGATTTCATCCCAGAGAACAATTGATACATTATACATTTTTTTACCTATTTTGCTGTTTCCACTAATATTACATATTGTGTCTTCAGATATGTTCAACGGTAATTTAAATGCTGCATGTACTGTCACGCTGTCTTGTAATAAATGAGCCGCTATACTTGTCCATGATAAAACTAAATAGTTGATTCCATGAATTTTCAGATAAGTTATAATCGTATTCAATAAGTAGCTTATACCACTTCCACCAGGACCGTATATATATATATATATATATATATATATATATATATATACTTCTCAGTGCAGTTTGTATTTAATGAATTTATTACTGTATAAAAAATAGCCGTTTGGGCATTTGTTAGAGTATCAATGATTGACCTAATATTATTAACATTATTTACTGTACTATATTAAATTTCGTTATTTTCAATATAGTATTCTAAAGTAGGTAGATTAAAGTCACTTAATTGGAATCTATTATTAGTTAAAATATCTTAATGCATATTCTTCACCTTTTTGTTGATTCATTTTTGGTAATATGATAAAAATAGATTTTATATTTTTTATATGATTCTCGAATATTAATTGGATTGTGAAATGTATAAATGTAACTAAATAATTGACCAAGAGCTTTTGGAAATCGAGATTTACATGATTCTTCTAAACACTTATCTCATTCATCATCTATTTCGACTTAATTTCTTGCTTTTGCTGCTTCAAACAATGTTGGATATGTAATTCCATCAAAAGTTTCTAAGCTTTCAAAAGATGTTGCAGCTTCAACGTGAAGCAGAAGCAATCTCAAAAAGAATCTTTCTCTTTGTTTTGGATTAAAAGAGTACATCCTGGTTAGAATAGGTTTCATAGTTTTTATTCTTTTTGTCCATGTTTTGCGTATTCGATTAAAAACATAATGTTGCGGTATATCAGAATAAACGTAATTAAATGCTGAGGCGTTATTGTAAGATCTTATGCATTTTTTTAAATTATTACTTATTATAGAATTTTGCGTATATGATTTCTTAATCTCTTCAGGATATTCTGGATCTTCTTCTAATGTTATATTTTCTTGTTTACAACATAGTGTAAATTTCTTATTGCTCGACATTTCGAATGCAAAATGTCTAGCACCACCAAAATCACAAATAAAATTCAAATCACTAATATTATTATCGATGATATAATTTTCATCATTATTGGTCAATGTATCTTTAGCTATTTGGTAATGATTCATATCATTTTGATTTTCTTTTGTTTTGAATTTATCTTTGTTTTTCTTCATAATAATTTTCATTTTTTACTGAAGTAATTAAATTATCATTTTTTTAAAATGTTTTTTTATAAGATTCATTTAAACGTTTCAATATTTTTTGTTTGTTATTTAATTAATATTGTTTTCTATTTTCTAAAACTCTATCTTTATTGTATTTATAATACGATTTGTCATGAATGCGTCTGTCATAGTTTTGATTTTGTTGATATGTTAAATTCTTGTTTGTTTGAGGATTATTAATTGTTTTTTATAAATTCATTTTAGTTAGAAATTTGACTTTTTTTTAGCAATAAATTAATAATTTTTAATTTATTAATTGCAACTTTTATAATTTTTTTATAATTTTTTATCCCTCTTGAAATTATTTTCAAGTTTCATAATTACAATAATATTTCAAGACTTAATTTGATTTTCATGTTGTGTTATAATAAAATTTTTTTAATTTCTCAATCAACTTCTGTTAATTTTAATAATTTTTCATTTTTAAATGTTATTGTATTTAATTTTTTTACGATTACTTTTTAAAATTTTTTCTTTAATTTGTTCATATGTTTTTTTATAACTGTTTTGGTAAATTTTCTGAAAATAAGTTCTTGGTTTATAATTTGTTGTCTCTAAACATTTCATGTTATCTAATAGATGTAATTGTTGTAGTGACAATTCTTGTAATTTTTTTTTGTCAAGATATTCAAAATTTATATTTTGAAAATTTAATTTCATCGTTGAGAATTCCTTGTGAAGTACAATTTGTTGATTTCTGGATATCGCTTTATAATTGATATTAGTATAATTCTTTACTAACAAAAACATGACAATTGAATTTGTTTTATACATAGTTAGCAAACGTCCACGCATTTTTTTTATGTCAAATTCTATTCCACAAAGAAACAAATTATTAACAATTGCTGTTGCAAACGCTATTGAAAAAATGCCACAATCAAAAGGACCAATCTGAAATTGAACTTTTTCAAAACATATTTGTAAGTTTTCACGAATCGGAAATAGTTTACTAACGTAAATTTTTTGTTCATCATTTAATCCATTACTATTTAAACTATCATAGATATGAATTGAATTTTGTAAATAATAGATACAAATCCAGTGACCAAAATGCTGATTTCCGGAGAAAAGTATTTGTATATAATCTTGATTTAATGGAACTGGATTAATATTTTCGGGCCTTTGTAAAAATATTGTTGGCTGCATTGAAAAATTTGTATGATCATTCGAAATTTGATTGAATTTTCTAATTTGTTTATCATTTAACATACTCGATTGCCCAGCATATCCAACTTTACCTATTATAATTGATTTTTCTTCTTTGGTTAAATTCATTTTATGAAAATAAAAAATTTATGTGTACTTCTGAAGTGAAATAATTCAGTATAAGAATTTCAAATACTTCTGAAGAACTAAGAAAAATCCTGCGATGAAAATTTTAAATGTTATTTATATAAATAATTAAAAATTCTGATTGATAATTATTCTTAAAATTTTAATAAATTACCACTCATTAAATACATGAACATACAAAAACTATATACATCATAAAAACAAAGTTCAATGTCAAACATCGAACATTGCTCATTTGAAGTTTTAAAGTTAAGTTTTTCTGTTAGTTTATTAATTTTTTGGTTCTTATATAAAAATTTCTTCTGAAATCGTTTTTTTATAAAATTTAATATTTATAGAATCAATTAATGATAAAACATCTCACCAAAATCTTTTCTTCGCTAAAATTTATTTTCGATTTTAATCAATACGAGCTTAATTTACCTTGCTCCTAACGTCGCTCGGTTAAATTTTCATATATTATATTAATATGTACAAATTAGCTAATTTTGAAGTGAAAAAAATTGCCTCAATTTATAAATTTTTATATTGCAGTTCTGCTTAAAATTTAGTTTTTATATATTTGAAAAAAGAAGGATTAATTAAAGTCGCAATATGCATAAAAATTGTTTAAATACAAATCTTTTGGATATGGCGCAGAGTGCTCAGTATATATGTAGAGGTTGTATTTCATGTAACCATGAAATTTATCCCCTCCCATCATTTTTCAGTCTTCGACGTTTAATTCGTCTCTAGTCGAGTCTCGTCAGTAATTCGGAGTGCGCGCCTTCGTCCGTTCTGTTCACCAATTTAGATTTTTCTCCATTAAAAGAATTTCTTTGTTTTATTATAACTTATTTAGAGAAGTCTGAAGTTTGTCATTTTTCAGGATTCAACAGACTGCCCTTCTCCTCAACGAGAAAACGAGTGATGGCTCCGTTGCAAATAGTACACAGTGATACAATGGGACCAATTAGTCCAAAAAAGCTATCCAAAAGGCTATCGCTTTATAGTAGTGTTTATTAATGATTTTTCTAGATTAGCTATGGTATATCCAGTTAGAAGTGGGTCTGAAGTGGGAGAGTGTCTTAATTCATTCATCATCAGCACGAAAGGCTTAATTGGAAGTGAAGCAAAATTTTGCTATTTGAAATGCGATCAAGGAACGGAATTCATCGGAGGTAACACCACAGATATATTGAAATCAGAGCAGAATTACAGATAACTAGTCCTGACACTCCTCAACACAATGGAGTGACAGAACGCTTTAACCAAACTATTTAAAAGAAGGTTAAAGATCTTATTTTCGATTCAGGAGTTCCAGAAAACATGTGGGATCTAGCGTTAAAAGCAGCTGTACATGTTTACAATCGCACGCCGCACAAGTTCAATGATATGGTTGCTCCTTCAACAAAACTTAATCCAGAAGCTAAAATCAACTTGGTACGGTTAAAACGATTTAGATGCGTTGCTTGCATTAAAATCAAAAGGAAAACGGGTCCAAAATTTAGTCCACTAGGAAAATGAGTTATTCTTATTGGTTACACGGACACAGGATACATCTTTATTGATCCCGAAGAAAGAAAGTATCATAAAAGTCAAGATGTGAAGTTTGATGAGTCAAAAGTACTTAGAGATATTCATGCTGAAATTAAATTAACAGAAAGGCCTAGTCCATCATAAATTAACCGAGAAACTTGGTTTGCACAGCAAAATAAAAAGGAAAATGAACAAGAAAAACAAGCAGAAATAGAGGAAGAACAAAAACGAAAAAGAGGCAGACCAAGAAAAGAAAAATTAGAGAAAGAAATTCGTCATGTTTTTCAAGCACACCTACATCGTGATCCAGCTTCATACAGAGAAGCAATGGCCTCATTCGACAAAGAAAATTGGAATGAAGCAGTTAAGAGCAAGCCGGATTCGCTGTCCTTGTCTAATTGAAATTTTTGTTATTTACTCAAGTATTAATCGGTGTATCTGCAAATTGAAGGTTAAGCGCAATAGATATTATTATTACAAATATTTATGCACAAGAAGAAAAAAATCTACCGATTTGTTTTTGAGAAAAGTAAGGAACGCAAAAATATTATAAACATAAACTTTTACTTCAGTGTTCCTTACTTTTCTCAAAAACAAAGCGGTAGAATTTTTTTTTCTTGTGCATAGATGTTTATAATAATAATATCTATTGCGCTCAACCTTTAATTTGAAGATACACCGATTAATACTTGAGTAAATAACAAACAACTCAATTGTTACTCGGTCGGTATCAGGATCTACTCCGGCCTGCCGTTAAAGCAGAATTAAACTCTATGAACAAAAATAATGTCTGGAAAATAGTAAAAAGACGGACTTCAACTGATGGTAAAAGAAGGGACATTGTAGATTCTAGATGGGTTTTTAAACGCAAAATAGAATCGAGTGGTGAAATTAAATACAAAGCACGAATAGTGATTCGAAGATTCAAGGATAAAATTTCTACGATTTAAGCGAAACATATGCACCAGTTTTAAGAATGCAAATAATTAGAGCATGTCTTGCTAATATAAATAAATATGACCTAAATGTATGCCAGCTTAACGTGAAAACTGCATTCTTGAATGGTATTATTGATGAGAAAACTTACATGGAAATACCGGATGGAGAAATAGTCGCAAATGAGGTGAAAGAACAAAAGTTTGCAAAATAGAAAAAGTCCCATATTGACTTAAGATTAGTCCAAGGAGATGGAACGAGCGCTTTGTTCAGACAGCAAACAAAATTGGATTAACAACGCATGAAATTGAACCATGTTTATTACTTGAATGGATGGTGATTGGTTCTTAATATTATTATTATATGTAGATGACATGCTTATAGTTAGCAATGATGTAAGAAAATTAGAAGAGATAAAGTTAAAACTGATGCAAGAATTTAAAATGAAGGATCTAGGTGAACCAAGGAATTTTTAGGAATTAAATTAGAACGAGATAAGCGAAACGAAACTTCAACACTAATTCTTGAAGAGTATATTGCTGATTTGCTGAGGGGATTGGGTTTTTCAGGAATAGAACCACAACGAATGCCTGTAGTTGCTAACCGGGTCAAATATAATTAGAAGAGAGAGAGAGAAGAAAGTCCAGATAGAAGGTCAGATCAGCTGACTGTGGAAAGTGTACCATACCGTAAAGCAGTAGGTTCTCTGTTGTGCCTGGCAAATGCAATTAGACCAGATAACATGTATACGAAGAGTGTTTGGAGTGGACATCAGTTTAATCCTACCATGAATGAATGGAACATTGTTGGAGGAGTCTGTGGTTATTTGCAGTGTACAAGGGATAGAGGAGTCATTTTTCCGCGCCTTCGTCCGTTCTGTTCAACAATTTAGATTTTTCTCTATCAAAAGAATTTCTTTGTTTTATTATAACTTATTTAGAGAAGTGTGCTATATTTTCGTTTCTTTAATTAGATCAGAAAGCTGAATTACTTTGTGTTTAACTCGACGGGTTATTCATATATAATGAACTATTTAATAATGTATTTTGTGAGTTTTGTATTATTTAAAAAATCACCCAAATAAATTTGCTAATTATTCAATAAAATCATATCATCATGATAAATTAAAAATTAGTTTTACTTAATTTTATTTAAATTAATGAAAAAATATGATAGGAAATCATTCTTTTTAATCATGTGTTTCAGACAGAGGGACCAAGATAAAAAAACGGAGATGTAGGAACGGAGAAGTAGAGACAAAGACACAGAGACGGAGAGACAGAGAGAAGAAGACAGAGAAACGGAAACAGAGAGACATAGACGGAAAGACAAAAACGGAGAGACGGAGACGAAAAGACGTAGACAGAGGGACGGAGAGACGAAAACGGAGAGACAGAGACAGAGAAACAAAGACGAAAAAAAGAGTCGGAGGTACGGAGACAGAGAGACATGGACGGAAAGCCATAGATGGAGGAACGGAGAGAAGGAAACGGAGAGACATAGACATTGGGACGGAGATAGAGAGATGGAGAGGCGAAGACAAAGAGACGGAGATGGGAAAACGGAGATGGAGAGAAAGAAACAGAGACAGAAAGATGGAGAGACGGAGACAAAAAGATGGAGATGGAGATGTGTATATGCATATGCGTATATGTGTATGTGTATGTGTTTATGTGACATGTATATGTGAAAATATACATGGGAATATATATATATATATATATATATATATATATATACACATATGTATGTGTATGTATGTATATGTATGTGTGTAAGTGTATGTATGTATGCATGTGAATGTGCGTATATGTACGTGTGCATATGTGTAGGTGCAAGTGTGTAAGTATATATCTCCCTATATAATATAGTAATATAAAAAAAAACTCCTCTCCTTCCCCTCATTATTCCTTCCCCTTCTGTAAGCTTAAAACATCACAATCCACCCCTCAAAATAACGTAAAAATTTGTCTCGAAATGATTTTTTTTGAAAAAAAAAAGACACCCCTTACTACCCAAGTCACTCCTCTACTACCCAAGTCACTCCTTTTGCTACCCCTCGTACGTCACTTCCCCCCCTCGGATAATTTAGCTAAATATACCTTATTTCACCAATGTATTTGTTACTTATTCTCTATACCACTACTATCACCCTTCCTACTACTACCCCTTCACTACTACTCCTCATTATTTTTCTCTTCTCCTCAAAAAATCATAAGACACCTTTCAAAATACCGTGAAAATCTCTCTTGGAATGTCTTTTTTTTAAAAAAAACGATACCTCTTACTATCCCAGTCACCCCTCTACTACCCAAGTCACACCTCGCTCCACAAGTCACCCCTTATAACCACTCATACCCCTTATACACTCTTTATATAATCATTATAAACCATTAGGAAAAAAAATTCAAAAAATTTTTTAATTTTATATTCATGAAATACTTACTTAAGGCTATATAATGAAACATATATTTAATACATAGTTACCAATATTATAGATTGTTGATATAATTATTTTTTAACCATCAACTAATACCTACGTTCCTTAGATAACTTTCCACACCACGCATACTGAGACAAAGAAAAATAAGAAACTTCCACTTCCAACATTTAAGCTTACTTTTTTTTGTGTCCAAGCTGTAATTGCCTAAAAGTAAAGCACATTTTACTTTGTGCTAATTAGTCATTATTATGGTCAGAAAAACTTATCAAAAAATTCCCTACATCTAAAAAATTCTTCTTTCAGGTTAGCTTGAATTTGTTTTCTTGTTTTTGTCTTGAGTTGATCTTCTTCGTATGTTTTTCGTATTTTTTATATAAAAGTGAAAATCAACATATGATTATAAGAAACCATATAATTAGAAATGTTGTTAATAATTGGAATAAATACAAACAACATATAATAGGGAATAAATATTATATGAATATAATAAATAGTGATAATTATTTTGAATACATGTCAAATAATGGTACTTTTGGAACAGAAATAGAAATTCAAAGTTTTGTAGAATTTATAATGTATATGTTAAAAGAATAACGGTGGTCCTCGATTAATTTTAACCGTGAAGTCTTTGCACCTCGGATTTTCCTTTTGGATATAATTCTAGACATATTCAGGATCAAATTCCAACAAAAACCAAAATCGAAAAATGAGCACTTTTTAATTCATTCAAATTTTAATTTTTATACTTAGTTTTTTTATAAAAAAAATTTTTTTTATTGATAATTTATGAAATCAATTTTTATGGCTTGTTTGAATAGTATTTCGAATCACTTACATATTTAGCAAAAATTATTGTAAATATATTTAGAAAAATCTTAAGGGGTGTCTTCATATCGACATAGAGTTCTACCTTATCTACATTTGAATTATGCTTTTTAATAAAAATTCAACTATTTATGGTTAAAATTTATAATAGAGGCACATTTTTAACATTCTAAAGAATTTATTACAATGCTAAAAGACAGTACAAGGATAAAAATAAAGACAAAAACTGCATAATACGATTATCTATGACAGCATTAGATAGCTAATCGTATTAGGCACTATTTGGCTTTATTTTTACCCTTACATTGACTTTCAACATTGCAATGAATTCTTTAAACTGTCAAAAATGTGCCTCTGCCACGAGTGTTAGTCACAAACAGTTGAATTTTTATTAAATCATGATAAAGTGTATAATTCAGTTGTAGATAACGTAGAACTCTATGTCGGTATGAGGATTCCCCTTAAGTAATGTAACAATGTAAGCAAAAGGTTGAACTTATTTTTCTCCGACATATTATCGTAATGAAAAATATTGCAAATATAAGTACAACAAATACCTGAATACCTATTCATGAATCAAATAGTACATGTGTAACGATGTACCGAAGCATGGTTACTACTTCAATTAAGATAAGATTAAATAGCACCAGGAGGCGCTGTTCGCACGGTTAAATAAAGAAGAAAGATGTATCCGCGAAAGCGCGAGTAAGAAAACTAATGAGAAAGAGAGAGATTAACGAAGTAGGCAAAAAGTTAGAAAGAGCAAACTAACGATCAGGAAGTAGAAAGGGATAGCCGAGAGAGCCTCGCACAGCAAGCGTAACGCGAAGCTCGCTCTATCGTCGCCTGACCACCAGCCAAGACAGCCGCTCGTATGTTCAACTCCAGCCTGAGGTCCAACGCGCGAAGGGAAGGCTTTTCACGTTGCCACGTGTTCGGTGTCTCATCCCTAGCTCATACTCAAAAGGCTAAGAAGTTGCAGAGAGAAAAATGTGCAGAGAAAGACCTACGGGAGGTGGGCCCGCCTCGACGTTCTCGGTAGCGTAAGTTTCTCTAAAAAGAATTATATTGTAAAACGCGGCGCGTGTTACAGTAAAGAAAATCTCTATCTCTCTCTTTCATGCAAATTTGTTGTAATGATTCCGCGAGCGTATTATTTTATTTAAATCTAGGAAAGAATCACAAACATTTTGTAAGGACTTGGCATTAATTTTTCATTGTAAATATCTCATTATTTAGAATATAATTTCAAGATTCTTTTATATAAAAAAGTGATGTTAAAAATTCAATATAACCTCAAATCATAATCGTGCATGCTCCTTTATTATATCTCTTTAATTCTTTACAAGAAAGTATCAGGGTTGAGAATTCACCCTAGAGAATATATAATCAATATTTAAATCATTCATACGTTTGGAGTCGCTTGGTCTACGACTCAGTTAGCAGAAGCAAGAGCGAGAAAGTTCTCACTCTTTTTGTATCATAGTGTGCTCGTCCTCGCTAAAGTCGGGGAATGGGGCGTCAATAGTGATTAAAACCTCCTCAGGGATCATAGTAAATAGAATAATAGAAATGAAAATTAATTTCGTGTAGCATGTCCTTTAAACCCCAAAACGCGAGCACGCTACGTTACACATGAATATACACATTTAATTTTATGATTGAAATATATATATATATATATATATATATATATATATATGGGACGTTTCATGTCAACTCGACTGACAAAAAAATAAAATTTGCTGAAAATCCGTGAAGAGGTTTCATTTGATACCCAAAATATACAAAAAAATTTTTAGAGGCATAGGTCAAAGGGATTACGAGTAATAAGTAATAGAATATTGTGATTTTTCAAATTCTTTTGTTAAATTACCAACTTAATTATTTTTTTCCTCAGAAACGAAGGATTTTAGAGATTCACTTATAAATATATTTATTATTGCAAATGATGAGTAGAATCTACACAAATTTTTTTAAATCTCAGAATTGCTGTCTTCTGATTGGTTCATTTTGTACTTTCATGTAATTTTGAATTTCTGGTGTTCGACCAAGTTGATTTCACTCAGGTTGCACTATGTTATGTCTTTTTATAATATCTTGAAGTGAGCTTTGTCTCATCTTAGGCATAGAACTGAGAGAAGAGCTATAGAACTTTGTATATCAAAAAATAAAATAGAATTTTCAATTTAAAACATATATACTGTGGATTTGGTTCTTCGCTTATAGATAATGCAATATACGAACAAATGATTTTTAAATATCTTAAAAGAGATCTATTTCTTAATAATTTGATTACTAATTTAGAATCTGAATTGAAATATCAACTGTTCATTATTTAGACATCCTCAAAATACACTCGTAACCAAAACATATTTATGTGTTTCAATAAATTGTTATTATAATGATTTTAAATATGTGTTGAAAAATTTTTTTAATACATATTATTTATTTAGAATTAATATTTATATCATATATCTAGAAGTAAAAGAAAAGAAGTAAAATAAATTCTATAGGCATAAAATTGATTAAATATAAAAATTTATTACGAATTCAAAGAATGTTTTATTTATAGATTGTGTAACTTTTGGCAAGTATTTTTTGATTTCATCCTCATTCTAGTGACATTTTAATTTTGCAAATAGACTATGCATTGAGAAAATTCAAAAATATATTTAGGAATTGATATTTATATCATATATCTGGAAATAAAAGAAATTAAATTAAATAAATTCAAGATGCATAAGATTTATTCATTATAAAATATTACAAAATTAAATTTTGTATTTGTGGATTGTCAAACTGTTGACAAGTACTTTTTCATTTTATTTCCATTCTAGTGACATTTTAATTTTTAAATACTTTTCAACTTAAAAAAATAATTATAATAAATGAAAATATGATAGAGCGATGATTAGTTCTATTTTTACAATCATTACTCAAAATAAGAATATCAAAAGTCTTTTCCTTTTAGAAGAATGTTATGTAGTGATGATTATTATTATTTTTGTCATTAATTATACTATAATTAAAAATAAACATATAGCAATGACTAATAGTATAAGGTAATTAAGAATGATAATTTAAACCAATATTTAAAGCTACTCTGCTGCATCTTAATTATTTCAGTTACTAGAAAATATTAATCATAATAAAAATAATAATAATAATCATTATCATGATCATCATCATTATCATAAAATATTTAATAATCAAAATAAAAACTATAATAATGACCAATATTTTAATCTTTTAACATCATAACTTTAAACAATATGAAGTATGTTTTATTCAGGAAAATGTTATTTGATAATAATAATATTTATTTTTATACTTAAATATATAATTTTCAAATAACGATGACTTTTCTTTACATTGGTCGAAGACAGAGAAAAATTATAAAATAACAGTGTCTGTATAAAAATTATATTCAGAATATAGTTCTGCTCTTATGGTTCCATCAATTGGAATCAAACAGTGCTGGTCCTGAAGATGTTGTACCCGTCTGTTATTGTGAAACCGTTTGGCTAAAAATTTTTTAGTTTGATCATAATTTTTCTGGGTAGAATATTTGAAGGTTATATTTGGCATTCTTTCAGTTGTGCTTAGCCAATGAAATAGATCTTCACTTGTCAAAATTGGCTCAATCGTTGATCTCTGTAGGCTTGCTCTAAGAGCCCCTTTTTTTTACTGTTGCCCCAAGACCATCACATGGACCTTTCCCATGGGCTGTGGGATAAAAATGCCATTCAGCGTCTGATCCAAAATCCATTTTATGATGAGCTAAATTAATAACATTTTTGAAATTCTTATACTGTTGGAGGGCACCGTCAGAGAAATAATAAATCTTTTTTATGGAAGAAAATTCATCATTCAAATAATTCTGAATTATTTTATGGATCGAATAAACTGCTACAGCATTATGAATTAAGCAATCAGAAATTATAACCAAACTTTTATGTTTTGTGATTTCATTTTCTTTGTAATAAATTACGACATTATAGATTGTAGCTTGGGCGTTATTCCAATGGAAACCAGGAGCAGCATCTTGAATCGTGAACGCGTAATTTTCGACAAAGTCCACAATTATTTAAAATTCATGTGGTTCCAGATGGTCCTTTAATTTTCTTGAATATGAAGATTGTTTGGATGCTATTGTTGCATGAAAAAGTAATCCTTTTACTTTTTAACAAAAATATTTTACAAATTCAGGCGTTTCCTTGATTAAAGTTTCTAAAGTTGTTTGTGGATTATTAATCCACTGCTTGAAAGAAATCGAGGTGACGTAATTATCTTCAAACACTTTTAATGAGAATTTCTCTAGATTGATAAATCCTGGACATTTCTCGCAGTTGTTTAAATAACACAAGTCAGATGGTGATTCACAAATTAAAAAATCAAAACAATCTACATATGATGTTATTTTCTGTTCTTCATTTTTTGTAAAATTAGATAAATGACTATCTGTAAAAAAAATAAGCCTTCAAAATTGGAAGCACTATTATTTATATTAAGATATTTGATCATAATAAATAAAAGTACCTAAAATCATCAACTTTACATTTTGATGATAACAACAGACACACACGCTGTGAGTCCCACTGCTTCCTGCCAACACACAGTTTTTAGGACGCAACATAGTAAATTTTGTGAGACCATTTTTATTCTCTGGAAATTCCAATTTATAAAGCTGATATAATTCCGTTAAATTCAACAGAATCAGTCGCTTTTGAAGTTTCTCTTCAATTCCATCACTATTTCTTGTACATATTACATCCTCCATGCCAGGCATAGTCCAAGTTATATCATCTCTTAAATAAAAGTTCGTAACTGAAGAGATTATATCACAAGATATGGATTTATCTAAGCAGAAAATATTTTATGTAAAACGAAATATTCATGATATTATTCATTATAAACAACTTTTGTTTGTTTAAAATATTTTGAATACCTATTTAGTTAACATGGTTAATTTGATTATAGACACTTAAAAATATTTTATTTTAAATAGTTAAAATCAAAAAAAATAATGTAAATGTTATCAATATATTAGAAGCACATCTTATATTATTTCTAAAGTATAATAAAGAAATATTTTAAATGCCAATATTAGGTAATATTTAATTTATTATTTTCATTCAAACACAATAACTTTAAAGATACCAAAACTTAACAGAATTTAAAAAAATTCGAAAAAGAATTTTCCTTGTATTTTGCATTTGCTTCTCTTACCATAAAATTATTATTCGATATTTATAAATTAAAATATTAAAAGAAAATTGAAATTACATACAAATACTAAAGTAAATACCTATTTTGTGATAAGGTGATGACAAAATCCCCTTGTCTTTGATAAGACTACGAGCATATTTGATCATATGATAAGAAGCATCAAAATATAGTTTTATTTGAGTATAACTCCATGTGATTGGCAACATTGTAATAATTTTTATTTGATTATCTCTTGACGTTGATGGATCATGGAAAATTACTTTCAAGTTATTTAGTAATCCAATAGAATCATTGATAATATGCGGTGGTAAAGCAATTGCTGCATGAGAGTCATCCATTCTCAACTCATCTAAAATATCATCCAATTCATTGTTAATGCAATCATTACTAAATCTAGATACAGCCCCTACTGAAGATGGACTTTGTAAACTATCTACTTCCATTACTGCAAGGAATAGAATAGCACAGCAAGAATAAGTTTATATTAGAAACTTTACAGACAAGAAAATACTAAATAAGAAACATGCGAGAAAGATATTATGAAAGCAAATTCAAAAAATTAAAATACATCATTCAATAAATGTCATTTAAATTTTTAACGCATCTAAAGTTTTACAGAACTAGAAAGCTACTACAAAATAATGATTGTTGACAAACACATAATGAAACTACAATAAGAGCTATTTATGTGATGCATCTTATAGGAAGAATTAAATGTTTTAAATACTAATACTCTGAATGAATATTTTTAATTTTGTGAGAATATTTAAAATTTATATATTTTAGTTGATATTTGCAATTAACGGTTACCTACATATTAAAATTTCAATAGGATTTTTGTAAGTTACACTTCTTTGCTATTATAATATTCGTTATAAAATCAAGTAATTTTTTGTTTTAAAATAAAGTAATAACATGCAAAATTAACATAAAACAGAAGCAACTATAACTTAAATATTAAACATTCAACAAAAGTTTTGTAAATAAGATTTTTTTGCAAATAATATTACATCTGGAATAAAATAATTGCATGCAAAATTTATATAAAAGATAATCTTTAAGGTAGTTATCGACCCATTACAACATAAAAAAATTATTTATTATAAAATGCGTTGAAATTTGGTTTATAACTTCAAAATAACTTTATAAATAAATAGTTAAATTTTTAGAACGATTAACGGTTTCATAATTATAATATAATATTTTAAATTTGTAATTTTAATGATATTTATTATATAAAATGAAAATTTCAGTTTTATATCTTACTTTTGAAACCGCTGGAGGTTATAAAATTTTAACTATTTATTTGTGAAATTATATTGAAGTTGTGAATTAAATTTTAAAGCATTTGTTAATAAACAGTTTTTTATGATGTAACGAGTCGACAACTACCTTAAACAGAAATTGTGGGAATTAAACTTTACCATTTTTATTACATCTAAAATAAATAGCATGCAAAATTTACATAAAACAGAAGCAACCACTGCAAAAAAAAACATCTATAAATATAGCTAAAAAATATAGGTAAAAATATAGCTACATTGTGTATTAAAGCTATATTTACGTGTTTTTTTAGCTGTATATCTATGAGAAATATAGCTAGATTTTTAGCAATATTTTTACCTATCTTTATAGGTATAATCCCTATTTTAGCTCATTATAGCTAGAAATATATCTGAAAATCTAGCTATATTTCTCATAGATATACAGCTTAAAAAAACACATGAATATAGCTATAATACACATCAATATAGCTGTATTTTCTTTATCTATATTTTTAGCTATATTTATAGATGTTTTTTTTTGACCGGGACTATAACCTAAATATTAAACATTCAACATAAATTTTGTTAATAAGTTTTTTTTGCCAATAATATTATGCCTAGAATTAAATAATTGCATGCAAGATTTATAGAAAAGATATTAATTAATTATAAAAAATAATTTTCATAAAATATTCAATAGATGAACACCAACATTGCAGGTCATTATAATCTTTATAAGCACGTTTTCTACATGTCGAACAGATTCTTTCATCTAATGTAACATTAATCAAAACTTTTTTAATATTTTCTGACACTTTCTGTAATGACTTAGTTTTTCGATGATTCTTCAATTTATAAGGATTACAACATTTATTATAACTCACTAATTTACTTAAAAATCCCATTTTAATATTTAAATATTTTGTTATATTATATTTATTATAATTAATTGATAAAAATTAAACATCGATGTTATTGTTGTAAACTCGAGCATGAAAAACCATAAAGTGACAAATTCTGAGTACGAAATCAAACATAAGAGAATGAAAGCTCGGTCGGGACTGGGGACTGGAGAATTGCTCCGAAACGATAAATTTAGTGTATCGATATATGCTATCTTTGTTCAGCACATTGATTTTATATCTTCTGTCTCTGTGATACAGTGTTGTGCAATTTTCTAGAGCGACCCCCTTGGGACATCGCGATCACGCACATACATACATGTAGTACGTTATACGTTTGGTGGTGCTATGCATCTATACTACATAAGTAAGAGAATAATTTATGTATCTCTAATCCTAAAGAAATAACCTCTCTGATTGGTTAAACTCATTATTATCCTATAAAATACTTAAACGAAAAATGATTAGATTCGAATGTATGGAAGTAACTCAAGTAATGATTGTGTCATCTGTCTGTTTTCTCATCATGAGAAAAATAAGACGGAATGATGTTTGATTCATGTAAGCTGAGAACTGAGAACTGAGTAACGACTACAATTTTCTGCCTGAGGTCCGAATTTATAGTCGTTGTTCAAACTCAAGCATTGAGGTTTCAATTCATAAACAAAACTGAAGTACTGGTTACATCCTGTGTCTTTTTGCTTTCTCATAGAGAAAGCATTGTATCGGTAAAAAAAATTTTTTTCTATTTTTTCATTAATTTGTACATATTTGAACTCGGTGAGTCGAAAAAAGTGGTTTCCAGAAAATGTCTGTATGTATGTGTGTGTGTGTGTGTGTGTGTGTGTGTGTGTGGATGCATGAATTCAGTTAGTAAACTGTATCTCGAGAACTACTCGATGGATTTGCTTCTAATTTTGCATGGAATTTAGTTTTGTGACTAACTTGCTGGGAAGCTATTGATAATTTGGTTCTTCCAGCGTAGTTTTTATTTTAAAGTTTTTAAAAAAAAAAAAAAAAAAATTCGATTTTTCGTTTTTTAATTTTTTTTTGTTTACTACTCGATGAATTTGCTTCAAAATTTGCATGGAATTTATTTCTGATTGCCCGGATAAAATAAATTTTTAAAAACTGATTTTCTCAGCTGAGTTTTAATTTTAGAGCATTTTGAAATTTTTGAAAAAAATGTTTCTATTTATTAAGCCAATAAAATCTTGAAAACTACTCGATGGATTTACTTCAAATTTTCCATACAATTCAATTTTTTGATGAACTGGTGCGGAAGCTATTGGGAATTGGTTTTCTTAGCGCAGTTTTTTTTTAGAATCATTTAAAGAATTTTTAAAAAATTTCGATTTTTCATTTTTTTTGTATTTTACGTAAACTACTCGAAGAATTTGTTCGAAAATTTGTATGGAACTTTATTTCGACTGCCAAAATTATTAAAAATTTTGTAAACTAATTTTCTTAGTACACTTTTAATTTTAGAGCATTTTTAAAATTTTTTAAAAAATTTTTATTTTCAATTTTTTTTTATTTTACGAAAACCGTTCGATTGATTTGCTCCAAAATTTGTATGCAATTAATTCGCTACCATCTGAAGAAAACAAGCTTTGGAATACTAATTTTCTCAGCGCAGTTTTAATTTTAGAGCACTTTGAAAATTTTCTAAAAATTTTTTATTTTTCATTTATTTTCTTTTTTGCGTTAACCATACTATAAATTTTCTCCAAAATTTTCATACAATTAATTCGCTATTGTCTGAAAAAAATAAGCTATTGGAAACTAATTTTCTTAGTATGGTTACAGTTTTAGAGAATTTTAAAGATTTAAAAAAAAATTTTGATTCTTTTCTTATTTTTTTTTATTCTACGTAAAGTACTCGATAGATTTGTTCTAAAAATTACAGGGAAATTATTTGCGACTGCCAAAAGAAGGAAAATTTTCAAAAATTGATTTTCATAGCGTAGTTTTAATTTTAGAGCATTTTTAAAATTTTTAAAAAGAAATTTGGAAAAGAAAATGTTATTTATTCAACCAGTTAGATCTCGAAAATTACTCGATGGATTTGCTTCAAATTTTGTATACCATCTATGTTTTTGTATAACTAGGCGGGAAGCTATAGAAAATTTGTATTCATAGTGTATTTTTTTTTATAGAGCCATTTTAAGAATTTAAAAAAATTTTCGATTTTTAATTTTTTTTATATTTTACGTAAGTTAATTGATGAATTTGCTTTGAGATTTCCATGGGAATAATTTGCATCTGCCAAAAGAAGGATAACTTTTATAAACCGATCTTTTTAGCGTAGTTTTCATTTTAGAAAATTTTAGTCTGTTTTCACATTTTAATGCATATCTGCTGAAATTTAATTGCGACTGAAACGTGCGACAGATTTGTAACAGATTGCCAATCGAAACGTGCGATTCAAAGATAAGAATAAACGCGCAAATTTGCAGCAAAATCGAAGCAGTCTTCCGTAAGAATATTACAGCAGCAATTTACTACAGAATTACATAAGAAAGACATAAGTTAAGTGCAATTATATGACGAGAATAAACACGCAAACTTGCAGCAGAATCGAAGCAGTCTTCCGTAAGAATGTTGCAGCAGCACTTTACCCCAGAATTACATAAGTATGACATAAGTTGAGCGCAATTATATGACGAGAATAAACACGCATACTTGCAGCAGAATTAAAGCAGTCTTCCGTAAGAACCTTGCAGCAGCACTTTACCCCAGAATTAGATAAGAATTACATAAGTCAAGTGCAAATATATGCCCACTAGTTATATATTAAAATCACATTTGAATAAATATGAAAAAATTAATGAAACTCAAAGAGCTCTATGAGAAAGCATTCCGCTAAAGCACTTGGCAGCGTTTTTTGTTATCATGAGAGAAGCAGAGACAGAATGAGATTTGAGTAACGAATCTTTACTTGAGTTGGGTCTATGAATTCGAACCTGAAAGACGGAATGAGATTTTATTATGAGAGAGACAAAGACAGAACGATGTTTGAGAATGGAGCATACTCAATGCTTGAGTTTGAGCAACGACTATAAATTCGGGCCTAAGGTTGGAATTCAAACTTAAGCACCTACACAGCATGAAAGATTGCTGCAAGGTTTTAGTAATAAGAATTTTATTACTGAAACCTTGCAACAACCTTTCATGCTGTGTGAGCAATAACTCAACTCAAATTACGGTGTTACTTACGTATCGATGTTACTTGAGTTACGTTTATAAATTTAAAAAAATATGTTTAAATTTAGCTAGGGTAAAGATTTTAATCAAGGGGCGTGGTAGCGCCCTGGGGGCTGCTCCTGAGCGATAAACTTAGTGAATCGATATATGCTATCTTTGTTCAGCACACTGATTTCATATCTTCTGTCTCTGTGATACAGAGCTGTGCAATTTTGTAGAGCAGCCCCCCCCCCATGGCAAGTAGGCGAAGCAATCGAGCGCTCTAAGCCTTTTATACGTTATGCTTTCGTATTTAACCTTGCAATTGAAAAATATTTTTAAATATTTTTTTATTGCTGAATCTTTATAAAATTATTTTATTTTTGTTTTAATAAGATTCAACATAATTTAATGAATACCATAATTTTTTTTTTTTAATTTCTGTAATTGTTATTACTATTTAAATTTATGTAACTTGTTGTTACTTTATCATTATTAATTTTCATCTGCATTTTCACCTTTATTTACTTTTTTACTTAAATAACTTTTATCATAAAATTATCATAAAAATGAATAGGTCAAAGAAACTTTCAATTCTAAACTGTTAAAATAATTATAAACAAGTATTTTAATAACTATGTAAAATATTTATTGTTTAATAAAATAAGTTCCTAAAAAATTTATTCTCTAATAATTGTTAGTTTTATAATTATAAAATGTTGCAATATTAGTATACAATGGAAATTGATAGTTTATATAATAACAGAATGTGTAGCAATGAAATATCATATTTTCAATATTTTAAAGAAGCAATCTTATTCTCAAGAGAAATTCAATGGTTGTATAAAATGCCAGTAACTGAAATTCTCAAAATGTTGAAACTGCAAATCTTTGACAAAGAACTATGTTTTCTGATTCATTACCACCTGTGAAATATATATGTTATAACATAAACACAAAAGTTCCAAGAAACATAGAATTAATTATAGAAAAAGAATTTGGAGAAATAGGAAAAATGTTCATCTAATTAGTATTCACGCTTGTGGTGATCTAAGTGCGTATACACCTCAAATATATTTGGAGGTAAAAATGGTCCATCTTCTTATTTTAGTATCTTGTTGTTATCATAAATTTGAAGAAATAGAAAATGTTTGTCTAATTAGTTTTTTGCTTGTGGTGATCTAAGTGCATATAAATCTCAAATATATTTAGAGATAAAAATGAGCCATCTTCTTATTTTAGTATCTTGTTGTTATCATAAATTAATTCTTAAAAACACAAAATTAAAGAAAGTGAAGAGAAAGAGTATTTAAATTATTTTCCATTGTAAAAAAAATTTAAACAAGCTATTGAAAGTGTTGATGTAGATATTGGAAAATTCTTTAAACGACCATTCTTAAGACTTGCTTGTCAAGAAACATCAGATAGATGGCTTACAATGAGCGTTAAAGCTCATAGTGAGCATTATTTTTATGTTGTTGCAAGAGCTGTCTTGGAATCATATGGAGCTGAAAGTAAATACTTTAAATTATAAATTTTAATAACTCTCAAAATATGAAAATTTTATTTTTAGATAATCTTTATTTAAAAAAGCTTGTTCAAAAAGGTACGAGAAAATCACAGTATTCCAGTTTTGAAAATTATTTAGAAGATTGTATCAATCGATATAAATAAATAAAGAATATCACTTGTGATAACAAACTAAAAAACTGTGAAATGTCTTGGAATGATAAAATCTTGATGAGATTAAAATATGGAATCTACATCTAAGCTGCAAATCATTGACAGAGCAAATTCTAAACTGATTAAAAATGTAACATGTTATTATTTTTTTAAAGAATTTGTTGATTTCTATTTAAGTTATATTTTAAAGTTAAAACTAAAATTTAGATTTAAAATAATTTTATACTTTATAAGTATAATTCATTCTTCACATGAGATTTTTATATTTTTGTAATAATTATTACAAAGTAAAATTAAAACTTGCGTTACTATAATTATATTTAAACAAACCAAGATTGTATAATTTTTTTATTAAAAAATATTAACTAATACACATTAAACTCTAATGAACATAAGAAATCAATGATCAAACATGATTTTTAAATTTTTTCATGCTTTATTTTAAGCATTTGACATTTATAATTATTATAAGATTATTTGTCAAGTATGTACAATCAATTACATATTTATATCTGCTTAAAATTATCTTTATATCAAACAAAGTCTAAAAAAAGAAGTACAATGATTGTTCCAAAAATGAAAATTAACTTTGAATATTAAAAAAATAAATTTACCTTGTATAATAAGAAAGGAGTAAAATTTTTTACAATATTCAATTATTTATATTAATAAAAATTTAAACAAAAAAGTTTAAAATCATGAGGGTGAAGAAATAAACAGATTTGTATGTATATTTCAAAATTGAATACTTTAAAAAGCTTACCTTTAAAAAGATATATAGTGGGCAAGTATGCTTGGCGATTTATTTTAATTAATGATTTTAAACATTTTGATGTCTTTAACATATTATAAACTATTTTTAGTAATAAAATCAAACCTTGACATTAGAATTTCATGAAATCACGAAATAAATGTCAAGTATATAATAAAGGTAATAAAACTATGAGATCTTACCATAATTTTTAACAAAAGATTTTTCAATTTTTTTTCTTTATAAATTAACGTTGAATTTTAGTAACAAAATTGTATTATTTCTTGTTATCTTTTTTTTATCATTTATTTAAAAATGTTCTGAAATTTTTTAAATTTTATTAAATATTTACAAAATTACTTGCCAGGCCCATGGGTAAATATTTTATTTCAATGTTTAAAGTTAAGAAATTTGTATATAGCATATGTACTTATAAATTTCATTTTATGTAACATTACAGATATAATGGGACATAACATGTAAGTATTAAAATCATTTTCTACTTATAACACGTTTCTAATTTTCAATTTAACGGTAATATAATTCTGTAATATTATTTTAATCAATTATTGGAATTTATAGTTATCGAAATCAAATAAGAAAAAGGATCTGAATATTTTAATATCTAATATTTATAAAACTCTTAATTTATTGGATTACATAAAACTATTATATAAATAATCATACCTAAATGTATAATACGTATTTAAATAATTTTTCAACACATATGTATTATATATTTATAAACTCATCTTATTTTAAATATTTAAAATCATAATATCAATTTATTGAAGTACATAAATATGTTTTGGTTGTGAGTGTATTTTGAGGATGTCTAAATAATGAACAGTTGATATTTCAATTCAGATTCTAAATTAATACTTAAATTATTAAAAAATAGATCTCTTTTAAGATATTTAAAAATCATTTGTTCGTATATTGCATTATCTATAATCGAAGAACCAAATCCACAGTATATATGTTTTAAATTGAAAATTCTATTTTATTTTTTAATATTCAAAGTTCTATAGCTCTTCTCTCAGTTCTATGCCTAAGATGAGACAAAGCTCACTTCAAGATATTATAAAAAGACATAACATAGTGCAACCTGAGTGAAATCAACTTGGTCGAACACCAGAAATTTAAAATTACGTGAAAGTACAAAATGAACCAATCAGAAGACAGCAATTCTGAGATTTAAAAAAATTTGTGTAGATTCTACTCATCATTTGCAACAATAAATATATTCATAAGTGAATCTCTAAAATCCTTAGTTTCTGAGGAAAAAAATAATTAAATTGGTATTTAACAAAAAAATTTGAAAAATCACAATATTCTATTACTTATTACTCGTAATCCCTTTGACCTATGCTTCTAAAGATTTTTTTGTGTATTTTGGGTATCAAATGGAACCTCTTCACGGATTTTCAGCAAATTCTATTTTTTTGTCAGTCGAGTTGACATGAAACGTCCCATATATATATATATATATACATATTAACACACAAATAACATATACACAGTTTTTACTTAAGTTACATGCAGTGAATTATATTCACAGACTGCTCTTAATAATTTATCTGCATAATTAGAATTATTTTGCGATTCTTTGTATTTAGCTCACGTTGCAGAAAAATCATGATGGACCGCTTCCATAGCCTGTTCACTGTAAAAACCTAGGCCTTGATTATGTTCAATACAAAAGTCTTTTACATTTCAAGAGTTGACAACCGCGTTAAACTTTTCAAAAACCTCAACATATTTTAAACAATTCAAGTTACTATTGGATCGCAAGAAATCGATATTATTTAGTAATATTTTGCAACTGTTTCCTTTAAAAGGAGAAATTCCGTAAGTTATTTCACGTTAAACACTACAGTATTCTGCCCAATCATTGGCTTCCTTTTTAAGTTCTTTTAAAATACGTAAATATACTGTACAGATTTCTTTTGCAAAATGGACATACTACTTTTGGAAGATACTCATTTTGTTCATCATAAGTTGTAAATAGCTTAGTTATTTTAAGTTTTAAAGCCGGGGTTACGTTAACCATCAATTCATTTTTATTAAAAAAAAGCAAACAGATAACATAACGATTTTCCTCATGTACGCGCGTGGTTTTAATGATATTTGGCGACATAGTGTTTAATTCACTACTACAAAACGACTGACTTCATTCATAAACATTAATAACATTGAAATTTTCAAAAATTCAACGAAACGTTTGTGAATAGAAGCGATGATTATGCTTTGTTTACGAACAATTTTTATCTCAACTGGAACTACGTTGCTTTATATATTTTCTTTTCGTATCGTGTTCTTATAGAATATTAATACACTGTATTTTCTAATTACAATCACTTTAAAAACCCATCATTCGTTATAATTCTTATCACCATCAGGTTTTATAAAAAAAGATCTTAATTTTAACATTACGCTTACATTGTTACATAATTAAAAATTTTTTTAAATATACAATGTTTGCTTAAAATATGTAAATAATTCATAATTTTAATAGAAAACGCCATTCTAGAAATTAATTTCACAAATTATCAATGAAAAAATTTAAAAAAAATAAAAAAAAATTGAATAAATAAAAAAGTGCTCATTCTTCGATTTTGGTTTTTGTTGGAATTTGATCCTAAATATGTTTAGAATCATATCCAAAAGAAAAATCCGAGGTGCAAAGACTTTACGGTTAAAATTAATCGAGGACCACCGTGACATATTAAAAACAAAACACAAACATTTGGGAACTTTTCCAATCATTTTTAATCATCATTAATTTTTACTGGATCATATGATGCACGTCATTATGATATTTTAAATTATAAAAATAATAATAATAATAATAATTATAATCTTAAAAGAAAATTAAGACTTGAAGAATTTAATAAAACAAATATAATAAAAGAAATAAAAACAGAAACAAAAAAAAAAATAAAAGTGAAAATGAGCTTTATAATAAAATAAATAAAAATAAAAAATTGACAAGAAAAAATCAATTAAATAATTAAATTTGAAAAATAATATAAACAATATAAATAACATAAATAAAAATTTGAAAAATTATTTAGGTAGAATGAGTTACGAATGTAAATATTGTAGTGCTTTATTTCGGAAAGAAGAAATAAAAAAGTTCAATTGTTGTCAAAAAGGAAAAGTTATTTTATCACCATTAACTAAATATAATGAAAAATTGAAATATTTATTATCACATGATAGTGTTTTTAGAAATTCAATTAGATATTATAATAATTTATTTAGTTTTCCAACTTTTAATGCAAATGTCATTCAAATCCAAGAAAAAGCTATATATAATTTAAAAATTCAAGGATAAATTTGTCATACAGCACCTAATACATCAATTTCTACTAACGACATTAAACCTACATGTGGACAGTTTTATATTTACGATAATATAGTAGCAATTGAAAAACGATTAAAAACTAATGAAAAATTAACAAAAGAACATATGTTAATTTTAACAGAGATAATGAATAATAATCCCATGGCTAAGAATTACAAAAGCTTACATCAATTATCAAATATACAAAATATTCCAAATTATAAATTGTATTTTATGCGAAAAAATGATGAACAACAACATCATTATAATAAGCCACTAACTTCGGAAAGTGGTGCTATCATAGGTTCTAACTCAGGAATTCCAGATAATTATGATCTTTGTGTATATCCGAAATTACCTTCTGAAGATGGAATTACTCATACTCATTTAAATAAATTATCCTATCACGTGGATCCAATGGTTTTTTCTTTAATGTTTCCAGCAGGAGATTTAGGTTGGAGTATAGGATATAAAAAAAATGAAAATATTGAAAATTATGATTGTCTTGAAATACTACAATATTATTTATATGGAATCCATTGAAGACCAAATTTAAAAAATTTCAACCCTATTTTATATTGTGGAAGATTAACACAATAATACATATTACATCAATATGTGATGGTTGAAAGTAATAGAATGAATTTTTTTAGAAATAATCAAAAACAATCACGTATAGAATGTTATCAAGGTTTATTAGATCATGTGATAAATAGTGCTTCAAATGTTTCAACAAATTTTGAAAACAAAGAGAAAATTGCAAATCTTTTTATTTTACCCACATCATATATTGGTAGTCCAAGATATATGCAGCAATATTATCAAGATGCCATTGCAATAATGAGAACGGTAGGAAAACCAGATTTATTTATAACAATGACATGTAATCCTAAATTGAAAGAATTAAAAGAATTTTTTCCAGAAGGGACAACTCCCAATGACATACCAAATATCACAGTAAGATTATTTTATATAAAATTTAAAATGTTATTGAATGATAATATAAAAAACGAAATTTTCGGTCCTGTTATAGCTTATGTATTTTCGATTGAATTTCAAAACAGAGGGTTACCTCACGTGCATATTATTATAACATTACATCATAATCATAAAATATTAACTCCAGAAAATATTGATAAATATATTTCAGCAGAAATACCTTCATCAGAAAATAAATACTTACAAAAATTAGTAATTAAACACATGTTACATGGACCACATACAGATAAATCACCTTGTCAGATGGAAAATATTTAAGTCCGATTAAGGCCGCATGGAGATTACAAGAATTTACACTATGCGGTAGAAGTCATACAGTAATAAGATTAAATATCCTTATAGAAAATCAACAAAAAATAATTTTTGATGAAAATGATATACATTCAGCATTAAACAAATACGAAAAAACATTGACCGCATGGTATAAATTAAATAAAAAAGATGATTTTGCTGAAAAAATTAAATATGTTAATATACCACAATATTATATTTTTAATTCTTAAACTAAATCTTGGATTAAAAGATCAAAATTTAGAAAAAATCTAGCCATTGGTAGATTAAATGTAGTGCTACAGGCGAAGGGAACCATGGTTTTATTTTAAATAATTGTATGAAAAAATGAAATAATTTTAATTAATTTTAACATATCTTAGAATAACTTAAAATTATCTTATATTATATTAAAGTGAAACCACTTTTTTTTCCGTTTCTCCGGTCCTCCAGTCCTCCGGTTCTCCGGTTCTCCAGTTCTCCGCATTTGTTAAATGTGTCTAATCTTTTGGTAATTAGAGTAGCAAATTTTTTATTGGGCCCTATATAATTAGTCCTCATTAGTCATAAGCATCTTTTTAGGCCATATTTTTTTAAGTCTTATATTTTTTTGGGCCTTATATTTTCTTGCGCCCTATATCTTTTCATGTCCAATATTTTTTTTGTCTCTATATTTTTTTGGGCTTTATATTTTTTTAGGCCTTATATTTTCTTGCGCCCTATATTTTTTTGGGCCCAATATTTTTTTTTAATTTATATTTTCTTGGGTTCTATAATTTTTTTGGGTTCTAGATTTTATTTAGCTTTAGATTTTTCTGGGCCTTATATTTTTTTGGCCTAATATTTTTTTGGGTCCAATATTTTTCTTGGCATATTTTTTTGGACTTTATATTTTTTGGGCCCAATATTTTTGCAATTTTCATATATTATTAGGCTCTATATTTTTTTAGGACCAATATTTTTTTGGACCCAATATTTTTTCAGAATTATTTTTTTCTTGGGTTTTATAATTTTTTTGGGTACTATATTTTATTTGGCTCTATTTTTCTGGGCCTTATATTTTTCAGGCCCTACATTTTTTTGAGTCCTATTTTCTTTGGGCCTCATATTTTTTTGAAATTTATATTTTCTTGGGTCCTACGATTTTTTTGGGTCCTATATTTTATTTAGCTCTATATATTTCTGGGCCTTATATTTTTTGGACCTACTTTGTTTCGTGTCCTATTTTCTTTGGGTCTCTAATTTTTTTGCGCCTTACATTTTCTTGGGCTCTATATTTTTTTATGCCCAATATTTTTTTGGTCTCTATATATTTTGGGTTTTGTATTTTTTGTGCCCTATATTTTTTTGATTCTTATATATCATTGGGCTCTATATTTTTTTAGGAGCAATATTTTTTTGAGCCCAATATTATTTTTTTAATTGATATTTTCTTGGATTTCAGAATTTTTTTGGGCCTCATATTTTTGAGGCCCTACATTTTTTTAAGTCCTATTTTCTTTGGGCCTCATATTTTTTCGATTCTTATGTATTCTTGGGCTCTATATTTTTAGGCCCTAATATTTATTCAATTCTTATTTATTCCTGTAATCTATATTTTTGAGCCCAATATTTTTTTGAAATTTATATTTTCTTGGGTTCTACGATTTTTTTGGGTCCTATATTTTATTTAGCTCTATATATTTCTGGGCCTTATATTCTTTGGACTTACTTTTTTTCGTGTCCTATTTTCTTTGAGCCTCATATTTTTTTGGGCCTTACATTTTCCTGTGCTCTATATTTTTTTGTGCCCAATATTTTTTTGGTCTCTATATATTTTGGGTTTTGTATTTTTTGGGCCTTATATTTTTTTGGGCCCTATATTTTTTTGATTCTTATATATCATTGGGCTCTATATTTTTTTAGGAGCAATATTTTTTTGAGCCCAATATTATATTTTTAATTGATATTTTCTTGGATTTCAGAATTTTTTTAGACCTCATATTTTTGAGGCCCTACATTTTTTTGAGTCCTATTTTCTTTGGGCCTCATATTTTTTCGATTCTTATGTATTCTTGGGCTCTATATTTTTTGGCCCTAATATTTATTCAATTCTTATTTATTCCTGTGATCTATATTTTTGAGCCCAATATTTTTTTGAAATTTATATTTTTTTGGGTTCTACGATTTTTTTGGGTCCTATATTTTATTTAGCTCTATATATTTCTGGGCATTATATTTTTTGGACCTACTTTTTTTCGTGTTCTATTTTCTTTGAGCCTCATATTTTTTTGGGCCTTATTGTTTTTCAACTTTTTTTTTTGGGTTTATATTGTAACGGTTATTTTGCCCGTTACAAAAAAAAGAATTGGCTTTTAATTTAATGTAAACTTTAGCTAAGTCCTTAAATTTTATTATATGCAGGGTTGCTAAAATTTGTAAGAATTTCACTAAATATTATACAGTAAACTCCGATTGTGCTAGCTAATCAATCCTGTTGATAAACGACAAAATCATATCTGATATACTTTTCGCTTGCTGCACGCACTGCGTCTCTCTCTCTCTCTCTGTCTCTCTCTCACCTGATCGAGAGACGTGTGGCCGGTAGCGCAGTTTTCCTTCGTGAGGCAGGTTCCAAAATACGTTATATTAAAATATATGATATTACGTAATTAAATAATTTATAACTGCTCACAAGGACCGCGGTGGCGTCGGTGTAAGCAACGGGGAATATATTTTTATGTTATATATAGTCAGGCAATATAAATTAATATGAAGCACGATTTAATAGAAAACAAGATTAATTTACTATAAGAAAAATATAAATACAAAGATAAAATATGAATTAAACGAAAATGAAATTGAACAATATAAGAAAAGTAATGTACGCGTCTATTCAGAGAGTGAGAAAGGGAGGGCGCGTCTTGAACTAAATGAAACTCGCTTATGACGCTGATCGGTTATATAACCGATGATACAATATACTCGAACAAGTGTCTCTCGAGGAAGAGACACCTGGATATCGCAAGTATATTTATACTTACAGTAACGCGCTGGCCAGCTTACACTAATTACCTACGTGCACGTAGACGCTGCTCGACCGTTACCGTAGCTTCTCCCCTGTACGTAACTAATACGTAGATGCTCTGGAGCAGATCGGTGAAATACGTCTCTTCCCGATCGTTGAATTCCGCTGAGCTCTGCCAACGTGGTTGCCTTTGCGTAGATCGGTGGAATCTTATGCACGCCGATCAACGTATTTGTTGGCACTTAATGGCTGACCGCTAAGACGCGCGAAAAGCGATCAAGCAAAACTCTACAGAAAGAATTTCTGAGAGTTGCAACTTCCAAATATAATATAATACGCAAGTCGGTATAAACTCACGACTTTGAATTAAGACAATGTCTCGCTCTATCAAATGCAAACTTAGTCTACCGTATTATATGTCCACGTGGCGAAATTCTCTAATAAGCACAGCGCGGCTTAGGTTTCGTGCTAACGCCACGGTAGCCGGAAACTCTCTGAAGCGCCTCGCGGCCAGTTTGCTTCTTGCTCGCGTGCCGGTCGTCAAGATACGCACTTCTTTACTCGTCTTAGACGAGATATATGACCGAGCATTTATTCTATTTTAATACCTAAGCGCGCAAGATTCAAACACGGTAGAATACCGTTACAATATTTTTTTAATCTTATATTTTTTTGGGCGCAATATTTTTTTATTATTACATTTTCTTGGTCTCTATATTTTTAGGCCCAATATTTATCTGATTCTTTTTTTTGATCCCAATATTTTTTTTAACCTTATTGTACTTGAGCTCTATATTTTTTTGATTCTTATATTTACTTGAGCTCTATATTTTTTTGGGCCCAATATTTCTTTGAATCTTATATTTTTTTGATTCTTATGTATTCTTGACTCTATATTTTTTTGAGCCCAATATTTTTTTGATTCTTACAATTACTTTAACTCTATATTTTGGGCTCTGAATTCTGCCATTAAAAATTTAATTTAACTGAATTTTCAATAATATTCATACAGCTTCTATGTCGTACAATTGGTAATGTTTGCCTGAAATCTCCTGATGCAATCACAGTTTTACCACCGGGAGGTTGGTTCACATCATATGAATCTTGAAACATAAGATTAACTGCTTCAAAAGCAAATTTTGAAGTCATGGATATTTGATCCCAAATAATTATTTGTGTTTCCTTTGTTTGCTTTCTGCAGAATTAGGCTTAACATTACAAGTTGTACAATCTGTTATATTTAAGAGGACGTTGTATCTCTCTATCCTTTTCTAATAAAAAAATGTAGGTTTTTGGAAAAACTAGTAGTTATTACTAGAAATCAATAGTTGTCCGCAACTTGTACAGTAAAAAAACAATATTTATTCTAATAAGGACAAATTCATTCTCTAGCTTCACTTATGATTTTGTAAGTATGTCAAACTTTTTGTGAAAACAAAGCATCAGAGTTAATTTCATTATTAATTAATTTAATTAAGCGGCCTCTCAACGGTAGTTTAAATGTTGTATGCACGGTTTTTCCATCGACTAATGAATTCGCTGCAATACCTGTCTAAGTTGCACATAAATAATGAATAGTATGATATCTAAAATAAACCATTAAAACGTTAATTAAATAACTTTTTCCACTTCCACCTGGTTCATCTATGAAAATATATTTTTTTTTACTTTGGTTGTTTAAACTCTTTATAGTAGAGTTAAATATTTGTCTTTGTTTATCATTTAAAAAATTTATTTTCATTTCTCATTCATTAAGAATATTATTATTATGATTTAAAATTGTTTGATTATTATCTTCTTCTATAAATGTGCTTATGTTAGGTAAATTAAAATTGTTTAAAGAAAATCCATTGGCTTGTGAATTATTTTTAATAACATTCAATGCAAGATTTTTACCTATATTTTTTTCGTATTTAGGATGGTTTAACTTATCGTTATTTTTTTTATATAAATCTCGTGCATTTATAGGATTATAAAAAACGCAAATGAAAGCAAATAATTCATAAAGAATATAAAGGAAATCTGTTGAAGATGCTTCTTCCAAACATCTATCCCATTCATCATCTTTATTAATTAATTGTTTTGCCTTAGCTGCCTCATAAAACGAATTGTACATCACATCATAAACAGTATGCAAAGCTTCAAAAGATGTGGCTCCGTTAACATGTAATAGTAATAACCTAATGAAATGACGTTGTCTATCTTTCGGACTTACAAAGTACATTCTACTAAGTATTGGTTTTCTTTTTTTTTCTTCTATTCCACTTTTTCAGTTTTTCATCAAATGTGTAAAAATTTGATATTTCTGAATACCAGTAATTTCGTGCTCTAAAATCTTCTCTATTCAATTCAAAATATGCTGTTAATGTTAATCCCACATTTTGTTGCCTTATCATTTGTTCTTTTCCTTCTTTATAAAATATGTTTTGTTGATTTTCCTCATAACTCTTAGACGTTTTATAGTATGTGAAATAACATGTAAAGGATATTCTCATTATCTGTGCATTGCTTGAGGTGGATATAAATATCCTGTATTAATGTATTGTTGGGTTTCGTCATATTCATATTCAACATTTTCACGATTGTCATTTTAAAAAGTGTCTTTATTTTCTGAATTAAAATCCACACTTGATGTATTTAAATGTATGCACAATCATGACCTTTATATAACAGTATTTGAATAAATATTTAATGCAGAGTACAGTGAAACAAACTTCTACGTTTATGTGTGCATTAAATTTCAATAATAAGTAAAGATTATAAGAAACAACAAATCCATTATCTTCAATTCCTTTTGTAAACTTATTTTTGAGAATTATTTCGACGCCATCATTTTTACGTATCTATAGTGGATATCTATTGGATTTAAATGTTGTTGTATTATTAAATTTTCTTGGAAAATTTTCAGTACATTGTTTCGTATTTTTAACCGTACACGGACAATTTATATTTTGCATACCACAGGGGCCGCGTATCATAAATTGTTTAACAATACTATATAATTTTGGATGAATATCTCTATTTGGGATTTCTGCACTTATTATTTAATAAACTTTTTCGGAAATTTCGAATTTATTATTTTTATCCAAGAGTAAGTTGTTACTAACAACGCATATGCGATAATCCTCGTTTTTGAAATTCAATTACATAACTATATGCAATACATTTTCCTAATATTCCCTTTTTTATTACTAAATTTTTGAATTCTTCTACTTTTTGATAAAATACTTTTGTTATAATATACGGTCTATCTATTGCATTTCCATAAAGTTTCAAGTTTCCAGTTTTTTTCTTTTGAATGTGGGTTACAGGTCATAGTTACAAAAAGATCAGGTTTACCACGATAATTTACAAGTGTCATTGAGTCAAAATTGACACTAAAATTTGCGAATGCTGAAGCATCATTGTACAACCTAACATTTTGTTGAAAATCAATAATTTCTTCCGTTAATTTAGTTGCTATAAACTTTAATTGTTCTGGGTAAGGAATATTTTCTAACAATGCTACTTTACCTTTATGACAACAATTGGAGAAACCGTTACTTTCAGTATATTCTAAAGCAACATGTTTCGTATCACAATAAACACATGTATTTGTCATGGAACCGATGTTATTTTCAGATATGAGATTTTCATCGAAATATATATTTGCTATACAATCAATCAGTTTCGAATTAATTTTTTCAGTTATTATTTTTTCATTTAATTTCATTAATTTTTTTTCTACTTTGCCCTTTATTGCTTTATCAATAACTTTGTTCAATACAATATTATGATTGTTATTATAATTATTATTATTATTGTGATTTTTATTATAATTATTGTCTTCAATTTTTAATCGTTTATACTTAATGAAAAATGTCTTCAATTGATAAGAATCATATTTATTTTTTCGCATTTTTTCATCTATTGGTGTATTTATTGTAGTATCATTATTAACATGTTCATTGTCATCAATTTTTATTTGTTTACACCTTGTGCGTGATTCTTTTAATCGGTGACAATCATTTTTAACTTGGGCTTTCTTAATAATATCGGCATTTTCTAATTTTTGTTTCTTAATTTGTACTATTCTCTTATATTCATTATATTGTTCACTATTAACTTTTCTACAAGTCTCTTTTTTGCGTAATTTTTCTTTTTCATGCAATTTTTTCAATTCATTAGTATCTCTATTTCCAAATGAATTTATTTTTTATATCTTAATATTTTCAATTTTTTTTATATTTATTTGGTTGTTCTTTTTTCATTTTTATGTAAGCTTTTTTCTTGTGTGTAGCTTCATTTGTACGTATCTGTTCTATTTCATCAGTACCCTTTTTTATCTTTGATTTAATTTTTGTTATTTTAGTATTTCCTATTTTTTTTTTATATTTATTGGGTTGTTTTTTTTTAATTTTTATAGAATCTTTTTTTTTATGTAAGGCTTCATTTGCACATATATGTACCAATTAATCAATACTCATTTTTTCCTTGAATCGCCATTTTGTTATCTTAGTTGTAACCTTTCTCCCTATTTCCCGGTTAATTTATTATTTATTTAGATGGTTCTTTTCTAATAACGCGTTAAAGGATTGTTAAATAGCTAGCGCGCCATGCCTAGCTATTGCAGACCCTGTATTTCCTTTTATTATTGTTAAAGTCGTTTATAGCTAGGACGCCTTGCCTAGCTATGGCTGACTTTTAAGATATGTTGGTTAGTACTATTTAGGTTTATTATGTGAAAAGCCCGTTATTATTAAGGACCAAATGCCTTAATATTCGGGGCTTTACACCGGGTTAATTGGATGAGGGTTTATCTTGGAAAAGCTCTTTATTAATAACTTAAATTGAATCAATTTACAATGTAAAAACTAAGAATAATCCCGCGCTTAATAAAGAAATACTTGCTTGTAGCACGTGTCAGGCCATTCACCACTTGTGCTACGAGCAAGCGTGTCTTCACACCAAGATAGCTGATCCAAGAGTGCCAGAGTCACGAGCTCCTCGCACTGCATGCATCAGCTCTCTTAGGTCTCTCTCCCACTCTTCTATCTTAATAGAAGAGAGGGAGGGTCACCGTATATTTTCAGCGGTACTTACACATGCAAGCGCGTGTACGTATATACGCGCGCTTGCATGTACAACCACTTCGGTCTTTTTGGGTGTTTGCGCGCGCATCTACCAGTATCGTACGGTTTCAGGGCCGTACATACTCGGGCGCTCACATAGCCCCTCAAAATTAAAATTGATTTTGCATCTTAATTTATTAATTTACTGCAAAAAATCTATTTTATTTTCATAAACGCGACCATTACGAAGATGCGCGCTCAAACACCCAATTACGCACTTATTCACTATATTGGTGTTGAGGTTAGCCCCCCCTGAAATAAAATAAGATTCTTTTGCATAATAAAAATAACGAATTATATTTTTCTTTTTGGATTACAATTTCAATAAACATCTAAAAACGCATTTTTTATTATTTTTTTATAATCATATTTTCACTTATATTTAATATTTGGAACAAAACTAAATTTTCTTTTTACATGATCAACCAAAAGCAAATGCAGTTTTACATAATACTTTTTTAATTTAACTTAAATTTTTCTTTTTTAGTCCTTTTTATATAACATTAAAATTAAATTTTCTTTTCATTTATAATTAAACCTAATGAAAATTGACTTATAAACGTTTAAATTTTTATATAAATTTTTTCTTTTCTGTTGACAACTTATACTTACAAATCTTTTCAAGTTTAACATTAATTTGAAAAAAAAATTTTTTATTTTAATTGTTTCAATATTTAATTGTTATTTCCTTTTTTGTTTTTTTTTTATTAAATTTCAATTACACCTTTTTTCTTTTTTACTCAAAAAAAATAAAAATCTCTTCTTTTTTATAATTAAACCTAACGAAACACATTTTTCTTTTATTCTTTAATTTTTTCACTTAACTAAACTTGAATTTTTCCCTATTTATTACTTTTGTTGTTTTTCTTTTCAATTTAACTTAAACACTGTTTTTTATTTTTACTACTAAATATATTTTTGTTTAAATTTTTGTTAATTGACAAACGAAAATTTCTTTTTCTTCTTTATTTTTGTTCGAACTATATTTTTTTATTGTTTTTTATTTTTTACACTTAACTTTCACTATACTATTTCATATTTACACTTTTTTTTGCTTCTTGTTCTTTCTTTCTTTCTCTTCCAACCACACATTAATTTCTTCTTCTTCTTTTTCTAAATCATCTCTGCATGTGCTTATTCCTTTTTCTAGTTTTTTGTGTTCTATCAATTTCCATCCTGCGTAATAAATTTTTATTTTTTGTCCTGTTTTTGTTGTTATATCTTTTATATACCTTTCTTCTTCTTCTTTTTTGTTTTCTATTTTCCTTTTTCTTGTTTCTTTTTTCATTTTCTTTTCCCAATTTTTTTCTTGTGGTGTGTTTGTTGTTTTATTTATTTTATCATTTATAGTGTGATAATAATATCCGGGATCTGCGAAATCCATTGGATGAGGCTGGATGAATTTGGACGTGCTTGGGTAAATCACCCTGCCCAAATTTCCACTCCTCATCGTTGGGTCCTCGTCCCAATCACAAATAAGTACTTCATTTTTTATAATTGTTTCGGTAACCGATGTACTGACGTGTTTTACGTTGAAGTACGTCATGGTTTGCGCACTAGAATTTTTGTAGCACGTTGCCATTATAATCTTTTTATCACTTTTACTTTTTGAATTTAAACTAGGTGATGTAGCTACTGTGGAGTGTCGATGAATAATGAACCACCCTGTCAAAATTTCTTTTAAGTGTTTAAATTCTTTTTCAGTGTTTTTCTATGTGTTTGTGGTATATGTATACTTGTTTCGTTTGCTTTAGTACGTTTTTTGGTCATTGCTTTTGACCTTTAATATACTCTTAGTGTAAGTACGCACCTTACATTGTAAACATTTTTGCGTTATAACTGTTTTGCATATGATAGTTTTCTATCTCTTCTGCATTCCTTTGCTTTTAATATTTTTTCTTATTTTTAAAATAATTTTTTAGCTAAAATACTTTTAGAACTCTTTTAAATGTTCTATATGGGACTTTTCACATCTTGTTTTTTAATATTATAATAAATTAAATTTATTATTTTTATTTATTTTAATCTTTGGCCTCGTAGAACGGTTTCAGGTGTTCTATATGGAACTTTCCACGTTCTACGGCTTTTTCATTGGTTAATAAGTATGTATCTGGTGCAATGATGTTTTTTATGATATATGGACCTTCATATATCTCAAAAAATTTTGCGATTTTATCATCATCTGCCCTTGATACGTTTAATGATTTTAGCAGTACTTTATCATTTAAATTAAATTGATAATGAGTACTTTTTGCATTTGTTGCGTTTGCTCTGTTTTTTATTTTCTTATGCATTTCTTTTCTTGCATAGAAAATTTTTCTATCATATGGTACCTCAGTATTTTTTAATTTAAAATACTTTTCTCATATTCTAGTTGGTTTTTCGCCCATATGTATTTCAGTTGGCGTATAACCTGTTGTTTCATGGGTCGTTTCGTTCATTATGCTTCGAATTTTTTGCATATATGACGCCCATGATTTATGTGAATTATTCACATAAGTTCTAAAGAATCGACCTAATTCACGATGGATTCTTTCCACAGTGTTGCTCTGTGGGTGTCTAATGCTTGAAAAGATGTTTTTAACATTTTCATCATTTAGCTTTTTTATCCAGTTTTAAGACGTAAATTGTGTCCCATGGTCGGTCATTATTGATTGTGGTTTACCATAATTTGGTACATAATCGTTGAATATTTTTCTAATTGTTGTTAATGTATTTGCCTTTTTAATGGGATACATTACAACGTATTTAGAAAATACATCTATGGTTGTTAAAATATATTTAACGCCTCCTATGGATGTTGGCAATGGACCATAGAAATCAATCGATAGTATTTCATTTTTTTCGTTTACTATGATTGGCTGCATTTCTGCATTATATTTTACTGTTAAATATTTTTTCTTTTGGCAAGTAATGCATGATTTTAGAATTTTATATACATGCTTTTTTAATTTAGGAGCTGTGAAGCTTTCTATTAACAATTTATACGTTTTTGTGGGACCAATGTGCCCATAAAAATCGTGTATTTCTATTATTAATTCTGATGATAGTGATTCAGGTATTATTATTTTTAAACCTGATTCATCTATTTTATATAAAAAATCATTTTCAAATTTATAATGATTTTTTATTTTATCATTTTTTGATTCATTTAATTTTTCTTTTATTTTGATGCAATATGCATCATTATTTTGCGCTTTTTTAAAACTTTTTAACAATTTTTCTAATTGTTTATTTATTTTTAATTTATTTCTGATATTCGCAATTAATACTTCATTTTCATCATCTTTTGCGTTATCAGATGTTTGTCTGCTTAAAAAATCTGCAGCAACATTTATTTTTCCAGGTATATGCTCTGGTTTGATATTAAAATCTTGGATTGATAAGGCCCATCTTCTCAATCTATAATTGTTAAATTTACATTTATTTAAAAATGTAATAGCCTCATGGTCAGTCCTTACGATTATTTCTTTGGCACCTCTCAGATATGTGTCAAGCTTATGTAATGACCATACGACAGCTAATAGTTCTTTTTCAGTAGTAAAATAATTTAATTCACTACCTTTTAATGTTCTGCTAATAAAGCAGACAATATTTTCATGATTATATTCATCTAATTGTGACAAGATTGCAGCTATTGCGTAATCGCTTGCATCTGTCGTTAGTATAAAAGGTTTTTCCATATCTATGAATTTCAAGATGATATTTTCCGTGAAAAGTTCCTTTATACTTTCAAAGGCTTTTTGCTGCCTTGCCCCCCATTCGTAGGGTACATTTTTTCTTAATAAGCCGATTAATGGCAATATTTCATTCGCATAACCTTTCGCGAATTTCGTGTAAAAATTTACAAACCCCAAGAATGCTTGTAATTCTTTAACATTTCTTGGTGTTTTAAAGTGTTTTATTGGTTTAATTTTTTCTGGATCTGGTGTTATTCCTTTTGATGTTATAAAGTGTCCAAGAAATTCAATTTTTTGCTTTACGAAATTTGATTTTTAAAAATTAAATGTCAAATTATATTTAATTGCTTTAATAAATAATTGCTCTAAATGATCCATATGCTCTTCGAATGTCGATGACCTTATGTGCAGATCATCTACGAAAGCTAGGACGAATTCTTGCATATCTTTTATTACGTAGTCCAGTCCTCTCAATAGTTCAGCGCTGCTGGTTTTTATGCCAAAAGCTGCTACATTAAATTCATATACTTTGTTATCGATTTTAAACGCCGTATATTTTTTGCTTGGCTCTGTTAGTTCAATTTGCCAATACGAGCTTGTTAAATCTAAGCTCGACATGAAATTTTTCTCTTTACATCTGAGAAAAATCTCTTCTATTGAGGGTGGAGCTTTTTAATCGTCAATTATTCCCTCATTTAATTTACGAGCATCCAAACAAACCGCATCTGCGGTTTTTTCTAAGTTAAAGACTATAGCTTTGTCTGGACTAGCTGTAATTTTGTCATCCAACTCTTGTTGTTTATTAAACAACAATGTCAGCTCATATGACACAGCTTTCATCCATTCATTTTGTTTTGTGTTAACATCTTCCTCTATGGTCCCATCAAGATTATCTAATTCTTGCATCAGTATCTCTGACCTTCTTTTCGCCATTTTTATTTTTATTCGCAATTACAATATTTATTAATATTTCCGAAATTAAAATTTAATCTATTTTTATTTCACTATTTCCTTATTTAAATCAATTATTCAATAAGGTATTTATACTTTTAATAAATTTAATTTATCAAAAATGAAATTTCAAAATTTTAATTTCGTTTACACTTATTTTTTATTATGGCTCTTTTAATCTTTTAATATTATTATTTTGTTTTTATTTTATTTAAGAGCGTATATTCTTTTATTACAATGATTTCTCCCATTCGCGTTGAGAACCTATGCTTAAGAATTCCTTCTGTCTATTTCTTAGCTATCAACCTTTTAACTTTGCTATTTGGCATTCTTTAAAAATATTCGCGCTTTAGACTTGAGTTTGCGCGGCTATAACAAAAGATTTTAAGAAAAAATTTAATGTGTACATTGTAACACTCAATCTTCTTGTTTTACCTCGCGACCTTCAAGTCTTTTTATTATTCTCATTTACGAATACTCTATTCAATATTAATATCAAGTAAAATTTTTGGTCAATCTTTTATTCGCATTTATTTAGAACAAAAGAAATTCTTTTATATAATTATTTTCTTATATTTTATACTGATGGTATTTTATATACCATTTTACTTGCGTTTTCACGCTTTTTTTTTTTTTTTTTGAGTTTTATATATTTTTTTAGAATTTTTGAATTTTTTATAGATTTTTTTTTGATTTTTTAATTTTTGTTTGTATTTTTAATTTATTAATTTATTTTAAAATTTTCCATTTTTTTTGTTATTAAAAATATATTTGTTTTTACTTGTAAAATTTCGCCTTTTATTTCTCTATGTTGTTTACGTATGTTATTTTTAATATTTATCATCTCGTTTTCTACTTTTTCCAGCCTTTCATCAATTGATTTTAAACATTCAAGAACTAATTCATTTCTTTGATTGTTTGTATCTATTAAATTTTGGATTCTATTTTCCAAATATTCTACTCTACTATAGTCTGTTCCCTGGAACAGACTATTTGGAAAATTAGGAATCATAAGGCGTATTTTTACTTTTCAATTTTAACTTTATACTTTAATAATTATTTTCACGCGACCCTAATCACGTGTGGGCTTTCTTAACAACGGTTAAGATCCAGTGGGCGCCAATGTAACCTTCCTCCCTATTTCCCGGTTAATTTATTATTTATTTAGATGGTTCTTTCCTAATAACGCGTTAAAGGATCGTTAAATAGCTAGCGCGCCATGCCTAGCTATTGCAGACCCTGTATTTCCTTTTATTATTGTTAAAGTCGTTTATAGCTAGGACGCCTTGCCTAGCTATAGCTGACTTTTAAGATATGTTGGTTAGTACTATTTAGGTTTATTATGTGAAAAGCCCGTTATTATTAAGGACCAAATGCCTTAATATTCGGGGCTTTACACCGGGTTAATTGGATGAGGGTTTATCTTGGAAAAGCTCTTTATTAATAACTTAAATTGAATCAATTTACAATGTAAAAACTAAGAATAATCTCGCGCTTAATAAAGAAATACTTGCTTGTAGCACGTGTCAGGCCATTCGCCACTTGTGCTACGAGCAAGCGTGTCTTCACACCAAGAGAGCTGATCCAAGAGTGCCAGAGTCACGAGCTCCTCGCACTGCATGCATCAGCTCTCTTAGGTCTCTCTCCCACTCTTCTATCTTAATAGAAGAGAGGGAGAGTCGCCGTATATTTTCAGCGGTACTTACACATGCAAGCGCGTGTACGTATATACGCGCGCTTGCATGTACAACCACTTCGGTCTTTTTGGGTGTTTGCGCGCGCATCTACCAGTATCGTACGGTTTCAGGGCCCTACATACTCGGGCGCTCACATAGTATTTTCTAATTTCTGTTTATATTTATTTAGTTGTCCTTATTTCATTTTCATATAAGCTTTTTTTTCCATAAAGTTTCTTGAACACGTCTTAGTTCTAATTTATCATTACTTTTTTTTTGCATTTCTATAATAAGGTCTTTTTCTGAAATTTTTTTATATTTATGTGATTGTTTCGTTAACATTTTCCTATTAACGGAATGTCGGAGCTGCAGCAGCTGAGTTTTGCTTTTTTTATTTTATTAATATCTTTTCAAATTCATAAATTAAACGAATCTAATGACTTGTCAGCACTAAAGCTATATTAATAAAATCATTTTTGTTAAAATAAAAAATCATTTGGACTTCTTATTTTTTTATAAGTTTGGATTGGAAATTAGATATCAAACTCGATAAACCTAACCATAAAATACGATACATTGAGAGTTTTTATTATAACTTTATATGTATAATATTTTGGTGGATTTCTTGAGTTGTCCGCACTAGAGTTTAGTCTTACGAATTTTTACTTAGTTGCAAAAAAACTCAATTAAACGCATCATTTATTCATAAGTTAGGATTGGAAATATTAATAGAAGGCGGGCAGCTTCATCATGCTCTAAAGTCCTGTTACAAATAAAGCTTCTTTTTCATCTATCTTATGATTCTTTTTTTTCTTCATTTAATTTAATCTCAACTTTGCAAATTTTATTATCGTCATAATTTAAGTGGATATAATCGATTCCTATTATATCATTATCTGGTTTTTAAAAATTTGTATCTGAAATGTCATTGTCGATTTCCATCAAAATTGTTTCATGATTCGAATTCTTTTGTTTACGATACATTTCCATGATCTTTTTTTGCTCTGCCAATAAATGCATTTGTGAGTTTTTTTTCTAATAGTTCGAGCTCGGCGAAATCTAAATTTAATGGTATTTGATTTAGACGTTGCTCATGACGAAAATTCCTCTCTATCATGTCCGGTGAATCATCGTAATTAACATTTGCATTATTATAATTTTGCGAAACTAAAAACATCCTTATTTGTTGCGTTTTAAAAATTCGTGATAAACGTAATTGCATCTGAGAAACATCATATCTTAACCTTTTAAGGACGGGGATTTTGACGTTGAAATTCGACTTTTTTTTTAAACAATATTCGTGCATAAAATGAAAAAATATATCACGTGGAGTGCCTGATAAAATTGGTGGTCGATATATCGACCAGTCCCGTCCTTAAAAGGTTAAACAATATAGTCATAAATTATAAAGTATTGCAATAGCAAAAACAATTGCAAAAACGCCACAATTATAATTATCTGTTTGTGATTGTACTGTTTTAAATACTATGCTCATTTCTGATTTGTTTGGAAATAATCTGTTCATATAAATCTTATGCTCATCTCGTAGATATTTAAGATTTGAACTGTCATATATATGAGTTCCCTTATTATCATAATACACACAAATCCGGTGACCCTTTTCCAAATTTCCTGAAAATAATAACTGTATCAATTCTCCATCAATCGGTACTGATTTAATATATTGTGGTCTTTGAATTAGTGAAGTTAATTGCATGTTAAATGAGGTATACCGGTTTGAAATATTATTAAATTCTAATATATGAATATCGGTTAACATAACTAATAGAAAACTTCAAAATTAAGGTCTGTAAAGAATCATGTTAACTCTGCTCTTCATTTACAACAAGGAGTATTCTCATGAATCTCTCTCTAAAACATCAGGATTTTCAGGAAAAATAATTATTAAATTGGGACTTTTCCAAAAATTTTGAAAAACTTCCAAATTTTAAGGATCCATAGCTCTTGATCCTTCTAATTTGAATCCTTGAAAATTTTTTTACATCTTTTGTGTAACAAAAAGAATATATTCTTAAATTTCCAGAGATTTAAATTTTTTTGCTTTTCCAGTTGGTGTGAAATGCCCCACATATATATATGTATGTATATATATATATATATATATATATATATATATATTTATATATTTAATCATTAAAAAATGTTTGATGCAAAAAGAACTAAAATGAAAATTATTTTGAGTTATTTCTAATAACTGTATTTTACAATTTATTTACAGTTATTTACGGATATTTGCAGTATCTACATTTAAAAAATTTATAAATGATAATAAACAATCATTATTTATCTCCAGCCTAACGCTTTTTTATTGTTATTTACAGTTTTCAGTATTTTCTTATAATTATTTGTTTTTTCGCAGTATTATTCTACTTTTAAAAAATAATTTTCATACAAGGTGATAAAATATTTTACCATAAGATTATATATATATATGTTGCATATCAGGAGAAAATTCCAACATCAAAACTAATTCTCTAATGTAAAGGATAAAAAATTAAATTAATAGAATTTTGAAATTTTGATATGGGAATACTTTTTATAAATAACCTTTTAATAACTTTAAATAATGGTAAATAACTTGTGGAATTGAATGCTAATTAAATTTAGTTTTAACATGAAGATAAGTATTCAAGTTGAAAATGTATTTAATAAAATAATATAATTATTTATAAGTTATCACTTAATAATAATTTTTAAACTTTTTATTCATAGTTTAAAATAATATTAAATATATGATTATAATTTTAATACTTTTTATGAATTATTATGTAAATTTTATAAGTATATATTATTTAAGGAGATGTAAAATGGACAGTACACTTGCGCCGATAAATATTGGCTATATTTCCATTGTATTTCAAAATTTTGAGAGATGCATTAACATATAATATGTATCACGAAGATTATTCAGTTAAATTTTTAAATAAATTTATTCATTCGTTATTGAGGAGTTTGAGTTCCAATATTATTTACTAATATTTTTCTATTTGGAATCAGAAATTTAAATATCTTGAAAACTAATGATTAGAATAATTTGAAAATTCAAATAAATAGTCATCATGGTACATACTACAAGTTAATACATTCCTTTTATGGAAATTTAGCAATAGAATGGAAAGACCGTTGGATATGACAGTTAATTTTTATATCTTCTTATAGTGAAATATAATCAAACTTTGACAACAAATTCAACATAATGAAATAATTGTACTTTCAATGATCATATTTAATACAAATTTTAGAGTGATATTACAGAATATTATTTTTTTCCGCATTTATAATGAGTGTTTCGCAAATAATAAGTAGATTTTCTTTTCAAATGTTTATTTTTTAGGGAAAATTTTACTTCTATCTAGACAGTTCATAAATATAAATTTATAATTATAAACATAATCAGAAAAATCTATTCATATTTCATCTATTTTCCTATTTTTATAATTGACTATCAAAAAAAATTTAATATCAAACAAATAATTTTTTAAAATTGTATTTCATAAAATTTATGTTCAAACGATATTAAAAAAATATTTTTATATTGTATAATGATAATTTTTCAAATGAGGTAATTTGATGTATTTTAAAAATTAATATGTATCTCTTATTTAAAATATTATTGCTTTAGTGAAATAAATTTTAATATATTTAATTGTAAACAATTTTTATATAAATGACAATTCATTTAAATACAAACACGCATACAAATGAAAATGTAATTAAGGTAGATATAATTTTAATATATTAATATGTAATTTTAATATATTTAATTGTTAACGATTGTCATATAAATTACAATTCATTTAAATACTATCATGTGTACAAATCAAAATGTAATTAAGGTTAAATGTATGTTATCTATCAAAAATTGTTAACAAGTAACTTTTTAAACAATATATTTCCATGAAAACTAATTTAAATACTTTATTCTCTGAATGATAACTGAATAAAATTTTTATTTAATAAATTTAGTCATACAATTACGAATATATAATATTTATATAGCTGTTCATCAAATAAAATTATTTTTTTAATATATATATTAAAAAAATAATTATCACAATAGATTGTAGTTAAATAAAAATGTTTATTTTAATAATTATAGCGTTGAAATTTATTTTGATGAAAATGTTATTTAATTGATATTTACAGTATTATTTTAACTATATTTGAAAGGTTACTTGTCATCAATGAAAAAATATTTAATTTTTTAAATTAATAATATATCAATATCGAAAATTCTAAAAATTATAATATTTATGATATGCAAACCTTACTTGTGATACATACACTCTGTAATATTTGTATTTCATTAAAATTTTATATTAGATGCAAAAAGAATTGTTAAGTGATTGCAAATAAATATTTTATTATTCTGAAATATTCAAATTTAAAATTAATCAAAAATTTGTATTTTAATCTTTTGGTTTTTTTATTTAAATTTTGTATTTCATATATATAAAATACATTTGTGAAGATATTTTTATTAGAAATAAACACAAAATTTTTTTTAAGCAATTTTTACGTAAAAATTAATTTCGTAATTCAAATTCATGGTCATATATTAAGGTCTGGAAATTATAGTTGTTACTCAGTTCTCAGTTTATTTATATCAAATATCGTACTATCTTTGTTTTTCTTATAGAAGTAGAGTGAGAAATAGTCACTTGATGGAATAAATTATGCGCTTTTTTACTTCAAGCACATGTGTACATATATTTTTATATTATGTTTCATCAAATTATTCTCAATTTTATTTGGTACTCAAAATTAACTTTAATTAATTAAGAGCAGGCCGGATTCGCTGTCCTTGTCTAATTGGCATTTTTGTTATTTACTCAAGTTTTAATCGGTGTATCTTCAAATTAAAGGTCGAGCACAATAGATATTATTATGAACATCTATGCACAAGAAAAAAAATATCTACCAGTTTGTTTTTGAGAAAAGTAAGTAACGCGAAAATATTATAAACATAAACTTTTACTTTGGCGTTACTTACTAAGTAAAAGTTTATGTTTATAATATTTTCGCGTTACTTACTTTTCTTAAAAACAAACCGGTAGATATTTTTTTTCTTGTGCATAGATGTTCATAATAATAATATCTATTGCGCTCGACCTTTAATTTAAAGATACACCGATTAAAACTTGAGTAAATAACAAACAACTCAATTGTTACTCGGTCGGTATCAGGTTCTACTCCGGCCTACCGTTAATTCTTATTTTCTTAAAATTAGTCATTTATACATAATAATATATTAAGGAAAAATTCAACCGAGCGACGCTAGGAGCGTAAAACTTGAATATAATTAATACCTTTTAACGTAAAACCCATTAAATTGTGTAACGATTTTCAACAATTGATAAATATAAGGTAAATCATATAATATATATATCAATTCTAAACTACTAATAATTAACCATCGTAAATTACACTCGTTGACAATTAATAATGTAAATTAGAAAACGGCTTATATGAGTCAATAAATTTATTTAAATAAAACTCAACGTTTCGACAACTGGTTTGTTGTCCTTTTCAAGATCTGTAATATATAACAAAAGCAAAAAAGAAACTATAATAAATTGATCTTACGATTTAAGAAAAATGGGACAAACAATATCAATATAAAAAACAATACCGAATCAAGCTGTTCAGCATAGCCTCGTCAACATGATAAAATACATTTATACTCCAAACGAGTAACGTCAATCAACTATAAAAAATAATATAATATAATATTAATATAAGAATTACAAAATAAAACAGAGAGAGATAAAAGCACCAACATCAATGAAAAATCTTTACCAAACATTAGAAACACTCGTGATTTCAAAAAACGAATTCATCAACAATACGGTAAAAAAATAAATAAACAAAACGTGATAAATAATTAAAATTGAACACATATCAACAATTAAAATTAAAAATTAAAATGAATAAATAGTGACTAAAACAACACCAAGAGAATAAAATCAGTCTCTTTGATTGACTAGAAACGTTAGACTAAAGAAAAATTCAAAATGAATTAAGCGTAATGAGAAACAAAACGGACGAAATAAAACAAGGGCACCAAGGTAGTGACACCTTACAATTTGAATATTAATTAACAATTCCATATACCGCTAATATAGAAAAACAACATTATCAATAGAACAAATAACATACAAATAAATCACCAGTGTAACAATGTAAGGCATTACATAAAATCAAACTTATTTTTTATAATACTTCTTTATTAACGGCGCATATGATGAGTGAAGATTATTCGTGTCACTTTTTTTATTAATAGGATTATTTTGGACGTTTATAAAAATCATTTCTGATAGAATTCTTCTTTGCCAATTAACCTCTTTATCTAATATTTTAACATTATTAAAATCAAATTTATGATTAGTATCTTTGGTATGCTTAAAGATAACAGATTGGGAATTGGACTTGTGTACATAGGAGGCATGTTCTTTTATACGTTCTCTTAATTTTCTTTTTGTTTCACCTACATATGTAGCATTACAATTGCCATAATTGATACTATATACAACATTTGTCTGCTCAAACTTCTGAGTTTTGTCCTTCCCTCTACGTATGACACCACTTAAATTATCAGAAATTTTTGGAATTAAACCAATATTATATTTACTTAATTTTCTGGACAATTTTTCAAACTTATTTTTAATGTAAGGAACTTTAAACAATTTTTTGTTACTAACTTCTGCTACCAAATTATGTGTACGACAAGAAACATCAACAGAGTTATGATTAGAATGTTTAGAAAACAATCTCTTTCTAACATGAAAATCTATGAATTTAATTGGAAAACGGTTGTCAATCAAAAACTTTTTTACAATGTCAATATTTTTATAATGAAATCTTTTATGTGACAACTCTATAGCTCTATCTACCAATGTATACACCATGCCTCTCTTGTGCGACAATGGATGATTGGGATTAAAATTCAAAAATCTACCAGAGAACGTAGGTTTATGAAACCAATCTGTAATCAATTTATTATTTTCTTTAATAATAGTAACCTCTAGAAAATTAATTTTATTGTTAATTTCAATTTCATGTGTGAGCTTTAACCTACTATCATAAGAATTAAAAAATTGTAATAATTCATTAACTTTATCTTTAGGTATTATTGTAAAAATATCATCAACGTAACGGCCATAAAACAATGGTTCAAAACTCAATTTTTCTAAACAATCCCTCTTCAAATCATCCATTGCCATGTCAGCAAAACGAGGCGAAACTGGTGACCCCATAGGTGTACCATATAATTGCCTATAATACTTATTATTAAACTGAAAATAAGTATTGTTTATAAGATGCTCAACAGCCTCAATGAGATCACATAAAGGTATATTAAATTGACTGGCAATAGAACTATATCTTTTCTCTATAGATTTTTTAACTAACTCTATTCCTAATATTATATTATATTATTTTTTATAGTTGATTGACGTTACTCGTTTGGAGTATAAATGTATTTTATTATGTTGACGAGGCTATGCTGAACAGCTTGATTCGGTATTGTTTTTTATATTGATATTGTTTGTCCCATTTTTCTTAAATCGTAAGATCAATTTATTATAGTTTCTTTTTTGCTTTTGTTATATATTACAGATCTTGAAAAGGACAACAAACCAGTTGTCGAAACGTTGAGTTTTATTTAAATAAATTTATTGACTCGTATAAGCCGTTTTCTTATTTACATTATTACTAATAATTAATTTAAAACTCAAAAGTAACTGGCCTGTTGAAAATAATGACGTCTTTTCAGTACGTCATTGAAAGATGTCTTTGAAGACGTCTTTGAAGACGTCTTTGGTCGTGTCTTAGATTGCAACAAAATGAGACGTCATTTTTTCAATGTTCCAGAAATATAGTAACCAAATTACGTCTTTTTTATAAGTAAAATAACTTCAAAGACTTATTTTTCTAATAAATACTCATAATAAAAAACGTACATTTTCAAAAACAAATTTTTCTTTTAAAACGAATGACGTCTTCCCTGTTGAGAATAATGACGTCTTTCTAAGACGTCTTTGAAAGACATCTGTGAAAGACGTCTTTGAAGACGTCTTTGGTCGTGTCTTAGATTTGAACCAAAAAAGACGTCATTTTTCCAATGTTTAAAAAGTTATTTAGCAAATGACGTCTTTTTATTATTTTAAAGACGTACTTTTCAATAAAAATGACATCTCTACTTACGAATTTTTATTTATAAAATACGTCTTTGAAATTATAAAAAGACGTTATTTGTTGACTAGCTTTTCTAAACATTGGAAAAATGACGTCTTTTTTGTTCCAATTCAAGGCACAACCAAAGACGTCTTCAAAGACGTCATTTTCTCCAAATTTAGGAAAAAAAACGTCATTTTTCATGAATTATGTCATTGAAAAATGACTTCACATGATAATCATTTTCCATTTAAAAGAAAAAACAAAAACGAGCTTAACCTCGTAGTTTTAACTTTTCGAAAAACGAAGAGCATTTGCGATTGAACTGAGAGTGTTCTGGCCTTATATATCTGCGTCTTTGAAATTTGTATAAGGGATCGCAAAACTTGAGAATCGCCACCTGGCGGGTTAAAATTAAATTGACGCAATCGACCATCAATTCGACTGTAAGTTAGTAGGTGGCGATTTTCAAGTTTTCTGATCCTTGATGCAAATTTCAAAGACGCAGATATCTAAGGCCAAAATGATCTCAGCTTAATCGCAATTGCTCTTCGTTTTTCGAAGAGTGAAACTACGAGGTTTACCTCGTTTTTGACTTTTCCTTTTAATGGAAAATGATTATCATGTAAAGTCATTTTTCAATGATATAATTCATAAAAAATGACGTTTTTTTTCCTAAATTTGGAGAAAATGACACCTTTGAAAGACGTCTTTGGTTGTGTTATAAATTGGAATAAAAAAGACGTCATTTTTCCAATGTTTAGAAAAGCTATTTAACAAACAACGTCTTTTTATTTTTTCAAAGACGTATTTTTTTATAAAAATACGTCTTTTTATAATTTCAAAGACGTATTTTTTAAATAAAAATTCGTAAGAAAAAGCTCTAGTTTTATTACAAATAAATACGTCTTTGAGATAATAAAAAGACGTCATTTGTATAACTTTTTTAAACATTGGAAAAATGACGTCTTTTTTGGTTCAAATCTAAAACACGGCCAAAGACGTCTTTAATGACGTCTTTCACAAATATCTTTCAAAGACGTCTTAGAAAGACGTCATTATTTTCAACAGGGAAGACGTCAATCGTTTTAAAAGAAAAATTTGTTTTTGAAAATTTACGTCTTTTATTATGAGTATTTATTGGAAAAATACGTCTTTGAAATTATTTTACTTATAAAAAAGACGTAATTTGGTTACTATATTTCCGGAACATTGAAAAAATGACGTCTCATTTTGTTCCAATCTAAGACACGACCAAAGACGTCTTCAAAGACGTCTTCAAAGACATTTTTCAAAGACGTACTGGAAAGACGTCATTATTTTCAACAGGATACTTTAACGGCATGTCGGAGCTGCAACAGTCGAGTTTTGCTTTTTTTATTCTATCGATATCTTTTTAAATTCTTAAATTAAACAAATATAATGACTTGTCCGCACTAAAGTTATATTAATAAAATCATTTTTGTTAAAATAAAAAATCATTTAGACTTGTTATTTTTTTATGAGCTTGGATTGGAAATTAGATATCAAACTCGACAAACCTAACCTTAAAATACGATATATTGAAAGTTTTTATTAAAACTTTGTGTGTATAATATTTTGGTGGTTTTCTTGAGTTGTCCGCACTAGAGTTTTTTTCTTTATAGCAAAAAAACTCAATTAAACGCATCGTTCATTCATAAGTTAAGATTGGAAATATTATTAGAAGGCGGACAGCTTCATCATGCTCTTAAAACGTGTGACGTGGAAAATACCACGCAACAATAAAAAAATTTTCGGAATAAAAATTTTCTCCCGTCGGCACAAACCACCAACCACCCATGGGCCCAAACGCATATGAGATTTTTTTATTTTATTAATTCCCTTAATTTCTTTTTGTTACGAGATCACAAGACGAAGATTTGATTTTTAACTGACGCGCGTGGTGGCCATTACACACACATCGGTAGCTAATGTATGTGAACATCGGTGCTGCTGTAGCAGCCAGTTGAGCGACTATGTATACACCAATACTACGCAACGACCGCGCGTGCGCTAGGAGTCAAGGATTCAAGAAGATGAGGTACAAGAAAGGAGAATAAGAAATAGATAAGGAGAAAGAGAGATGGAGAGATCCGCAAGCTGGCAGAACGAATTGAGAGTGCTGGCGCATCGATCTCTCGCGCATTAAGCGAAGAGAGAGAAAGGAGATAATCAAGTAAGATGGAAAGAGAGCGTTAGAGAAGGGATCGTCACGATTTTTTTCTCTTAGCTGAGCCTATCTTAGCTGTGCATATACGTACACGTATGTATATGTATGTGTAATATCAGTATGTGTAGACGGTGACGACCAATCTGCGCATAAGAAGACAGAAAAGGACAGAAAATGAAAAGAAAGAGAATAAAATATTAACGAAGAGAAAGAATAAAAATTGCTTTAACTAGTATAAAGAAAATTAAATTAACACTTGTGTGAATTTATAAATGTGCAAGTTAATTAAACAAAATATAGCAGAAAGATATACGCATCTTGAGCGTATGTGTATGTAGTGAAAAGGAAATGACGTTGGACGAATGAAAACCTGTGAAAAGAATTCAAGAGCAGTGATTGGGAGTAAAATAAATTAAATAAAGACAGAAGATAACAAGAAGACAAGAAGACGTGGAGAAGAAGGAAGTAGCCTTTTTAAGAAAGAGAGATTCACTGCTGGTCTTTGCGCTGAGTCGCACGCATTTTGGATTGTCGTCCTCGTGTCGCACCAAAGCTTTTCTCCTTTTGTAATTCGCCGTAACTTTCAAGAGTCACTCTTTTTCTTCGCTGTGCATATTCGGGCAGGAGAAATCTTATTGGACCTGAGAGGATCTGCAACTGAGTCACAGAGGTAGAGAAATAGGAAAGTCCTGGCCCTGGAGACAAGTTTAAAGCAGCAATCAACGTCGCCGGTAGCGACCACCAAGACCCGAAAGAAGCTAGCGATCGAGCGGCCATTATCGCCAGCCAGCCATATTTGACTGGCCATCTTAAGTACCATCGTCGACTGTATCGACCTAGACGGAACTTTAAGTACATCACTGGTGAGTGGGCTGCGCCCGATAAGTATTTACATTTCTTTTTGTAAATCAACGGCTCGCGCCGGTTGATTTTCGATTCAGTGAAGTGGTTTTCTTTTATTCGTGCGCGAGATTTGATTATATAATTGAAGTGATTAACGTAAAAGCGTGATAGAAATTGAAAAGTTTCTAAAAGTTGATTGAACGGGACCGAAAATAACTAAATAAAAATTCATTAAAAATTGTTAAGCGAAGTGAAATTAAAATAAAAATTTTAATTGTTGTATTTGACTTAAATTAGACCGTGAGTGCCGGAGTGTGTGTGCCACGTAGCCATGTATTACCAAAACAGAATCTTGACCGGTTAAGCGTGTTTATTCACCGGTTGAGTGAATAATAATTAAATTGAGATATAAAACATATATCAATAAGTTGATTTCTTTACTTTATTAGTAATCGCGTATTGGATAATAAAAGAAATCTGTTTATTTGGTAAAACGTGGGCATGTATTGAGCGCTGTGAGTGAGAGAGAGAGAGAGAGAGAAAGAGAGAGAGAGAAGCGAAGCGAGCCTAAACGGCGAAACAATTTCCGTGATTAAATTCTAAGATAGTAAATTCATTTTTCTCGAATAAATTAAATTGAACGTTTTTTTTCTTGTTTATTAAGAGACGGGTAAATAAAGACATTAAGTAAACTTAAAAATTTTTTTGTATAGACTGAAAGTAAATTTATAAAGTTTTTTTTTGTGTAAGCTAAATTTTTCTGGGTGTGGGATATGAAAGAGCGCGAATAGGTAGAATTCTAAGTAAGGTTTATTATGACCAAATGTAAAATAAGTTTATTTCTTTAATATAAGTGGAAGTTGAAGTTAAATAATAGTTTTTTTTGTGTGTGTTCCCCCCTCCCATTTTAGGCAAGAATTCTGCTCGAATAGAGCCATCTCCCAATCCAAGCCAGCCTGGGACTCGTGTTTACTGCTAGCTAGTTGGTGGTGTACCTGGCGCCCTTTCCACAAATAAATTCTTTTGATACACCGATTTTGCTTGTGAGAATCGGTTTACGAATAGACTTAATATATTTATGTAAAAGATATAGAATATTAAATTTATTGAAATTCTCACATCGCAAACGGAATATGGAAGATAAACATGTATTGTTTTATTCCTTAAATATCACGAATTAAAATAATTCTTATTAGTAATTTTAAAGTGTTATGTATGATGTAAATAATTCTATATTCAATAATTTTTAATTTTAGTAACAGGAAATGCCGCCCGAAAAGATATTAATAATTACATTTTCTGCGAAATATTGTCCTTAAATCGAGTAGGTGAAATATCAGTCTTAGTACCAAAAAAAAGACACTGGGCATCGCAAATTTATGCTCTTACTTCATAATATAATAGTACCAACATTGATCCCTAAAATTCAAGCTATAGTACTAATTGAAATTATATCGTCTCTCTTTATTTAAGTACCTTAGTACATAAATTAGATATACTTGATGTAGAATCTATTTTAAACAATACTTTCCTTTCTCCGTACAGTTAGTTCTAGTAAACGTCAAAAACTGTTTACGATTATTTCATGGTTCGTGATTGAAACACGCGATTAAAAAGAATGAATTTCTATTATATTTTTTCATTGATTCTAATGCAATTTAGTAGAACAAATTCTTAATTCATCATGATGTAATTTGTATTTAAACAATTTTTTATGCACATCGTAACTTCCATTAATCTTTTTTATAAAAATATAAAAATTTAATTTAGTACAAAACTACAATATCAAAATTCATAAGTTGTAGCAATTCTGTTTTATTTTAATATTGGCTAATTTTTACATAATAATATAATATATGAAAATTCAACCGAGCGACGTTAGGAGCGAGGTATTTTTTGCTAGTTCATAAATTAAACAAATATAATGACTTGTCCGCACTAAAGCTATATTAATACAATCACTTTTGTAAAAATAAAGAATCATTTGGACTTGTTATTTTCTTATGAGCTTGGATTGGAAATTAGATATCGAACTCGACAAATCTAACCTTAAAATACAATACATTGAAAGTTTTTATTATATCTTTGTATGTATAATATTTTGGTGGATTTTTTGAGTTGTCCGCACTAGAGTTTAATCTTACAAACTTTTTCTTTGTAGTAAAAAAACTCGATTAAACGCATCGTTTATTCATAAGTTAGGATTGGAAATATTATTAGAAGGCGGGCAGCTTCGTCATGCTCTTAAACGTATATTCTAAGTTTTTATTAAAATTGTGTAAAAAGGGTGAAATATGCACTCGAACATCGACGTAAACGGCCAAGCGCGCAGTTCACAGCAAAAAGTGAGGATGGAGGAGAAAGGATATATATAACTCCAAAATCTGAAAATACCTTTAGATTTCATAATTCGTGAAATCTGAATAGGATATCAGATTCTTCGGTAAAAAATACCCTAATTAGAAAAAACACTTTAATATAAGTGCATTAATCGCCAAAAACAAGCCAGTTAAAAGCTGGTATATCTATATATATATCCTTTCTCCTCCATCCCCACTTTTTGCTGTGTACCGCGCGCTCCATCGTTTACGTCGATGTTCGAGTGCATATTTCACCCTGTTTACACAATTTTAATGAAAACTTAGAATATACGTTTAATAGTATATTGTTTCTAGTTTTTAAAACCGTTTTAAAGATGTATGTACGACGTTCTCAATCGGTAATATAAAGAAGGAAAAAATACCGAAAAAAAATTGCAATTGCGCAGAAACTAATTATCCGATAGTACCTGCCTTTGGCATGTTAAAAGTAGCTATAATTATCTACTACTGTGCCAAATTTCAGCTCTTAATATTTATAAACAACAGAGCTATGAATTTTTCAAATAAATGAAAAAGTTTCCGGTTTTTCCGAATTTTTCTCGGTTTGAATAAACCGATCGGGTCGTTTGACCTCTCGATTTGTTGATAATTTAATTCTCTACAACTTTTTCATTGACACTAAACTAATTAATAAATCATAGTTCCTAGTCCAAAACATATAAGTATACATCTACGGACTATCTTTTAAATGATTGCATAGGTCGTTGCCGGTTACTAATTTTGGCAGAACAATACCCTATTTTGACTGGTCTATACTGCAAATAGACTAGACGATGGCTACCAAAATTAGAAAACGATTTATCACCTCCTGCCTTTCAGATTTCTATTATTTTTCAGGTAAAAGTAACTGATAATCAGTGTTTTTATTATCTCCTCTCGTGTAGATGGCACTAATATCGAATTTTAGAAATGTCTGGAAAACTTGCCATAAAAAACTTATACTGCCTGCCTTTTATTTAATGATAAAGTTTGAATAAAAATACTGCCCGCTATCCTCAAGGCAGACACTGCTGGCGCTTACTAAGTATCGATGTAGATTTTTCAAATGGTTAAAAAATAAATCAACTCGAAATGATTTATTACTGTCTGCCAAAGATGGATTATGTTTTCTTAACTTAATCAATGCTAAGAAAATTATTGGCAGATATTTTTCTATGATATATAATTAAATGTAAATTTTTAAATATGTTATTATTTTAAGTTTATCACAAACAATTTATTACCACTTGAAACTTATTTTAAAATAATAATTATAATACGACTTTATTATCTGTCAAATTGGCAGACAAATAAATTATGTTTATAATTGCAATAGGCATAAATGAAATTGTTGAACATAATTTAAAAATTTTTTCATTTATTCCCGTCTGCCTTTTATTCTATTATAAAGTTTGAATAAAAAAACCGCCCGCTAACCTCAAGACAGACATTTCTGGCGAGCACTAAGTATTGGTGTAGATTTTTCACATAGTTAAGAAATAAATCAACTCGAAATAATTTATTACCGTCTGCCAAAGATGGATTATGCTTTTTTTTTAAATTAATCAATGCTAAAAACTTATTAGCAGACATTTTGCTATGATATATAATTAAAAGTATATTTTTAAATATGTTAATATTTTAAGTTTATCATAAACAATTTATTACTACTTGAAACTTATTTTAAAATAATTTTAATACGACTTTATTAATTGTCAAATTGGCAGACAAATAAATTATATTTATAATTGCAATAAGCATTAAGAGCAGGTCGTATATATCTGTCCTTTTCTAATCAAAGAATTAATATTTTTAAAAAACCTAATAATTTTAGCAAAAAATAAAGGGACAACCGGTAAAAGTTAAAGGTAAGTCAATTTTTTTACAATAAGTATTTTATAAATATATTTTATAATTGAAAAATCTCAAATTTAATAGAAAATGTTCTTGAATTTTTTTTCAATTTTTGGAACTGATTATGTAGCAAAAACTTAATAAAAATACTTAATTTTTCTGTAATAATAAAATATGATTATTTCTTTTTTAAATATGTTTATATTTTTTCTTAACGGCAGGCCGGAGTAGAACCTGATACCGACCGAGTAACAATTGAATTGTTTGTTATTTACTCAAGTATTAAACGGTGTATCTTCAAAATAATGGTTGATCGCAATAGATATTATTATTATGAATATCTATGCACAAGAAAAAAAAATCTACTGATTTGTTTTTGAGAAAAGTAAGGAACGCTGAAGTAAAAGATTATGTTTATAATATTTTCGCGTTCCTTACTTTTCTCAAAAACAAAGCAATAGATTTTTTTTTCTTGTGCATAAATATTTGTAATAATAATATCTATTGCGCATAACCTTCAATTTGCAGATACACCGATTAATACTTGAGTAAATAACAAAAATGCCAATTAGACAAGGACAGCGAATCCGGCCTGCTCTTAAGGGCATGACAGAGCTTGCTATCTACTAAAATAATTCATTAATATTTTAATTCCAAGTTCACGAGTAAACGGTGCGTTAGATCGAGTTCTTTCATTACAGTAAGAAAATTTGTAATACTAAACTTGAGTGCGGACTACTTACAGAATTTACCAAAATATCATACATAAAAAGTTATAAACAATTTTTCGAAATATAGTATTTTGAGGTTAGGTTTATCGAACTTGATATCTAATTTCCGTTCCAAGCTTATAAAAAAATAACAAGTCCAAATGATTTTTTATTTTAACAAAAATTATTGTATTGACATAGCTTTGGTGCGGACAAGTCATTACGATTGTTTAAACTACGAATTTAAAAAGATATCAATAAAATAATAAAAGCAAAAATCGTGTCCAGCAGCTGCGACATCCCGTTAAGAGGAGGCCGTATCATTCTGTCCTTGTCTAATCTAAATTTTCGTTATTATAAACAAATAAAATATTTTCATAGAAAAGTAAGAGAACTGCCTAATAGAGCAAAAGACAGGCAAACGATTCTTTTCTATGAGAAAATATAAAATTTTTATTATTTTTCGAGTGAAGTCTGAAACGCAAAAACAATCGAACTTGATTGAGTTGATTGAACTGTTTTTTCGTTTCAGACTTCATTCGAAAAATAATCAAAATTTCATATTTTTTTATAGAAAAGAATCGTTTGCTTATCTTTTGCTCTATTGGGCGGTTGTCTTTTTTTTTCCTATGAAAATATTTTATTTATTTATAATAACGAAAATTTAGATTAGACAAGGACAAAATGATACGGCCGCCTCTTAAGGAAGAGTCAGAATCAGATCCAGAAAACCAAGATAAAGACATTAATTTTATTATAAAACAAAGTGCTGTTCTAAATGATTCATCAGACAATGAAGAAAATAGTGATGTAGACGGTGATGAAGAAAGTAATGTTAGCAACGATGATACTGATCAAAGCATAGACAATGATGACGTTGGTGACGATGACGATAATCTCAATAACGATGGTAATGAAGTCATGGAAGAATAAGAAAGCACTCAATGTAATATATTAATAATAATAGAAGTTAAATAAAATATTGTTATTTAATTTCATTACAATTTTAAATCAATATAAGTAGTAGATAAGCTATAAGCATACCGGATCACCTTCGTTTTGGATCACCCCCTCTCTCCTCAAAGTAATCCAGAATCCGTACGCATTGTAGATCATCTCAGTGATCTAGAATCCGAACGTGATCCAGAATGCCTATAGCGTTTTCTACTATTTTTTTTTCTTTTGTTTCTTACAAATGATTTTGTGAGAGATAGGATAATTTCATGAGTTTGACATTGTGTGGTGCACAGACAGTTTTATAAATTGGATTATGGTTTGTGCATATGGTATCGCACTTGAAAGATGGGTTTAATGGATAGCCGTATTGATTGATGTTATAAGCAGGAAACTTGAATCGTAACAGCCATTTTCGTTCATAACAAAAATTTTAGTAGCATTATGTAAATATTCACGAAGTAAGTATGCAATTTAAGAGTAGTCAAGCCCACCAGTATTCCAAGCTATTTCATGATTATGTTTGAGGCGAATATTTTCTTCTTGCAGTTCGTCAGAGAGCCTTTTCCATGAAAGAGATTTTTTCAACAGATGAACAATGAGATCGCCACTGTCGTTAAGAGGAATGATGGCTATTTTCTTTAGAACACATTTACTACCCATTCGCTTAAAACCAATCATGTATACAGCATATTCAATTTAGAAATATTAATTTTTTTTACGAAACGTGGTTTCTCCAATTGATTTGAAGTTTTTACAGTCCAGATGTGTTTATTTGTTGTTGGAAGCAGAGGATATTCAAATAACTCCCAAGAACGAAAACTCATAGAAATAGGATTATCTTTGCCAATGAAATTTAAAAGCTGGATTTTTTGTTTATTTGATGCAATAACATATGGCATTAACCACTCTATCTTTGATATTTTTATTTGATAAGTTTCATATGTGGTTACATTGTTGGCTAAAGTACCTTCCTGTATTATAGCATTCAGGTCATTTCTTGATCTTATGAGAATGAGTTCATGTTGCATATTAACAACAATTTTCTTGCAATCTTCTGCGAAGCCTAAAATCATATTTAGAGGGATAAAAACGTCAAAATTTCCATGATCATCTACAATTGTTTTGTTTCCTTCTTGAACACCAAGCCAGCCTGCATTTTCTAATGTTAGTATCTGATTTGGATTAAATGAAGTGCATCCCTTCATGAGACTACTCAGACCAACATTTTTACTTTTATCTATCTCTACATCATTAAGTTCATATCGAATTTCATCAAACAGATGACAAATGACATTGTTAACGATATTAGTTTTAGTTAGTGCTTGTCCATCTGGTTTTTGTAATTTTCCACATGCATGGATGTAACTACATGATGGTAAGAGGCATAAATCTTGATGCTGAATAGAAATACGAATTTCATCACTGTTATTAAAACTTAATGTAGAGTATGGTTGATGTGCGTGAACCTCATAATGAGCAATAGACTCATCGAATGCGACACCTGATTGAATGCTTAAAATTTCGTCCATTTTTCTGGAAGCAGCAGAGAATGATACAATTTATATTTTTCCACATACTTTGAGACCTATGCTTTTGAGAAACTGGATGCGCTTCCGTGTTAACGGTTTGAGTACCTTTGGATGACTGATGGTGGATTGACATGATTGCTGACTTATATGCACACTTGAATTGCAAACAATTCCCATTATACAGATTTTATGTGAAGTCTAATAGTAATTTCCTCTCCTCAGAAATTCACTAAATTTCCGTCTTGATCAACGATTCGGATTTGAAGATGATCTATACTCTTAACATTGAGTGGTAAATATATGACATGCGATGGAACTTCTATGATTTTATATCCTGGAGGAACTTTTGGGAAAAACTCATGGAACGTGTAAACTTTTTAGTCGTTGATGTAAGCACCTGCAGTAATATTACACTCTACTCTGAGTGCGTCTATTTTCAATATCTTTACAGGTAAATCAGAGCTGTGATGAATGTTTTCATGAAGAACGCGACGAGTGAAACCGAGAAGACTGCCTATTGAATCGCGAGGTCTAAGATCTATCTGATGACTGCAATAAATTTCACTTCTGAGAGTATTGTTGTTAGCTTTTAAGGAAAACTCGATTTCTTTTGATTTCAAATCTTTTTGCAATAATTGATTAATAGCACCAATTTCATAACTGCTAGTAGGAATAGTAATAATCTTCTCTCCGTTTATATAAAGTTTATTATTCAAATCGTCAACATTGGGAATCGAGTTGAATGTTAAAAGTTCAACTAAACCCAAAACAAAATTCTTATGCTGTGGTAGTTCTATTGAAGAAAAATATTGCGCTTCTAAGACAGTAGATTTGCATGAAAGACTCAAAGTGAAACTATCTTCCATGACTGTTTGAAAAAGAATGATCCTGCTTGTCTGAAAACTCTTCTTTTATAGTCTTTCACACAAGAATTAAAGACAAAGATGTCCACAAATAAATGAGTCAAAATTCTGATATCTTTTATAGTTGTATTTTATTTTTTTCTCGTTAAAATATAACATGAGATCTGTAGGGGGTTTAAGATCACCAAAACTATCAAAATAAATCACTGCAGAACCTCGTTTTCGATAACATACCCAGTGAATGCCTTTGCTTTGAAAATCATCTAAGTTAATTATAGCAGATTCGTTATGCCATAGGTCATCAAAAGGTAGATAATTTCTTATAAAAATACCTCAAAAATATGGGATTTGCATCATATGAGCATACTTTACAAGATCAAAGTCAGTCAGTACATGATTTGGCAAAGTTAAATCGAAGTTTTTTTTTTTTTAACTTGACCATGACCGATATGAGGTTTCATAAATAATCCCATTCCAGTTTTATATGGTTTAAGATAGAGACCTTTTCCTAGAGCAATAGCTTCCATAGTTTTATTATGCCTCTTACTTTCTTCATAATTTTTCTGAGCAGCTTTAGCCTCATTCACTGCTTTAGCTATTCCAGCAGCTCCTCCAGCCAGAGCACCAGTTACACTTACTAGGAGAGTATCAGACCTCCGGATCACGGATTTTGCTCAAACTTTGAGATAAGTTTTCAGATGTCAAAATATGAAAGGGAACAGAATTTTAGATCCCAACGCTCAATATTTCCCTAGTTACAGGCAATTTTAAAAAATCACTAAAAAAGTTACTAGATTTTCAAACGCATATAGTTCCTTAGCATTGATAACTAGGAGCTTGAAAGTTTTTTTAAATGAAAGCTGAGCTCAAATCCTTTCGAAATAGTAGTTATAGTATATCAAAATATTATTTTTTCCCAAAGTTATAGCGTAATAAACATTAGACCGAATTTCAGGTTTTGTTATTAATTAATGTTTTAAAAAAGAAAATCAGGTCCAATGTTTATTACGCTATAACTTTGGGAAAAATAATACTTTGACATGCTATAACTACTATTTCGAAAGGATTTGAGCTCAGCTTTCATTTAAAAAAAGTTTCAAGCTCCTAGCTATTAATGCTAAGGAACTATATGCGTTTGAAAATCTAGTAACTTTTTTAGTGATTTTCTTTAATTGCCTGTAACTAGGGAAATATTGAGCGTTGGGATCTAAAATTCCGTTTCCTTTCATATTTTGACATCTGAAAACTTATCTCAAAGTTTGAGCAAAATCCGTGATCCGGAGGTCTGATACTCTCCTAGTTAGTGCTGCGCACGATGGTATGAGAAAAGGCAGAGCGCCACCTATTTTTGATAGAACAGGTAGAATACGTGGAATGATAATTTTTTTCTTACCGCCAACGATCTTAAGAGCTTCACGTGCACCTTTCAAAGCAGACTGAATAACTTTGCGAGAACGTTTACTTGGTTTTAATGATTTTTTACTTGCAGTTACTAATTTACTCAATTCTACACCCATCCCTGTCTTTCCTTTTGATTTCATAGCATTTGCAACAACACAAGTAGTTGCTTTTTTGCTAAGACTTGCATTTTTGGCTTTAACACGCTGTCAAGCTTTATCAGCGAGCTTCATGTCAGCTACTTTTCGATCAGCATTTTTATCAGGATCAAATATGTCATGTTCTTTGCATGCTTGATCAAGTGGATTGATACCTGTATCACCTCTTTTTAGACGCTTTTTCAGTTTTTTTCCGGGACCACAATATTGATATCCAGGAATATGTATTTCAATAGGTAAGTTATTGATTACTTTATCAAGTAACCCTTTACCCTTGGGATGCTTCTGTGATTTGTGTACGAGCATCTCTCTTCGAGTGCTGATTTACAACTGATGATTAAAATATAAAACAAGCGTTTATATTTTGAAAAGGTCAATCTTAGATTTGACTTTGTTACGTAAGCATGGATTTTACTGAGCAAAACGTCAAACTTCCCGTCACCAACTTTGATTTTGAGAAAACAAAAAGAATAAAGCGACACGGAGAGTTACTTCCAGATAATATACGAGCAGTATTCCTTGGCCCATCGAACTGTGGATAAACTAATAGTTTATTGGCTCTCATTACACATCCTAATGGTCTTAGATTCGAAAATTCGTATGTATACTCTAAATCCTTTAATCAACCGGAATACCAATTTCTTCAAAAAGTTTTAGAACCAATTAAAGGTATATCATATCTACCGTTTAGTGAACATGCATCTGTAGTGTCTCCAGATGAAGCCCTACCTAATTCAATTATGATTTTTGATGATGTGGCTTGTGAGAAGCAGGTTATCGTCAGAGCTTTTTTCTGTATGAGGCTATTAAAAAAAATATTCTTTATTAAAAAAAGAGAGAGATGATTTTGAAAAGGTTATTGGTGATACTTTAAAACCAGTAATTACACCACTCGCAAAGCTTGTCGATTCAATAACTGAAAGTGTATCACGTTCTAATCACATTGCGGCTATAGACAGTAACAGAAAATCGGCAAAAAAAAGATTGAGATTCGATCAATCAAGTTATATTGTAAACGATATTAATAATTCGGGTTAGGCGTTTGATAACGATGCTTCTAATGACGATGATTTTTCTCCGATAAATAGCACAATGATGAATTCATCATTCAATTCTGCAAATTCATCATTTGAATCTATATGTTCCCCATTTGTATCTGCGCATAAAGAAACTGAACCGACAGACTTTTTATCAATGCTGAATTGAAGCTGCAGCAAAATCGATAACATATACGGAGTGAGAAAAGTCAGTAGGGTATACATGATAGGTGATTCACAAATTCAATTTGATGATAAAATAATAAAAGTAAAAGATTTAAGTTTCCCTAAAAGCAATGATCTAATGGAATTGCTTTTCAAAAAAGAACCAGATGATAATCTTTCAAGTACAATAGATCGCAAGAACTATCGCATTATCCTGGAAGCAACAAATGTCCATAGAAAAAGACATAGCAAAAATGAGAATATATGCTCTTCGATCGCAGTAGAATGTCTACCAGCGGAGGAGGTCTCATACCTAAATATAAAATAGCAAAAAAGAATACTTCCATAGATCTAGTCTACTGGGATGATCCAAATGAGCTTGTTGAGAGACTACGATTATTAATAGCCGAACGATCTGCTGGAAATAATAATCACAACAATAAAACCCAATCAATTATAGAGGAACTACGTGAAGCCGGACATATATATTGACGCATACAATTTTCAAATCAATAGTAGTAACATGAATCTCGATGTGTTTGGAAGAAAACTTGAGGCCTCGCAAGTAAGTCGTGGTCGTCGAGGTATTGGATTCAATTTTACATCAGATGGTAATTTTAATTTAGAAAATAAGCGGCTTCGCAATATTGAAGAGGCTAATCATCCAAATGATGCGATTAGTTTGAATTCACTAAATAATATCCTACAGAAAGAAGTTGATTACTTATCTTCTAAAATTATAGAAGTTGCTAAAGCTATACATGAATATGAGAACAAAGTTGAAATATATAAAACAGAAATAGACGAAAAATTAACTTATCTCTATGATATGACTCAACGAAATTTTGCAAGTATTGAATATATAATTAAAGAAAGGAATAGACAATCGGATATTGCTAAAGTTGAAGTTTAAGATGGAACGTCAAAGAGTAGTTGAAGAGCTACACAAGCCAGCACGTCACAGGTACAAGCGAAGAAAATATGACATACGCGGATTAGATGAGACTTGGCAAGCTGACCTTGTAGAAAGGATACCTTATTTTAAGGAAAACAAAGGTTTTCGCTACTTACTAACTGTTATAGATATATTTTCTAAGTATGCATGGGCTGTAGCAGTCCAATCGAAGAGCAACAATGATGTTACTCTAGCAATGAAATCAATATTAAAACAAGGACGGATGCCATCGAATTTACAAACTGACCAAGGAAAATAATTCTACAATTTCAACTTTAAGAATCTTATGAAAAAGTACAAGATAAATCACTACTCTTCACATAGTAATCTTCATGCAAGCATATGTGAGCGCTTTAATAGAACTTTAACAAATGCAATGTGGTTAGAATTCAGCCAACAAGGAAGTTATAAATGGTTGGATATTCTGCCTGAGTTAGTAAAAGCATACAATTCAAGAAAACATTGGACAATAGGAATCGAGCCTGAAAACGTTACGAAAATAAATGAAAAAGAAATCAAGAAAAATTACCCAACTGAAAAAAGACCTGTGAAAAAACCAAAATTCAAAGTAGGAGATAAAGTGCGAATAAGTAAGATAAAACAAGTTTTTAAAAAAGGTTATACACCAAATTGGTCAACTGAAATTTTCACAATAACAAGAATTGTTAAAACCAATTCTATAACTTACCATGTCAAAGATTATTATGATGAACCCGTCTCTGGCGGCTTTTATGAAACGGGAATTCAAAAAACTATGTATCCAGAAATTTATTTGCTAGAAAAAGTTTCAAAGAAAAGTGGTAAACGTGTATATGATAAGTGGTTAGGTATAAGTAGCAAGCATAATAGTTGGATAGATAAAAATGAGATTATCTGAATAAGTTAAGATGTATTTTACAAAGTATTTTAGTGTAATAAATAAAAAAGAAAAAATTTAATTTTATTATGTTCATTAATTTAAGTTATGTATACATATTTTTATTGTTGAAATTTTCTTTTTATGATTCAATATAAATATAATAATTATAAGTTGTGGTGATAAATAAAAACAATTATATAATGTTTAATAATTTTCATTTATTCATGTATTCTTATTATGAACAATTTACAATAAATAGTTTGAAAAAATAATTTGATGAGTATATTTTATTTATTTTAAGCCCGATCGAATTTAAAAGAAGATCCTCCCAGGTATATTGCAATCAGACGGAGTTTATTTGCATTATCACAGAGATTGTAGAAAAATTCTTCATCTTTTAGGATTGCAGATGAAATCTTCTCTGGTAAGAAGACTTAAAAGCTTTGGTCGAAATCTGCTACGATCTTGGTACTAAATCTTGTCTTGACTTATTCTGGTGCAGTCACCATGTACTGCTGGTCTTTTTCCAAGTCTATGACTTTTTTCTTTGGCAGGAAGTCGCTTCCAGCAATCTTGTTTAAAGCAGATAAATCCATTCTGAAAACAAGAAAAAGTAAAGAAATTAAAATTTCTGTTAGAGAAAAATTTTGATGGAAAAAAATAATTTTTTTTTGGTAAAAAATAAATTGCAATTTACTCAAAAAGTTGGTCGATTTTAGATTTCTTTGTGCAAGGTTGATCGTCCTCAAGCTCTTCGATTACTTGAATGCGCTCCTCATCGTGGTCTGTTAGTTGATATAGCCCATTCCCCACTTCGAAATGTCTGCCTTTTTCGTTGCTACTCTTAATATATCCTTTTTTTCTCCCTCCTGGGAACTTGCCCCCTCCATTGATGGATGCCAGTCATTCATGAACTCCTCTAACACATCATGCTCAATGATAATTCTGCTCGCCTTCATAAAGTGTCATCCCTACTCGCTCTGCACTATTTTCATTAGTTGCTTCATCCCTTCTCTCGATTTCCCTCTCTCTTTCATTCTCTGTAACATCCATCTCTACTCGTGTATCTCCCCTCCTTATTTCTACCTCCCGCTCTTTTTTTTCAGCAGACATTTTTCTTGCATATTCCCTCTCTACTTCAAGTGCAGCTTGCGCGATCTGTATTTCTTCAATTTTATAATGTCCCCAAGGTAAAGTATCTGTACTATCAGGCAATAAAAATCTCTTATCATCGTGAGGACTTAGAGCAATTTTTCGCTGTTTTTCAGTATGCACTGTATGCAATTTTTAACGGATATTGCACTGTTCACGGTATATAATAGTGAGATCCTGAAGACAGCTTCGGTAATCCTCAAAAGTAATTGATTTTTTAACAACACTAGACTTTATACCTTTGGCTTTCTTCATCATTTCTCCTCCATCGATTGAAATACTATACATTTCGCTTCGTTATCCTATAAATTCTATCATTATCTTACCATTACATTCGTCTTTCATCAAACCCGGAACTTTTTTATTAACTCGAGGAATTTTAAACGGATTATTTTCTTCATAATCGGAAGTATCAAATTTAAGTATGTCCTCTTTCATTATTTTGTACATGTCAACGTCCTCAACTTCGTATATGAGACTATCAGTATCGATATACAAAAGTTTGCATTTGTCTCCAACTCGCTTTTTCATATACGAATAATGAAAATCACAAACTAATGTTTTTGATAATTCTAAAATGCAAAATCCAACATAAATTGGTTTCTTGATTGTGATGCTCGTTCTCTTCATTTGAATAACAACCAAATTCTCATAAAAAATAGCACAGCTGTAAAAATTTGGTAGAGCTATGCGTGCTTCTGCTCCATATCTACCAGTGAATTCATTTACCAATCGGACATCAACTCGAGACCGCTCTCGCTCAATGCACTTTCCATAGACACCATTAATTAACAATCTATAAAAAAGTCTTTCAAATTCGTTCTTTGCCTGCATTCTTTTTTGTGTATTCAATTCCACATAAGGTTCGAGCCGTGCCTTTTGCTCAAAACTTAAAATTCTATGCACTTTTTTCAGTCGAAGCCCATTTTCCAACACTTGTCTGAGTGTCCGATAGTAAATAACATATCTCTCCTTGTTCTTCAAAGTAGTGAGAAGTTTCTTTTGTTTCGAGCCATGTAGTGCAATATGCTCTGCGCAGAATGGAAAATCTCGATGTTCATCGTGTATTTCCTCAGGATACTCCAAATCTACTTCAGCAATATATCCAATATCTGAATCTGGCGGTGCGTCGTAAAAGTTTGGATTCGTCTCATATTCTACCCATTTGAATTTTCCAACTGGCAAATACTGAACCATTGCCCATCCATAAAGACTATTAATATCAAAGTACATAAGTGTTTTCATATTTTGTTTTTCATCATACGAAGAGCCTATATATGGATTGTTCGCCTTGGCATAGCGATTACAGCATTGACTTACTAGGAGAGTGTCACACCACCGGATCACGGATTCCGCTTAAGCTTCGGGATAAGTTTTCAAATGATAGAATATGAAAAAAGCTAAAATTATAGTCACAAACACTCAATATTTCCCTAGTTACAGGCAATTAAAGAAAATCACTAAAAAAGTTACGAGATTTTTAAACGCATATAGTTCTTTAGCATTGATAGCTAGAAGCTTAAAACTTTTTTTAAATGAAAGCTGAGCTCAAATCCTTTCGAAATAGTAGTTATAGCATGATAAATTTAATGTTTTCCCAAAGTTATAGCGTGATAAATATTGGACGTGATTCTTTTTTTTTAAACATTAATTAATAACAAAAGCTGAAATTGGGTATAATGTTTATTACGCTCTAATTTTGGGGAAAAATAATATTTTGATATGCTGTAACTACTTTTTCGAAAGGATTTGAGCTTAGCTTTAATTTAGAAAAAGTTTCAAGCTTCTAGCTATCAATGTTAAAGAACTATATGCGTTTAAAAATCTAGTAACTTTTTTAGTGATTTTCTTTAATTGCCCGTAACTAGGGAAATATTGAGTATTTGTGACTGCAACTTTAGCTTTTTCCATATTTTATCATCTGAAAACTTATGCCGAAGTTTGAGTAAAATCCGTGATTCGGAGGTGTGACACTCTCCTAGTTAGTCCTGCCCGAATACCTGCTTCAATGAACATCAACGTATCTATATTTGTAAGAAGCTCTAGTTCTACCTTCGTCATTTTTAGCGCTGCTGAAAATGTCAAGCCTGGAGATGTACAAAAGTGAGCTGGACATAAACTGTAAGCTTTGAAAGATGTTTCTCGAAAACTTTCAAATACATCTGCCAATAGTAAAACATCTGTTTGTAAGTATAAATCCGAATACTCGCCTAATGTCCTTATATTGCACTTACGCCAGACTTAAATAGCATGCTCATAGTCTTCATCATCAATATGAGAATCGGTGAGTTGGTTATAAAACTGGTTTTTCTCTGGCAATTTCGTAACTAATAATTTATCCAATCCATCTACAAAATCATATGGAAATATGCCTTCACGTTTGACAAAATCAATTTTCTTATCTGTAAATCCATCCGTTCGAAACTCTTTTATCAATATCGGCACATTTTTCAAGTATGATGCAAGCTTTTCTAATGGCGAAGAAAGAAAACGCCAAGAATCTATGAATCTAAAACTTAGGTCACTGCCATCTATATATTTTGTAAAAGAAATATATTTTTCCTTATTATGTGGCAATAGCGTAACTCGTCCTCATATCAATGAAAATGTGGCTATCTCTTTCAAAGTGAAGTGTGTATCGTAATTGAGGTTATGAAAAACCACAGGAATAAATTTTGAATACTTGCAATTTAAATTACATGAATTATGCGCTGCATCTCTAAAATTAATGTAAAAAAATAGATATTTTTAAAAAATTTGCATGATAAAGTAAATTTTTTTTTCATTGAAATATAATTATAATTAATATCTTACCGTCCTGTGAGATGACAGTGATCTCGTACTGCGAGTTCTCTATCACGGATTAGTTTCCGGTATATGTGACAAATGGTTGACCTCTGGAAAGATAATTCTTCTAAATCCGTAAGTTTTAATGGTTTCGGATTCTTGTAGAGTTTATCAATTTCCTCACTGATTGATTTTAATTCTTGAACAAACCATTGTGCAGGAGTCTGTCCATCTTTGATATTTTTTCTATATGACTTATAAGCAGATGAGCTGTCATCAAAGCTACATTTTATATAATATCCAATGCTATATGCTTCATGAAGTTGGAAGGCAGTCTCATTCATTGTAGGCTTCAGTAAAAATTCAAATTCAGCATAAATAATAAAAGGAACTTTTTCGCTCTTATAATAATCTTGAAATTTCAGAATGTTGTTCTGAGAGTCAGGTAGATTAATTCGACAATAATTCAAATTTTTATAATCATTTTCATGAACTTGCAATCTTTCTCCATTATAAAAGACTTGTAAACATCTTTCACAATGGAATGATTTTACATTTGTCTTAGATAGTTGAGATCTCAGAAGACGAGACATGTTTTTTATCCAAACGTAGTGGTATTTAGATAAACTCCTATCATCAGAATGATTATCTTTTTCATTCTCACCGATGTAAAAGTCTTGGATGATGAGTAGATTGACATGCTTTTCCTTTTTTTCCGATGTAATGTGGCAAGGTGATACTTCAAACTTTTGTCCAAACTTCTTCAACATGTATACATTTACTGAAATATAATTCAGTTCTTCAAATTTTGGAACATTTTTAAGTGTCACTGTAAATTCTATGTTATTAAATTTCAACTTGTTCTCATGCTTGCTATTTTAATTAGCTCTTTTAGTATCAGTTTCACTTGGATATATTACTGAGAGGATAGCATACTTGTAACATTAATTGTCACTGTTACGAACATTGACACATGCTTTTTTCTTTTGTATAAATGGTGGTAGAGGAATGTACGAGCTGCTTTTGATCGGAAAATATTTTTTCGTATTTATACTCAGACTTATAATACTTTTTAGTGCCCAGCCAGAATCTTTTTTCTGAAATTTTTCTATCAGTGTTAAAATAGAATCTTTGATATTAATTTTGAACCATTCTTCTAGATCCGTTGACATGAAAATTGAAGTACTTGTGGTTGTAAAATATTTAATATCTTTTAATTCTTCACTACTTTTCTGTATGGAAAATTCTGCGGTGAAATCCGAATTCTCTTTCAGAGCACTATATTCTTCTAAGCATGACTGTACATGTACTTTAAAGAGTTTTTGGGTGTCGTTTAAAAAACTTAAAATATCCACATGATTCATATTTACCACTACGCCAGTTCTAATTCTGTTTTCGAAAGCTGACTGCACATCTCGCCATACAACAGAAGCTTCTGTTCCTTCAGATTGCAGACCAGCTCCTCGTTGAAGATGATGTTCAAATTGAACTTGAATACCCGAAAGATGTTACACACAAGTTTGATATCTCTGCTTTTCTCCTCTTGTTATTTTTATTATTTTGATAAATTGTAATACGTCGTTGTACTATTCCTTTAATGCCAGACAGGGTTCTACCCCAAGGCCAAATAAATAAGTCAAAGTCTAAGTCTAAATCTTGTAAGATCAGAATTGACAATTTTTTCATTTAATTTTTCTAAACTACTATTGCACATATCTATCCAATAATGGAGATCAGTATTGTTCAGTTCATTTATATTTTGTGAAGTATCACGAAGTAGTTGCTCAAGACGTTCAAAGAAATCAATTGAAGACATTTTTTTTCTTTTTATTCAAAATAACCTTTCACAAACACAAACTTTCACAATTAGTGAAGTTTAGTCCCGATGACTATGTACACTCACGACTCGTCTGACGAAGTATGCTCATCCAGAAAACTTCAGTCCTTTTTAAAGGTAAAGTTAACATAAGGAGAGATGGAAAATTCAATTGAGTAACCAATAGTAAGACGGAGTGCAAGTTTTTCAGAAAAAAGAGAGGTTTTTTCATGGGTAGGGACGAATTTCTTACCCTTTTTAACCTATTAAAATCATTTCTTAGTTTTAACCAATGGGGGTTGAGCGATTTTCCATCGTCCAATCTTAAAAAGTTAGAGGCGGAGTTACTATCATCTTTTAGTTTAACCAGTGAAAACTGACCTATTTACCATCGTCCAATCTTAAATAAGTAAGAGGGGGAATTGCTTGTCACAAACTTACGATTTGCAAATTTTCTATTCTCATTTCCTGATATTAATTCATACTGAAACATCCAAGCTACGAGATGGCTAGAACTCGTGATTACGATATGCTGTTCAAAAATTATATCATGCAGTCTGCGCAAGAAGAAAGCATTTATATATGTGATATTCAAGGTTTTCAAAGAATATCAGAGGATTCTTTTATTTTCAAAGATGTTAATTTCCTCAATTTTAGAAAAACAGCTTTACCCACAGTCTATGTTTTCAAATCTCCAATTACATGGGAGGAACTAAATACAGAAGAAAAATGCCTGGCTCAGTGGGTGGAAAGGTTTCATCACGGTATAGCATGGAATTCCGGAGATATTTCATATCATCGTCTACGACGTGTTTTCCAAATCTGTTTGTAAGGAATCAAAAAATTATTCGTCAAAGGAGAGCAGAAAGTGCAATAGTTGAAAAATCTTTTACCAAGTGTGTAAGTAAAAATATATTTAAATTTTTTATATTAAAATTAAACATTTTCTTAATACTTTTTTATATTTTTTCATACTTTCTTTATACTAATTTATACTTTTTTATACTTGGTTTATACTTTTTTTATACTGTTTTATACTTTTTTATACTTTTTTATACTTTTTTTATACTTTTTTATATTTTTTTATACTTTTTCATACTTTTTTCATAATTTTTATTATTTTTTTCATACTTTTTAATACTTTTTAATACTTTTTTCATACGTTTATATTATAGTTTAATTATTCTGTTTATTTATTCGCAGGTCAATTTCAAATGTTGAAGATTTCGGCTGTCCAGCATTAGAAGAAATAATGAGTGATAAGCGCCACTTCTGCTAGAACTACGTTTCCTGTATAAGAAGAAAAAGACCCGTGTGTGCAGTTAGTAATGCGATTGCTATACGAGCATGGCTACGAAAATACTTAAATATCAATGATAAAGATGAAGTTGATAATTATTCTAAACAAAACAAAAAAATGAAATGTACATGCTTATATTTTGCAAATGAATAAATTTTTTAAAATTTTTTCATCATAATCTTATTAAAATACTATAATAATTGTACTTCTGAAAAGAAAAAATAATTGTATGTGATTTTAAAAATAAAAATTTTATTAATGATTATTATAATTTTATTTAATATTCCCAAACCAACTACTATTTTTAATTATAATATGTGCATTTAAGTGAAAAAAATTTTTTCTTATAAAATAGATTATATTACAGGAAGGCTCATGAAATAAGCAAGTTTAAGATTCTATAAACTATTATTATTTTTTTTTTATTGAATTATAATTTTTATTGCATATACATATTTTCCGCCAGTTACAAAATTCTTTTAACATTTACATAAAATACATATACATATATATAAAATTTATTTTTAAATTCAATTTTCTAATCAATCCATGTGACATCTTCTTTTATAACGGGACCACTGCATGATGAAACTGTTCCCTCATCATCCTGGGATGATTTAGGGAATCTGGTATTCTCATTATCCTCCTGGTTTGACTTAGGGAGCCTGGCATTCATCATAATTTTCTTTTCCTGAGTTTTTAAGCTGCAAGATTCGTCTCACAGGTGGAGGACTATTCTCCTGGATAGTAGCGCTGCCATTCACCTCTGAAAGAAGGAAAAAAAAAAAATTAATTAGTTATTTAGATAAAATTATTATTTTTAGATAAAATTATTATTTTCAGAAAAAATAAATATTTTTTTTTTTCCTTTTTTTTTTAATAAAATATTTTTTGTTTTTTTAACTTACTTGTATGGAGACCCGAGGGCCCTGGTTGCGGCGAATTCTCCCGAAGTTGTGATGTTAAAACAGAAAAAATTATTATTTTAATCTTCTTTTTTAATAAAATATTTTTTTGTTTTTTTTAACTTGTATGAAGACCTGAGGGTTCTGGTTGCGGAGAGTTCTTTTGAAGTTGTGATGCTTAACAGAAAAAATAAATATTTTAATCTTTTTTCTTTTTTATATTTTAATGGAATATTTTTTGTTTTTTTTTAACTTACTTGTATGAAGACCCGAGGACTCTGGTTGCGGCGAGTTCTCTCGAAGAGGAGTTCTTACATCCTCGTTGTTGACTTTGGGAACTTTCTTGGGTGTTGCTTTGCACGAAGAGCAACTCGATGAAGTTCCACTGAAGCTCGAACTTGAACTCGAACTGGAATTCGAGCTTGTGCTCGATGATCTTTTTCTCGAGCGCTTCGGGCTTGCCCTCGGAGTTTCATATTATTATTAATACTATTACTTAAATGATGATATTGCATCCATCGCCCATGTTACATGATCTAACATTAACAAGATCAACGACCCGTTCCTCATAATTCATTGGGTTCGATTCCTCATTATCTTGAGGCTCGCACTAGTTTTGTTTTCTTGGTTTCTTTTTCCGTTTGCCATTTTTTATTTTTTTAAATACGATTAAAATCGAAACTTAAATTTTTCAATCTTACTTCAGGAAGCTTGAGAGACGTTTAAGGTTGTATGGGCTATACAGTTTGTGTCAAAAGCTAGTTTTTTAGAAAATCGTCTATATTTTTCGATAGAAAGTAATTATCTAATTTTTAGCTTAGTAACTTATTAAATAATATTAAAACAATCATTTTAAACTTTGTTTCATTTAAATATAATGAATTATTAAATAGTTATAACATTTTAAAGTTTATAAATTTTACACAAATCTAATGCAATCATAAATAATAATGCCAAACTTTAAAAAATTATTTTATTTGACTGCAACGAAGTTTATTTTGTTCAGTTGAAAATTTAGAATCTATTGACGAGGATGGAATTTTGATTTTAATTTCTTATTAAAATTTATTGCTGAATTTCTATGATAAAACAGTAAGTACCGTCTAAGACGTATACATTTTTTCGCAGAAAATTAGCAATAAATTTTAATAAAAAATAAAAATCGAAATTCCATCCTCGTTAATAGATTCTAAACTTTAAACTGAACGAAATAAACTTTGTTGCAGTCAAATAAAACCATTTTCGAAAGTTTGGCATTATTATTTATGATTTCATTAGATTTGTGTAAAATTTATAAACTTTAAAATGTTATAACTTTTTAATAATTCATTTTTTTTTAATGAAACAAAGTTTAAAATGATTGTTTTAATATTATCTAATAAGTTACTAAACTGAAAATTGAATAATTACTTTCTATCGAAAAATATAGACGATTTTCTAAAAAACTAACTTTTAACACAGACTGTATAGCCCATAAAACCTTAAATACTAAACATTGCATGCACCACAGTATTTATACAAAAAAATTTACAAAAATTACCTACCTGCAGAAAAAATTTTTTGACAATCCTCGTGGTATTTTCCACGCCCTCTTTTCTATCTAAAAAGAATGCATTCGCAAAGGGCTTCGTTCTCAAAATTAAATGACCGATATATCGTTTTAGGAAAAGAGTGAAAGACCTTTTTTCTCAAAAAAAAAAATTAGATAACAGGTGACTTTTAAAAATATAAACCTGTCAAGAAAACCTTTTTTGAAAAGAAAAAAATTCACCAATTATCTTATTTTAACTTAGTACATGGGTGTAGAATGGGCACAATAAGAGTTTCAATTTTTAAAGAAATAGGTATTTTGAAAGAAAAAAGATCGTAAGATTATAAACATGAAAACCAAAAAAAAGGTTTCTTTTCTCAGTGAAAGAAAACATATTATTACGAAAAGGAAAAAAAAGGTCTCTTTCCCACAAAATGAAAACATGTGACTTTGAATAGTAAAGTAATGTGAAAGTGACCAAAGGGAAAATATCTATCGATCAGAAGCATGTGGTTTAAAGAAACTGTCATAGAGATGAAAAAGAAAAAAACATGCAGTGGTAAAACAATGACGCGACTGAGGGTTTTCTGTGTATACCTGCACTCAAAGACTTTAGGCGCTGCATGTATCCTTCAGCTTTGCGTAAAGCGCCAATTGCATTAAGATTATCGGAGCAATTAGAGTCCGTTTTTAGTATACTGACTGCGCTGACTAAGTGGCGCTGCGGGGAAAAAAGGTCACTAGCAAACGTAAAGTTTTTCGGTAAATGGAGAGTCTTTTTTGTAGCGCTGCCCACTATGCGTTTTCTTGAACGTTGCACAAAAATTTACCTGCTTTTAGGAGAGAAGGAAAAGAATGTCCTTTCTCTTAATGCAGTATACTGTGTGTGTTCTTTTTTGAGTCGCAGGAGCATGAAAATAATGAATCATGCAACCTTTAGGATATAATACATAAGGAAACTATAAATTTGACTTCTTATATATTTTTTTTTCAAGTCACTGTTTTTATACCCTGTCTTTATATTTTTGAAAGAAAATCTTTTTTGAGAAAAAAATTTATTATAAGGGTCAGCTATCTTTTTTCATCTTGTTTTATAAAAAGAGAATCCCTATTTGTAAAAGATATGGAAAAATATTTCTTGACCAAAGGAAAAATATCTATCGATCAAAAGAAGGTGGCTTAAAGAAAAAAAGTCATAGAGATGAAAAAAAGAAAAACATGCAATCGTAAACATTAATCTTTCAAAAGAAAAAAACATCTTGGGACTCCCTACCGTATGGGGCCACCTACAAATCAAACAAAAAAAGGTAACTCTTATGGGTTTATACACATATTGGATTCTAAATCACATGAACAAAAACTGAAATTCGAAAAATCGCTCGAAGAAGGGGATACTCTTATGGGCTTATACACACGTCGGATTCTCGATCACTTTAAGGAGAGAGGGGGTGATCCAGAATGAAGGTAATCCGGTATGCCTATAGCTTATCTACTAATATATATCAATGACTTTGTAATTTTATGATCTTAATATACAATACCGCTCAATAATTCGATAGCACTATGTAAGAAAAAGAGTAATGGAAAAATAATCATATCTTCAAAAAAAGTGACGCAGGAAATTTCAAAAAACAAGATTTTAAAGTACTCCTCAAAAGCTACATGAAGAGAAAATTCATGCTAATAGAGCATTTAGTTTACGTATCCAAAGTTAATAAGTAATATCCTATTCTTTCATAACAGCGCCATATACTCTTATGAGGTTCATGCTATCCAAAAACTGTTTGTTTACATGCTTTGGTAACTCCTCACTTTAATATCCTCCGATAGCTGGCGCTGTATCCTCTCATGGGACGTGACGGGACTAAACGTGGCTTGTCCATTATTCCTTCTTTACCGCTATCTATGACATTCTTCCATTACTCAAGTCACCTCTTCTTTTGGGTGGCGACGCGAGCAAACACAGCTTGTCTATATCCAAAATCATGTCGCAAATTTCGTTAACGTTTTTTCGTTGCGTAAATCTTTTTTTCTCTTCTTTTTTTAGGAGGGAAGGGATATTATAAATATAATCTGTTAAACTTTGTAACTATTAATAATTAATTTTTAACTTAAAATTTAATTATATTAAACAGCTGGGGACAGATGAGCATGTACAATTTTACGCCAAAGATGTTTCGAAGTGACGTTGGTCTAGTGCGTAACGTTTGCGCTTTTCCTTTTGAGTGCGCTAGTTCAAATCTCGGTGAGAACTACTTGTTTTTTTATTATTTCAATAGTTTTTAGTACTTTTTTTATTTATATTTTTTATATTTTCTATTTTTTATTAATTTTAAAATCTATTTTTCCACAAGTATATTAAGTATGCTCGTTTTTTAAATTAATATTTTCAAATAAATTATTTCATATACGAAACAATTAAAAATATTAATAAATAAATAATAGTGATGTTTACAAAACTATAGTTCAATTTGGCTTTATAAACATATATAAATATATAATATAAATCATAACATAAATAAATACCTTAGTCTTATTTAGTTATAGTAATTTATTGTAAATTTTATAAACTAAATTATAATTAAATGAAACTATAGTATTATACAATAAACATCACTATTATTTATTTATCAATATTTGTAATTACTACCTATAAAGAATAATTTATTTAAAAAATTTTCATTAAAAAAAGAACGAGCATACTTCTGAAAAATTATATTTTAAAATTATTAAAAAAATACACAATCTAAAAACAGAATAAATATAAAAAGGAATAAAAAATATTAAAACAATAAAAATTTTTGAAAAGTGCCCCTAGCCGAGAGTTGAACACGCGTACTCAAAAGGAAAAGCGCGAACTTTACGCACTAGACCAACACTAATTCGAAACATCTTTGACGTAAAATCGTATATGCTCATTTGCCCCCAGCTGTTTAAAATAATTAAATTTTAAGTTGAAAATTAGTTATTAATAGTTACAAACTTTAACAGATTATATTTATAATGTCTCTTCCCTCATAAAAAAAAAGAATAGAAAAAAAAAATTTATGTAACGAAAATACGTTAACAAAATTTGCGACATGATTTTGGATATGGACTAGCCGTGTTTGCTCGCGCCGCCACCCGAAAGAGAAGAGGCGACTCGAGTAAAGAGAGAATACGGCACGAGCAAACAAAAGATATGGAAGTAGACAGTCATCGAAGTATACAACGCAAGTCATCAGTAAATGCCGTTCATGTTTTATTTACTCTCCATCTTTTTTAGCATAAAGTAATCCAATACTGATAGAGCTTCTCATGCCTGTCATATTTGTATCAATATTTTATATACTCGCGTAGATGACAGTTTACATGCTCTATTAGCAGTATATTAAAATCGATTAATAATATTATTTTCTAAGTTTTTATCGTCTTAAAAAAGTAGCTTAAAAAAAACAATATTAGACAATTTTTTAAATTTTAGATTCGCTCAGACAGTTTTTCGAGTATGATATAAAAAATCTGGAAAAATAATAATTTTGAGTACTGTAAAAACGCTTAGATTTGCATTTTTTTTAAAGTTTCAACAATGATTTTCCGTAAAGTCATGAAGCCTTAGAGATGTTGATTTCTGCTGTTTTTTGTAGAAAATTTGCCATTTCAATGGGGTGTTATCGAATTATTGAGCAGTAACGCATACTTAATATTAAAATTCCACTCTTGAAATAATAAACAGAACAAACATTAATAATTGTTATAAGAAACCTTTTACAGGACAATCACTTTTTTTGGCATTATTACACATTTAAAACATCTCAGAAGTATTAAAATGAATAATTATCAACACGATATGTTGATAAAGAAAACGGCAGACAGTAATAAATGAGTAATAGTCAGTGAAAAAGTTCACAAAGTAATTTTTTTTCCTTTATTATAACATATTGAAAATATCTGCCAAATGTGAAAATAGGTAGCAGTTAATTTAATTTTAAAAATAAAGTTAATAGCAGACGGTAATAGATAAGTCACCCTCACATTTTTTTCATGACACTTTTATTGGCGTCTGCCAATGACATATATTATAAAGAAATGTCTGCCTTTAATTTTCTTATTTTGTATTGACCACAACAAACTTGAATTCTGAATGGCAGACGGTAATAAATTATTTGTAATTACCTTAAAACGTTAATATATTTAAAAATATACATTTAACTATATATCATAGCAAAATGTCTGCTAATAATTTTTTTAGCGTTGATTAAGTTAAAAAAACATAATCCATCTTTAGCAGACCGTAATAAGTCATTTCAAGTTGATTTATTTCTTAATCATTTAAAAAATCTACATCGATGCTTAGTACGCGCCAGAAATGTCTGTCTTGAGGTTGGCGGGCGGTTTTTTTATTCGAAACTTATCATAAAATAAAAGGCAGACGGTTATATTAAGTTTTTTTAAAGCAAGTTTTCCCAACATTCGATCTTAGTGCCATCTACACGAGAGGAGATAATAAAAACACTGATTATTAGTTACTTTTACCTCAAAAATAATAGAAATCTGAAAGGCAGACGGTAAAAAATCATTTTCTAATTCTGGTCACTATTGTCTAGTCTAAAATGCTATTTCTAAAGGATTTGAGCTTGACTTTTATTTAAAACGAATTTCAAGCTTGTCGCCATTAATGCTTAAAAACTATAAGTGTTTAAAAATCTATTTATTTTCTTATTGATATTCTTTAAGGTTGTATGGGCTATACAGTCTGTACCAAAAGTTAGTTTTTTAGAAAATTGTTTATATTTCTCGGTAGAAAGTAATCATCCAATTTTTAGCTTAGTAACTTATTAGATAATATTAAAACGATTATTTTGTACTTTGTTTCATTTAAATACAATGAATTATTAAAGAGTTATAGCACTTTAAAATTTATAACTTTTACGCATATCTAATGCAATCATAAAAAATAATGCCAAAGTTTAAAAAATGATTCTAAGGTAAAGTAAGGTAATTTGAGACGAATTTTAGCATCCACCAAATATAACTCTATTTTTGTCATTTTATTTTTTAAATTTTGATAAATCCGTAAATCAAGGCTTTTAGTAGGCTGTATAGACTTTATTTTCCAATAAGGATAGAGTCAATATCTTTATAATTAAAAAAATTATAAGGTTTTAATTTTAGAGTATTAGGGAGTTAAAACTGGACAATGTTAAATAAAATGCAACCTAAAGCTGGACAGCATAGGGAGCTAATTGTGGACTGTACTGAACAATGCACTAATTAGTATACTAAATACCACAAAATTTCTTCAACGCTTTCCAATATTCAAAAAGTTCTTTTTGACTGTCTTCACCTTTCCAAAACTCTTTGAATTCATTGTGCTTGAATGTTTGTAAAGTTTCAGCAGAAATAACATTCTGTTCAAATAAATTCAATAGATGTAATAATTTATTGTTCATCGTACTGCTTAGACTTTCTAACTGATCAGATGAAGATCTAGGATTCTTGTTTTTTTTTTTTATTTAAAATGTCATAATTAACTGCACTCAATTCAAATGGATATAACCCACATGCTCTGAATCCATTTTTAATTGTCTCGGTCACATCAATAAAATCAAGAGCCTTTTTTAAAATACCAGCGAACATTGATTTTTTAACATCAACTATATTATTGTCAATCCTCCATGTTCGTAGAGTACTTTTGTATGCCTCTTTCAATGGATGGAATAGAGTCACATCCAAAAGCTGGATTATATGGGTGGCATTAGGATATAGTGCTATTAGTTCTATTTAAAATTCTTCACAGAAATTTATTAAGGGCAAAGTGAGATGAGAGGCATAACTATCTACGTACAAAATTATTGGAAACTCCACTTCATTATCTATCAGCCACTCGTAATAGATATTTACTATGTAACTATAAAAGGTCTCCGATGTCATCCAACCTCTGTCACTATGTCCTATGCTCCAGCCTTTTGGTATGCTATGAACAAGGCTTTTCTTTGAAATAGTTTTCAAATCAAACAGTACCATAGGAGGAAGTATCTGTCCTGAAGTAGATGCAGTAACGAGTACTGTCATACAAGCTTTCTCATTGCCTCCGACAATTTGATATACAGATTTTGCAACTTTTTGTGTTATAACTGTATTATCTTTTGGTACTTAATTAAATGAAGATTCATCCAAATTGAAAATTCTTTCTGGTTTAACATTTATGAATCCATTGTACCAATGTTTACCTGGTCTGTTGTTTTTAAAAGTATTCTTTCTCTTCTCTGCAATTATAAATTTTTGTACGCAGTCTAATAAATAACTTTTTGTGACAGCGAATCCTCTTTCTGCACAGTAAATAATCCATTCAACTATTTCTAATTCTTCTTTGGGACTTAAAATAGTTGGTGCACCTCTAGCACAGTCTATTGGTACACGACAACTGAATTTAGAATGCAGTGTTGACTTTGGTATTCCAAAAAGTATAACTGCCTGTCACACAGTCTGTCCATTTTCTATTCCTGTTAATGCTTTCATAAGTGTTTCTTTATCATATTTTTTTTCCATTGCATTTATTTGATTTGAATTTTCATGTTTTATCTTTAAAAATTAAGTACATTATACATAAATGTAATAGTGAGTAGTACTTACATGAAGAGGTTAGGTTTGAACTTAAAATTTTTGCAAGTAAATAATGTTTTTAAACACTCGAATTATATATATACTAAACACCGTAGCCACGAATACAACAAAGTAAATATAATTAGCATATTATTTCAGAAAATTTTTGTAAAAAATTTTAATTTTTAACAATGTTTTTCTACGTATCTACAATTAGAGTAACGCTGCAGAACAGTAAGCAAATTCGGGACATGCGCGAGACTTCTGTCCAGAATTATGGTTTCCTTTTAAAAAATGGGAGCGAAATTTAAACATGTTTTTTTATTAATAAAAAATGTATTTTGACTATGAATGTACTTCTAAAAAGTATCCTTCACTATCGTATTATTAATTGAAGTCATTATTTACATGTGATAAGATGAATTCTTTTTTTTCATCGTATGTATAAATAGCAGTTTTAGCAGTGGATGGACCCATATGTACGTCATTTTCCAACTTATTATACAGCCTCATTTCTTTTATTTATTTAAATTATTTTTGAATTTTTATTTAATTATATAAAGTAATTATTCGTATAAACAACAGCTTAGTTTACTATGAATAATTTTACTTTTTAATATTTGTCATATTATCATATTTAAAAATAGCAATCTTTATTGATGTCCAGAATTATGTCCCAAGTTGAACGTTGTCCCAAATTACCTTACTTTACCTTATTTGACTGTAACAAAGTTCATTTTATTCAGTTTAAAATTTAGATTCTATTGACGAGGATGGAATTTCGATTTTTATTTTTTATTAAAATTTAGTCAATGTTCTATGATAAAACAGTGAATACGGTCTGAGACATATGCATTTTTTCACATAAAATTGGCTTTAAGAGGAGGACACATATCTCTGTCCTCTTCTAATTAAAGAATTAATGTTTTGCTAAAACTAATAACTTCAGAAAAAAATAAAGAGGAAGCCGCATCTCGCATCAAAAAAAGCAAAATTTTCTTCGATAAGAAAGAATTAATTTTATTGCTTCCTTTTCAAGAAAATCTTGAAAAACCGAATTGTTTACCCTAACCTTTATGTTTTAAGTTTTTCAAAATTTTCTTGTAAGGGAAGCGATAAAATTGATTGTCCTTTATCAATGAAAATATTCCTATCTTTATACAAGATGCGGCTTTCTCTTTATTTTCTGCTTAAACCCTGGTAGAAAATTAACCATCTCAAATGGTGAAAAAATTAAGGATTGGCCAACTTTCTTAGTCAATTTTTAGCCAGTCACTGGTAAAAAGTTGTCGAAAAAATGGTGAATGATTTAATTTTAAAGTTGAAAAAATTGGAACTTAATTATTAAAATTTACATATATTTATTATATATATATCTTATTTTAACTAATGTTCGATTTTCTTTTAATGTAACTATATATATTATTAATTGTTTCATAAATGAGTTATTTGATTTATCACGCGTGAGCAGATAGTATAGTGCTGCAAACATTTTGCGTGGAGTATAGCTGTTAGGTTATGTATCTATATAGCGACAGCAGATGTTAGCAGAAAAGCGTGATCATAACCTATTTTGCTTAGTAAATATTAATATAAGAAAAGAAAATATACAGCAAAGAAGGATGTTAAATATATTGATCAATTAATTTCAAATTATAAAGTACTATACCAGAAAGATCGTTTAATGAAGAATTTGACAATAATTTGCAAGAATTAGATGAATGTCTTGAAATATACACTGAAGAAGTTAAAAATGATTTTTTTAACGAAAACTATGAAGACTCAATGTGTGACAACGAAATTAGTGATCAAGAAAATGAAACTATGAATTTTAATGAATCTTATATTAAAGAAATCAAACAATTACAAGTGGGTTGCAGTAAACAATATTGCTCATAAGCATGTTGATGATCTTTTGAAAATATTAAAAGAAAATCTAATTGCTGTTCTGCCCAAGTTTACAAAAATGTATTTAAATTGTAATGTGAAAAGATGGGAAAAATAATATTTTACTTTCTAAGAATTATTCTAAAATAAATAATATATTGAAATATTATTGTTTAATAATTTATAATTTATAAATAATTTATTATTTTAAAATTGATAAGTTCTAACTTTTCAAATAAAATATTATAATAAAATTAAATATATTCACCATTATTTTGTCAACTTTTCACCATGAAAGGTCGCTAGATAGCAGGGTATTTGGCCATGATTTTTAGCATTTTTTGGCCAAATTGATAAAAAATGGCCTATGCTTGGCCAAAAGATGCTGAAAATTTCTACCAGGGAATTATTAGTTTGTGTAAAAAATCAATTTTTTTATTAGAAAAAAACAGATATACTCAACCTCCTCTTGAATTTTAATAAAAAATAAAAATCGAAATTCTATCCTCGTCAATAAATTCTAAATTTAAAACTATACAATATAAACTTTTCTTTATATCTTGGCCGAAAATTTGTGTTTCTGCTAGATCAACAGGCAAAGAAACTCAGAATTTCTGCTGGGTGAGACGACATCTATCGCAACTAACGCAGCACCAACGACCCAAGGCAGAAAACTTTCGGTGGCCGCCAGACGCTGGCGCCATACAAGCTAATAGCAACAGCTGTTGTTGTTACTAAAACCTAACTCGTAGTTCTTAAACATGAATTCTAAAATGTAAATACACGCAATGTATTTATATATGCACATGAATCTTTTTAATACTTTTCTTCTCGGTATGTATGTGTTAATTTTTATACGTAATACATCGTTATGAAACAAATTACGTATAAAATATTGACAACGATGTTTAAATAGTGTTTAATTTTTCGATTTATTATTTACATTTTTTGATAAATTTTTATATTTGTTTTTTGATTCATCATTTCAAATTGTTTTTTGATTCATAATTCGTATTTTTTTTTAGATTTATCATTAATATTTTTTTAAATTTATTAATAATATTTTTTTAGATTTATCATTTGTATTTGTTTTTAGATTTATCATTAAGAGCATGACGAAGCTGCGCGCCTCCTAATACTATTTCCAATCATAACTTATGAATAAACGACGCGTTTAATCAAGTTTTCCTACTACAATTTTATGTATTCCTATGCTTTGAATGTTGTTCGCATCCAGCTAGTACGATCAAATTTGCAGCGCTGGATTCGGATTTTTTTTTTAGTGTACTAATCAGTTTAACAATGATTTATTTAACAATATTAATCTATCATAATTATCATAAAATTCTATTCTGTGTGTTAAAAAAAATCAACACAAAATAATACTCATTTTATCTGACAATATTCTATTATTCAGTAAAATATTTAAAAATTGGAAAAAAAAATATTTATTCCATATTATAAAACCCTGATAAAGAAACCTGTACGACATACTGGAAAATTCCACTACCAAGATCTAGCTAGCATTGCTTTTGCTGTTACCATTATATCAGAAGACGCATTCCATACCTCTTGCATATAGCATTCTTTTCATACTACTGATTAGGACAGGTCTCTACACTGAAAGACTTTGAAAGTTGCAGTCATTCCTTGTCAGCGTAAATACAACTCTTAGTAGGGGAGTGGAGGGGCAAGAGTTACAGTAACTTTACACTCTAGAGTAGAAGATACTCCCTAACTTTTAAGGTATGGTTTACTTGAAATCAACGATGTGAACACAATCATTTTAGCTTAGAAAAGTTTGCATGACGTAACACTGCAAGCAGAATCTTTATTTAAGACTATTAATTAAATTATACTACACAAAATTTTGCGTGATCAAAAAATCCTGACCTTGAATTTCAGGAGCTTATATTAAGAATAACAATCTATAGACAGTCAATATATTTCTTGTTTATAGGTAACCTTTTAAAATAAAGAGCAGGCCAGATTCGATGTCCTTGTCTAATCGAGATTTTTGTTATTCACTCAAGTATTAATCGGTGTATCTGCAAATTGAAGGTTAAGCGCAATATGTAATACTCTTAATTCAAAAATACTATTCATTAAAAGAAAGACTCATAAATCAAAATAATAAGTTTATTTTCTATCAGACAATCTTCAAAACTAAAACTCTACATTAAAGCCAACCTCTTTTTATATCAATTCGCACTTTCAACTTTTTTTTAAGTCGCTACCATCTTCACTATATATTTACATATATATCGCTTATACAATACATATCGCGTATACAATTAGTTCGATTCTTACAATTCGGCCAATCCTGACTATAGGCCGTCCTCGGCCGAGTTTGATTAACATTTAAAACTTTTAAATTAATCCAAATATAAGTTAACATACATTTTAAACTCTTTTTTTTAAATTATAAATATATTATTTATTTTTTTACAGAAGGAGTTTTCCATAATCTCATATTTGCAGGTTCCCAAACACCTTGATAAGGTTTCTGAGTTATTTGAAAACCCTTAATATCCGCGACAACATAACGATCATTTCGTAGTTCTTTAATTACTTCATAAGGACCCTTAAACTGCGGCATAAGTTTATGAGAAACTCCAGCTGTACTATCAAAATTTCTAATCATTACCCAGTCACCAGTTTTATATTTGTACATACTTTTGTGTTTTTCATCATATTTCGCTTTGTTATATTCTTGAGCTTTGACAATTTTTTTTTTAGCTTTATCACGCATATCTTTCAAATCACGTTCTTCTAAATTAACTTTTTCCTTTAGAAATTCACGAATTTCATCTACAATTTTTCCTCTTTGATCTACACCAAAAAGAAGCCTACTTGGTGTTTCACCAGTTGCTTTACTAATCGTATTATTAATTGCATATTCTACTTCACTCAGTGCTTTACACCAATTTTTGCCTAACTCATTATCTGTCAACTTACTTAACATTGCTTAATACACGATTAACACGCTCGACCTGGCCATTTGCCTGGGGTGATCCTGTTGCAATTTTTACGTGTTTAATGCCATATTCATCTTTAAAATTATTAAATTCTGCTGATGTAAACGCACTTCCTCGATCAGATGTAATAACTTTTGGTTTACTATAATAAATAAAATATTTTTCAAGATTTTCTATTACTTCTTTACTATTAGTAGTTTTTGTCGCATACAATTTTACATATTTTGTAAAATAATCAATTGCTATAAATATAAATTTTTTTGAAACAATCTTTTTATCAATCAGCCCAGTATGATCTACATGTATTTTCTCAAACGGAACAGCTACTCTATCTTCACAATGTAATTTTCTTTCAATCTTTCCACTCGTAGGAGAAAATGCTATACATTTAAGGCAGTTGCGTATATGAAAATTTACTTTTTCCTTAATGTTTGGAAACCAATAGTTTCGCTTGATAACCTCACATACTTTTTCAATACCAATATGTCCCAACTCATCATGATATTTATATAATATATTTGATTCCATACTTTCAGGTACATAAAATAGCAGATTCTCATCTTTCTTCTTGTATACTAATCCATTTCTTAACTCAAAAATCTTGTGTTCTTTTTTTTCAAGCTCATCTCTCAATGCCTTGATTGCTGGATCTTGACTTTGACACAGTGATAAATTAAATTCGAACGAATTATCTTCAACAACCAAAATACCATTTACACGACTGAGCCCATCTGCATGCAACATTTTCTTTCCTTCTTTATGCTCTAAAACATAATCATAATCCAAAAGTTCTAAAGCCCATCTTTGAATGCGTGGATTAATATCTTTTTTTTTAAGGCTTGAGTAAGTGAATTACAGTCAGTAATGATTTTAAATTTTATCCCATACAAATAAATTCTCAACCTCTTAAGAGCATATACAATCTCAATTGTCTCTAATTCAAAACTGTGATATCTACTCTCGACTTCTGTAGTTCTTTTTGAAAAATAAAATACCGGGTGAAATTTCAAATCCGCTTTCCACTCCATCAAAATTGCACCAAAACCCAAAGAACTTGCATCGCAGTGGAGCTCTGTCTCATCTTTCGGATTATAAATTGACAAAATAGGTGCTTCTGTTAGTTTTTGTTTGAGAAATTCGTAGACTTCTAGTTCATTCTTACCAAAAATAAATTTAACATCTTTGCGTAGTAAATCGTATAATGGCTTAGCAATAACCCAGAAATTTTCTATAAATTTCCTAAAAAAAGAACATAAATCTATAAATCCACGAACTTCTATGACATTTTTTGGTATTGGAAAATTTAAAACTGCTTCTATGCCACTTTTACTCGGTTGTATCCCATTTTGTGATATTATATAACCCAAATACTCTATCTTTGTATACAAAAATTTGCATTTATCAATTCTTAACTCAAGTTGATTTCTGACAAGTAAATCAAAACCTTGCTCCAATACTTGCATATGATGTTCAATCGTTACTGTAGCTACTAAAAAGTCATCCATATAAGTTATAACTTCACCACTTAAAATTAAATTTTCTAAAATTTGATTTACGTAACGAGTAAAACGGTCCGGAGCAGGTTTTAATCCAAACGGAAGTCTAAGATATTCAAAATGTCCAAATATCGTAATAAAAGCTGTGAATTTAATTGATTCTTCAGCAACTCTTATGTGGTGAAAACCATCCTTTAAATCTAATAAGCTAAAATATTTTTTACCTTCTAACAAATCTAATTGATCTTCTATAATCGGTAATGGGTGATTATCTCTCGCTATGAATGAATTTAATGTACGAAAATCCACACACATACGCCACTCACCGTTTTTTTTTAGTAAGTACAATCGGGGATGCGTATTCTGACTCGCTTCGTCGTATAACCTTCTTTTCTAACAATTCATCAATATTTTTTCTCACTACTTCTCTCTCACTGTATGATAACCTTCTTGGAGAAAAATGAAATGGCTGATGCTCTTTTAAAATTAACTTAATTTCGGCATCTACTTCTGGCTTTTCAGGACGTTCAGGTGAAATATATTTATTTTTAAAAAGTTCGGTTAATTTACTTTGTGATTCTTTAGAAATTTCAAAATTAATATTCAACTCATCAGCTATTTCATTTTTTTCATTGCTACAATCTATATTCAAAATTTCAATTGGCTCGTCTACAGCTTTCATGGAATCAATTCTTAATTTAAAACCAAATTTCTTTATTAATATATCCCTTCCTATGACTGATGCGATTTCCATTGTATCGTTATCTACAACAAACAATTGCAAATTATCTATAGACATATCATTTATAAAAATACTTAAAGTAACGTAACCTAAAATTTTTAATTTAGACTTATTGACTCCATGAAACCTGAGATCATATTCTTCAATTTTTTTAATAGCATTATTAATTATAAATTTCTCTTTAATAAAACTAATAGGACTCCCTGTATCGAATAATGTATTCAATTGAAAATTAAATTTCTCGTCCTCGTATCCTAATTCATATTTTACTTGTTGTTGACAATCGTCGTCATCAATGTAAGTCTGTTCAATATGTGTAACCTGTGATTCTGATTTCTCTGCTGATGTCTCCTTTGACTTTGGACAGTCTCTTGAAAAATGTCCCTCGACACCGCATTTGTAGCATGAATTGATTTTTTTAGCTTTCGTACAATATCTAGATACGTGACCTATTTCTTGACAATTATAACACCGTAAAACACCTCTGTCCGACGTTTCTTTCTCGCTTGAAGACTTTATATTTGCTGATTCTTGCGTCCAATTTTTGAAAATTTTGTTTCATTTTTGTTAAAATTTTTTTCTCCAATATCTCTAAAATTTAAAGTTATTTTTTCAAAAGCAGTGAGTAAATCTTCGATTTCCTTAAACCTTTGCATTTTTGCTTGATTTTTAAGAAACTGATTTAGAATGCCTTCAATAATATAATCAATCATTTCATCAATATCAATCGGTACACGGTTTCCCAATATAATTTTATCATGTACATATTCACTAAACTTCTCATGATACTTCCACACTCGTTCTTCAAACTGTTTTCTTAGAACGAGTTTACGCGGCTTGTGATTAAACATTCCTCTCATCTTTTTGAATAAATTATCTATTGACAATTCTAAATTTTCCGGCATCGAATGAAACCATTCTAATGCTTTTCCTTTCATCCTAGCACTCATAAGAATTTTCGTTTTATCGTCCGACAATTTATATGCATTTTTAACAAATTTTATCTGCTTTTCCCAATTAGTATATTCACCATCACTTCCATAAAAAAAATTTACTAATTCTTTCAATTCACTCATATTTACCTTCTCTAATTGACTGTTCTGCAATATTCTTTGTAATTCATCATTTCTATTTGGCGAAACTTCTCTTAAACGTTGTAAATCACGACGCATCATTTCTAACTCTCGCTCAGCTAGTTCTCTCTCACGCCTACATAAATCCATTTCACGCCTTAAAATCGTATTCTCTTCGACCATGCTCGCACCTCCTACAGTTCCTTCTGCAGTTCTTTCATCTATTTCTGATAAGTTCGGATCAATTCCTTTATCTATAGTCCAGTTTCTTTTCGGATCTGCTTCATCTAATCTGATTATTAATTCGTTTTTATTACCTGTCGAATTCAGACCTTTAGCCTTATATAATTCTTTAAGAAATGTCGCTTTTCAAGTATTCGGATCTCTTTTTTCATTCATTTTAAGTGTCTATATAAATTATCAACAAATCTCAATATTCGGTCGCACACAGCAGTTCCGAAAATTTTCAAACCTTAATCTATGCAAATGTCACATTTATGCACAAAATATCTCGGACGCACGCAGCTGTACCGAGTTCTTTAATCTTGATCCAGTCCTGATTAATTTTTTTTTAAATCTAACCAATTTATTTTCTGATAAGCCTCTTTCTAACTATTGAAAACATCCTTTTCCTTGTAAATGTCTTTTTAAACTTGAAATAGCCTAAAATATGTTTCCTTTTTTTTTTCTTTTTTTTTTAAACAAAAAAAAATTTTGCTTAAGTTTTGAGTATTATCCCACTTCTGAAATTGTAATACTCTTAATTCAAAAATACTATTTATTAAAAGAAAGACTCATAAATCAAAATAATAAGTTTATTTTCTATCAGACAATCTTCAAAACTAAAACTCTACATTAAAGCCAACCTCTTTTTATATCAATTCGCACTTTCAACTTTTTTTTAAGTCGCTACCATCTTAGCTATATATTTACATATATATCGCTTATACAATACATATCGCGTATACAATTAGTGTGATTCTTAAAAATAGATATTCATATGACAAATATTTATGCACAAGAAAAAAAAATCTATCGCTTTGTTTTTGAGAAAAGTAAGTAATGCGAAAATAATATAAACATAAACTTTTACTTCGGCGTTACTTACTTTTCTCAAAAACAAAGCGGTAGATTTTTTTTTCTTCTGCATAGATGTTCATGATAATAATATCTACTGCGCTCAACCTTTAATTTAAAGATACACCGATTAATACTTGAGTAAATAACAAACAACTCAATTGTTACTCGGTCGGTATCAGGTTCTACTTCGACCTGCCGTTTGTAAATACATTAAATACAAATTTTGTTCATAAACTTACATTTCGTATAATTTTCTTACCTAAAATACTTGTGTTTACATCGTGAATTGCAAGTAAATCATGCCTTAAAAGTTGAAGAGTATTTCCTACTCCTTAAGGCAGCGTTACTGTGACTCCTACCCCTCTACTTCCCTACTAATAGTTGGATTTACGCCAATAGGGAGTGAGTGCAACTCTCAAAGTCTTTTAGTGTATGTTTGGGTCACGGATCTTGTTGTAACTTAAGGATATGCTTTTATACATAAAATTATGGAAAAAATCAGGAGCATTCGATTTAACACTCGATCATTCCAAGATTATGAGCTATTTTGTTCAATTATTAAAGATTTCTTTGAAAAATCATTGTTTATCATAATGAATATTACTGTTCCATGAGAGCTTCGAAGTTCATTCTGTAACATTCTAGTAAAAGATGAGAATACATCCTTTTGATTAAAAAAAATGTGTTTAAGAAGCTCAACCCTTCCAAAAGTTATAGCAACATGAGACATGAAAAAATCAACGTAATAATTCAATGAAAATTAAAGTTTAATTTCATGCCAATTTTTATAACAATTTTTATCACAATTTCTATTTTTTTATAAGTTTCAAACGGGTTGAGCTTTTCGAACACGTTCCTTTTTTTTATCAAAAGGATTTATTCTCAGCTTTTACTAGAACGTTGCAGAAAGAATTTAGAAGCTCTCATTGGAGAGTAATATTCCTTATTATAAACAATGATTTTTTAAAGAAATCTTTAAAAATTGAACAAAATAGCTCATAATTTTAGAATGATCGAGCTTTAAACCGAATGCTTGTGGCTTTTTTCATAATTTTATGTATAAAAACATATTCCCAAGCTACAACAAGATCCGTGACTCAAACATGAGGACCTCTACTAGTGAGTCTAGCTAGACATGTCAGACTTGTAGCACAAGTTACTCTATAATGTAGAAACATTTCTTTATGTTGGTTCGACGGATCACATTTACATGTTGATATAAATACTATATCATCTATAAACACAATATCTTTATCTGTTGGTTGATATTTCAAAGAATACAAAAAGTTTCTAAAAACTTGTTTCCCTCTTATAACTCTAGCAAAATAGAATAATGCCTTATACGAACTTATATAGTTGGTATCTCCGTAGATTATACGATAGTTGTTTGAATGCAGAGCCAGAGCTCTTATCACCTTCATCTTCTAAGTATTTCCTTCTGTAATTTTATCTATTTCTGTGAAGACTGTTTTATTAAATCTATATTTTTCTATATCTAGATCCTTTCTTTTACCAGCAGCATTTTCCGTTTCCCTAACAAAATCCATGCTAACAAAATTCATGCTTTTTAGTTTCATCAGTGATGCGTTTTTTTTATAACTTTCTTATTTTCGTTTTTGTCAGTTGTATTTTGAGCGTTTTCTGCTTCTAGTAACGTCACTTCTATTTGCCCAACAGCAAATGTGACTATATTTATATTATTTTTTATGTTGATATTTCTCATTTTTTTAGGTTATCATTAGACATACGATGATGAGACCAATAACAAAGCCCCACAAAATAGAAAAATGTGTCAAAACCCACGGACTAGACCATATACATTTTATGTTTTTAGGATCGCTGAATCCGAATCCGTGGTCAGTTTGACCCCATCACCTCAGGGTCAAGGTCATTTAAAAGTCAAATCTACGAAATTAGTGTAAACCATATTTTAACAGTATATATTTATGTTTTTGGGGTCGCTAAATCCGAATCCGTGGTCCGTTTAACCCCATGGCCTCAAGGTCTAGGTCATTTGAAGTTCAGATCTACGAAATTAGTGGGAACCATATTTTAACAGTATATATTTATGTTTTTGGGGTCGCTGAATCCGATTCCAAGGTCCATTTGACCTCATCACCTTAAAGTGATGGTCATCCCAAGGTGAAATATACAAAATTTGCGTAAAACAAACCGAAATTCATACCATTTATTTTTTCTTACTATATCTCACACGTTTCTCGTCAAATGATCGATGCAAAGGTTTTCTTTTACGTTTTTTCCCAGTGCTTTCTCGATCTCTTTTCAACATCCAGCAGTAATCAGCCAGCACACTAGTATCCCATCTACCTTGATAACGCTTCTCCATTACTTTAATGTCTTGGTGAAAACGCACTCCCTGTTCTTCACTATAATCTCCACAGTTGTCAGAAAAATTATCCAAGTGATTGTGTAGGAAACGTAATTTATAGTTCATTAGGCAATTCATTTTCTTAAAGTTCTCAACCATTTTGGATACAATTCTTTGTAATTCGAGCTTCTGCGCTTACCCAAGAAGTTTTCGGTAACTTTCTGGAAGCTAAGACATGCAGCTTTTTCAATGTTTGTCATGGAACTAATAAATTAATCATCAGACATCATTTTTCTAATTTCTGGACCATCAAAAATACCTTCCTTCAATTTCGCATCTGATTTATTTGGAAACTTGCTTTCTAAGTATTTGAAGCACTGACCATCTTTATTTGAAGCCTTAACGAATTGTTTCATTACAGTAAGTTTTATGTGTGATGGCGGAATGAGAACTTTTTTCGGGTCAACCAATGAAGTAGCTATAACGTTACTTTTTCCGACTTCGAGTGATTGTCTTCAAGGCCATTTATGATTTGTATAGTGCTTTGCACGGTCTCTTTTATCCCATGACCACAAGAAACATGATGTCTTTGTAAATCCAGACTGCTGTCATAACAATATTCTGGAATCTTTCAAATTGCCAGATATAAGCCGTTTATGCTTGTCATACTGAATTTTTTATAGTATAATTTTGAGATTGTCATATATTTCCTTCATTGTAGTGGTATGCGCTATAGAAACTGAGGCATAGTAGTTGCTGTTGTGTAGTAATACAGCTTTTAAACTTTTGTTTGATGAATCTATGAACAATCTCCATTCTTCGACTTTATATACATTAGGCTTAATTTCATTCATCAAACCTTTCACATCTTTACAATATACTATTTTATCGCCATCATGATTTATTTCTTCAAAATATGGTTCGAAACTTTTGCTTCTTGTTCTGTAAAAAGATATTTCAGTAGAATTTGCCAACTGATTCATGGCTTTTAAAGATGAAGCTAAATGTTCTGCTCCATCTTTAGGTAAGTTGAGCTCTCTAACTAAGTTGTTTAGTTTATTTTGAGTCCATGACTTTACGCTTTTGTCTTTTTGGCCCGCTGGAAGGAAAAGGTTGTCGTCGTCATCATCATCATCACCGTTATTTTCAATTACTTCATAACTATCGCTTTCATAGGATTCAGCTTTTAAATCATTCTTATCAATTGTATCTCCATGAATGCCGTCATGAACTTTGTTGTTATCTTTATCATCATGTTTTTCATCGTCGGAATCTGATTCAATTGATAACCTCTCAAGAAGATCTATTTCCTTGTCTCTTCTCGTTTTTCGATAGGTATTTTTACAAAAATGACATCAGCATTATTCACATTTGTTTTATTTTTTCTATTAATTCCAATAATTTCGGTGCGGCAGCAGTAAGAATCCTCTCTTCCATCTGCTCGATACTATTCCATTCGGCTATCTAATTTAACGGCATGTCGGAGCTGCAGCAATCGAGTTTTGCTTTTTTTATTCTATCGATATCTTTTTAAATTCTTAAATTAAACAAATATAATGACTTGTCCGCACTAAAGTTATATTAGTACAATAATTTTTGTTAAAATAAAAAATCATTTGGACTTGTTATTTTTTTATGAGCTTGGATTAGAAATTAGATATCAAACTCGACAAACCTAACCTTAAAATACGATATATTGAAAGTTTTTATTATAACTTTGTATGTATAATATTTTGGTGGTTTTCTTGAGTTGTCCGCACTAGAGTTTAATCTTACAAATTTTTTCTTTATAGCAAAAAAACTCAATTAAACGCATCGTTTATTCATAAGTTAAGATTGGAAATATTATTAGAAGGCGAACAGCTTCGTCATGCTCTTAAGTTTGTCATCTTCTTCTTCGTCATTATCTTCGTCATTATGTTGACTAGACCATGGACAGCTTATGTTTTTGAGGTCGCTGAATCAGAATTCGTAGTCCGTTTGACCTATCACATCAGGATTAAGGTCATTTTAAGGTCAAATCTACAAAATTGATTTTAAAGTCAAATTTACAAAGATAATTTTAAGGTCGAATATATTAATTTTATGCAAAATAAACCTAATCCACGGTATCTTAGGGTTGTTGTAAAATATTGAATAATTTTAATTGAATACAAGGTTACTTTAAAAAATAAAAGATCATATTTAATTTTCTCTTATTTATGAGATCGTACATTATACCATTTCAAAATGCATTAGAGTTTTCTGTGATACGTGAAGAATTTTGTAAAAAATTAGCCAGTCTTTTCTAATTGTATAAATATACGTTTAAATAAATAAAAAAAATTTAAACATGAATTTTTCTCGTTAAAATAACCTTTACCTGCTGCCTCAACAAAAACTGTGACGGTGATACTGCTCCAAATGGGGATGTGTAAAATGATCCGCTCATAAGCTTGTCGAGGTAACGATGTCAGTAAAAGCGCACTGCCTTGTGAGGATGAAGCTACAGTATGTTCGACGACAAGTTGACATTGTCCTTGTCAAAGTCGTAAAGCTCTTATACTTAGCTCTGGAGAGGTATAAGAGTTATCACCTCCGGAACAGCAGACTCACCTGCGATCGGACCAGGATCCCTAACGTGCGGAGTTATATTAAAGTTCATGGATCATTCACCTTCTATATCTCGAGGGCATATTTGTCCAAAGAACAGTAATCTTATTTGATTTGTCTGTGGAGTATTCACTCTGCTAAAATCGCGAAGACATTTCAATGAAAATCTCCAAAACATTTACAAAACCTGCTTTAAATTGAAAACAGATGTAAATATAGAAACGTGGACTCCATGTAGTATATGCAAACAATGTCGCAAAATGCTTTGCAAGTGGGATAAAACAAAAGAAGATGACAAAGTTAAATTTGATGACCCAATGGAATAGAATCAACCAGATAGAATAAAGGATTGTTACTTCTGTAACACCAAAATTATTTAAATGAATAGTAAAAACAAAACTACTGTGAATTATGCTGATGTTATTTCTATAAAAAGACCTAACGAAAAAACGAGAAGAGATGAAGAATTAGATTTTCTTGAGAGGTTATCAATTGAATCAGATTCCGACGATGAAAAACATGATGATAAAGATAACAACAAAGTCCATGACGGCATTCATGGAGATACAATTGATAAGAATGATTTAAAAGCTGAATCCTATGAAAGCGATAGTTATGAAGAAATTGAAAATAACGATGATGATGATGATGACGATGACAACCTTTGCCTTACAGCGGGCCAAAAAGACAAAAGCGTAAAGTCATGACCTCAAAATAAACTAAACAACTTAGTTAGAGAGCTCAACTTACCGAAAGATGGAGCAGAACATTTAGCTTTATCTTTAAAGGCCATGAATCAGTTGGCAAATTCTACTGAAATATCTTTTTACAAAACAAGAAGCAAAAGTTTCGAACCATATTTCGAAGAAATAAATCATGATGGCGATAAAATAGTATATTGTAAAGATGTGAAAGGTTTGATGAATGAAATTAGGCCTAATGTATATAAAGTCGAAGAATGGAGATTGTTCATAGATTCATCAATCAAAAGTTTAAAAGCTGTTTTACTACACAACAGCAACTACTATGCCTCAGTTCCGACAGCGCATACCACTACAATGAAGGAAACATATGACAATCTCAAAATTATACTATAAAAACTTCAGTATGACAAGCATAAACGGATTATATCTGGCAATTTGCAATATTCTGGAATATTGTTATGACAGCAGTCTGGATTTACAAAGACGTCATGTTTCTTGTGCTCATGGGATTAAAGAGACCGTGCAAAGCACTATACAAATCATTTATGGCCTTGAAGACAATCACTCGAAGTCGGAAAAAGTAACGTTATAGCTACTTCATTGGTTGACCCGAAAAAAGTTCTCATTCCGCCATTACACATAAAACTTAGTGTAATGAAACAATTCGTTAAGGCTTCAAATAAAGATGGGCAGTGCTTCTAATACTTAGAAAGCAAGTTTCCAAATAAATCAGATGCGAAATTGAAGGAAAGTATTTTTGATGGTCCAGAAATTAGAAAAATGATGTCTGATGATTAATTTATTAGTTCCATGACAAACATTGAAAGAGCTGCATGTCTTAGCTTCCAGAAAGTTATGGAAAACTTCTTGGGTAATCGCAGAAGCCCGAATTACAAAGAATTGTATCCAAAATGGTTGAGAACTTTAAGAAAATGAATTGCCTAATGAACTATAAATTACATTTCCTACACAATCACTTGGATAGTTTTTCTGACAACTGTGGAGATTATAGTGAAGAACAGGGAGAGCATTTTCACCAAGACATGAAAGTAGTGGAGAAGCGTTATCAAGGTAGATGGGATACTAGTGTGCTGGCTGATTACTGCTGGATGTTGAAAAGAGATTGAGAAACCACTGGGAAAAAACGTAAAAGGAAACCTTTGCACCGATCATTTGACGAGAAACGTGTGAGATATAGTAAGAAAAAATAAATGGTATGAATTTAGGTTTGTTTTACGCAAATTTTGTATATTTCACCTTGGGATGACCATCACTTTAAGGTGATGAGGTCAAATGGACCTTGGAATCGGATTCAGCGACCCCAAAAACATAAATATATACTGTTAAAATATGGTTCCCACTAATTTCGTAGATTTGACCTTCAAATGACCTTGATCCTGATGTGATGGGGTCAAATTGACTACGGATTCGGATTGAGCGATTCCAAAAACATAAGATGAATATGGTCTGGTCCGTGGGTTTTGACACTTTTTTTTGTGGGGCTGTGTTATTAACCATTGTACATTTGTCGTTAGCGCATATGTATGTTCGTACATTCAGTATTGTCTTATTTTTGCAACATAACTTTTTATGCCAAGGTTTTATCAACTGATATTGTATATTCATTGTGAAATTTTTCCCACTCATTATTTATCAACAAATCCCTTAACTTCCTAATACTGGAGATTTTTTAGTATCAAGATTTGTAGATTCATTCGGTAATTTCTTGAACTGATTGCTTTAATATAACTGCTCATTGCTATGCCTGGTTTTACTAATAGAGTCAACATATAGAGTTTTTAAATTTTTATATTTATATCGCAAACTTTTATTTACAAATAATTGGCGTAGGTTACAGACATTCTTCTTGTTTTATATTATGTTTTTGTTAATTATTTTTCAAATTCCTGTTTAAACTGATTGTAGTAATTGCAATTTATTGATGTGGGCACCACCTCAAGCATTATACCATATATAATCAGACTATTAATAAAGGTGTAGTATATTACTTTAAGCATCTTGGTATCCATAAATTTGGATAATTTACTTAATAGGAAAACAAGATATCCGACCTTATTTACCAAATATTGTATGTGTGCATTCCATCTCACATGCAAGTCAAAAATAATATGAAGATTTTTAGTGATAAATACTCTTTTAATCGTTTCGTGGTCAATTCCAATATTTTCTGGAAGACTATTCTTGTAATTTCCAAAGGTTATATATACATTTTTTGTACATTTGGGGTTAATTTGTTTAGTCCAAGCCAAATTGATACCTTCTTTAGATACTTATCTAATTTGCATTCCACTTTAGTCTAACTGTCAACACTTACCATTACTACTGTGTCATCAGCATATAATATAATTGCATTTTCAGGCATATTATTTAAAAGATCATTGACAAAGATTATTTAGAGTAAGAGTCCGAGTATTGTCCCTTGTGGGACTTCTGTATTTATGTTTACGTTTTCGCTGACGATTCGACCTATTCTTACTGTTTGTTTCCTATTGCAAAAGTAGCTAGCAATGAGTTTAATTCCCTTTCCTCTTCTATTATAGGCGTACAAGTCATTAAATGAAATTTCATGATTGACTAAATTGAAAGCCTTAACAAGGTCCAAAAAAGCAATAGCAATAGATTTACTTATGTCTAAACTTGAATATATTATTTTAGATATAAAAGGGTACCCCCCGTTAAGATAGTCAAAATTGCCCTGTCCCTGAAATTTTTGTTTGACCTGGTATTTTTGTTTTAGGTTAAAAATAAATAGTTTTCGTCATATTTACAGACTATGACCCCCCTACCCCTGTCCACAGCATGAAAAAAATGACTTTTTCACTATTCATTTTTTTTCTCCGAATCTAGTTGGTAAAAAAACCCCAAGAAAATCGTGCTTATAGTTGAAACGTTTACAGATCTTGTAGAATTTTTTCATAAAGATTTAATGATGCTATATAACCTAAAATGATGGAAAAAAATTAAAACCCTTTTTATTTTCACGGGAAATGCGGTACAGGGTCAATTCTTGTGAAAATATGATGATGATTCGTGTAAAAATATTATGCGAATATTTGTAAATCTTATTTTTCTGACTTGATTGCATAATTAAATTTATGAATAAACTTCTAGAATATAATTTTATAATATAGATAATAATACGAAGTCTACAAATGAGCTAAAATCAGCCAAAAACGTCTAAAAAATGAGTGTTTTTGCATTTTTAACTATGGCACACCTCCAGTAAATATCTGAAAAAATTCAGGCAAGTACTTTTCAACAAAATACAAATTTTTTAGCAAGAATTGGCCCTGTACCGCATTTCTCGTGCAGTTTATTTTTTTCATGCTGTGAATAGGGGGAGGGAGGTCGCGGTCTGCAAATATGACAAAAACTATTTATTTTCGATCTAAAACAAAGTTACCAGGTCAAACAAAAATTTCAGGGACAGGGCAATTTTGACTATCTTAATGAAGGGTACCCTTTGATGCACCTTTAGTTCCGAAATTCTTAATAAAACCAATCTGTTTGCTACTTAATATATTACAATTATTTATGTGGTCTAGAATATTATTGTGTATAATTTTTTCAAGAATTTCAGCTATATTGGATATTAATGATATTGGTCTATAGTTAATCATATCATCTTTTTTCCTTGCTCTCTTATTAAAATTACTTTTGCTATTTCAAACACGTCTGGCTATATGGATGTTTCTATATAGAGATTGAAAATGTCGGCCGATAAATCTGATATAAGTACAGCTACAGTTTTTTAAAGTTTTTGTATTTATTTCGTCAAAGCCACCATTTTTTTATTTCAATTTATCTATTATTTTCCATGACACATTTTGATTTCTAGGTTCAATAAGAAACGTTTTTGGGTTATATTAAGGTAATTCAATTTTTTTTATGAGTGTTACACTTCTATTACAAATAGTCTAGGCGCCCAGAAGATTTCGTATGAAGTTAGAGGTCCCACCAAGCAAGTAGGTGATTTACATGTATTTTGAGCTGCTGAATCCGAATTTGCAACTTGCTTTTCGCGCAAGTGGTTGAGTAATTCGTTATAATTAAATTAATTCTTTGAATAACTATAATTTATGAACTACAATAGATGCAGTGATTTTCTCTACGAAAACTTGTTCTTTGATAAAAAAACAAAAAAAATCGTCTTTGTTGCATGTCGATTCGATGATTAGAGTCAGATATATGGCAAATATATTGCAAAAACACATAGAGACGTAGCGCAAGCGCGGAACGCCCTGGTAAAAAACCTTATAATTCGACTACTAATTAATATTTTTTGAAGTTTAACATGTGTTTTAAAAATGTCAGAGTCTCAGCTTTAATGATGAATCGTTATATATTACTTTTAAATGTTAATAAATAAGCTAAAATGATTTGAAGCAGAAAAAATTTTCAATTTTTCAGAATTTTGTTTGTTTATAACGAAATAATATAGGTAAGCGAACAAAATATTTCTATATTTTTGATATAGAATAATAGGAAATTTCATCTAGTTTAAGAATCTGTCCGATTTTTCAAATTTAAGTAAGTAGAACCTGTGATATCGCAAATTTAAGCTGTAGCGCCAACTCCTTGCAATACGACATATGTGTGCAATATGGCGATCGCTTTCCTTATTGAAAATTCTTTTATTATAAAGTATGTAATTTCATTCTTTTGTAATAAAATTAATTTTAACTCTGTATTAGGAAATTAAATAAAAATTTAATAAAAAAGAATTCAGTTAAAAATAGATGACTCTAATAAATCGGAAGGTTAAAACAAATTTTTTGAATAAAATAGATTGTTGTTCTTTTTGCAATTGCAAAAAAATAAATAAATGTAAAAATACTCCGTAAGTTAAGTAAATTGTTTACTATTATAGTAGAGAAATCAATGATTATTTAAAACCCTAAATCTACTTCATCTAAATGTATTATACATCATTAATATTATGACAAAGTATATAAAATAGAGTCAAAAGTGATTTTATTAGAAAAGGATGAGATTACTTACCTTATAATAAAAGAATTTCTAATAAGAAAAGCGATCGCTATATTGCGCACATATGTCGTATTGCAAGGAGTTGGCGCTACAGCTTAAATTTGCTATATCTTAGGTTCTACTTACTTAAATTTAAAAAACTGGACAGATTCTCAAACTAGATGAAATTTCCTATCATTCTATATCAAAAATATAGAAATATTTTGTTCGCCAACCTATATTATTTCGTTATGAACAAACAAAATTCTGAAAAATTGAAAATTTTTTCTGCTTCAAATCATTCTAGCTCATTTATTAACATTTGAAAGTAGTACATAACAATTTATCATTAAAGCTGAGACTCTGACATTTTTCAAACATATGTTGAACTTTAAAAAATATCAATTAGTAGTCGATTTATAAGGTTTTTTACCAGGGCGCTTCACGCTAGCGCTACGTCTCTATGTTTTTTTGCAATATATTTGCCATATCTCTAGTTCTAATTATCGAATCGATATGCAATAAAAATGATTTTTTTTTTGTTTTTTAATTAAAGAACAAGTTTTTTCAGAGAAAATTACTGCATCTATTGCAGTTCATAAATTATAGTTATTCAAAGAATTAATTTAATAATAACGAATTACTCAACCACTTGCGCGAAACGCAAGTTGAAAATTCGGATTCAGCGGCTCAAAATACATATAAATCACCTACTTGCTTGGTGGGACCTCTAACTTCATACGAAATCCTCTGGGCGCCTAGACTAAAAGTGTTTCTTAAAGTTTGTAGTAATATGCATTTATGTTATTACCTATTATTTTTTTAGATCTAATTATTTGTTATAATCCATTTTTATTTCGTTTATATTTTCCTCATTATTAATTTCGTTTTCGCCAATTTTCGTAAACTCAAAGTTTTTTGGGGTCCTTATAATTTATTTCTATGATTTTGCTTTCATATTCTATTTTAGTTGCTTTGATAATCTTATGTAATACTTTAACAAATCTTTTGTATTCATTTTTAAGTTACATTTTATTTGAACTTTATTTGGATTTAATAAATAGAATTTTTTTCGTATTATGTAAGTTTATTATCATGCTTGTTAGCCAGTTTTTCCAAAAAACATTCTTTTTTGTTTATTGTCTTCTTAGTTTTATATACTTAGAAATATTCATACAAAATTAAATTTCTTTTATATATAAATAAAGTGCTTTGATTAAATCTTTCACGCTTCTGTATTCTGCGAATTGTTTTGCTTAGCAGTATAAAATAATTTTTTGTGAATGTGAAATTAATTATTTCTATTTATATCACTATTGTTGTTGATATTTTCACTATTCTCCAATTCCAAAAATAGTGGATAATAATCTGTTATTGGTATTATTAATGTAAAAGATTTTATCATAACCGTATCAGTTTCAATAAAAATATTGTTTGTACAAGTTCCTTTACCGGGACTTGGAATTTTTGTCCAATTTAGTTAACGAATACTAGCAAGAAGTTTTTTCAAAATATACTATTCAAGGATCTACTATACTACGCTCAATGAATTATGTTCATGTGTATTCATATTCAAATCGCCTATAATTATATGATAATTGCGTTCTTGCATCAAAAATATTTTCTTAGACTGTTTTATCCGTCATTTATAATGAGAAAAAATGAAGGACACGTACTCTTTCTTTTATGATAAGAATGAAAATTCAAAGATATTGGAACAGATGAAATTGAGTGACGTTACGGGTATTAATAATATCGTAAAGTCATTTACATTAGCGCTATATTTATATATATATGAGACATTTCACATCAACTGAAAAAGCAAGAAAATAAAAATCGCTAAAACTCTGAGAATATATTCTTTTTGTTACCCAAAATATGTTTAAAAATTTTCAAGGATTTAGATTAAAAGGATCAAGAGCTATAGATCCTTGAAAGGACCCCGGAAGATTCTTATGGGTTTCTGGGTCCCGGTGAAATTCAATAATAATATGACCAAATTGTAGCTTATTTTTTTCTGAACATAAGTCTCCATGGGCTCAAGTCCCAAAAATGCACAGATTTTAAGTAAATCATGATTAAAGTCGTTGATTTCTGGAAAGGTTAGAGTGACCAAAGGCGTAACTTCAATTATTCGATATGCTCATTATATAGTTGTTATTTCAATAATTTATTAAAATAATTTTATATTCAATAAACTTAGAATTATATAAAACATAATTTCTTTAAATCATTTAAAAAAAACTTGGAACATAGAATTATTACACTATTATTATATACAATAAAATAATTATTTTAAAAATATTTTATGATAAAAAAAAATATCATTTGATGTGTTTATGGTTTATGGGTTTATAATTTTTTGGTTTATGGGTTTATGGTTCATGGTTAATGGGTTTATGGTTCATGGGTTTATAATTTTTTGGTTTATGGGTTTATGGTTCATGGTTAGTGGGTTTATGGTTCATGGGTTTATAATTTTTTGGTTTATGGGCTTATGGTTCATGGTAAATGGGTTTATGGTTCATGGGTTTATAATCTTTTGGTTTATGGGTTTATGGTTCATGGTTAATGGGTTTATGGTTTATAGGTATATGGTTTATGGGGATATGGTTTATGGGTTTATAGTTCATGGTCTATGGGTATATGGTTTTTGGGTATATGGGTTTATGAGTTTATGGGTTTATGGGTTTATGGGCTTATAAGTTTACAGTTTATGGGTTCATGGCTTTACAATTTATGGGTTTATTATTAATGGTTTTACTGTTTATGAGTTTAGGGTTTATGGGTTTATGCATTTATGAGTTTACGATTTATTGGTTTATGGTTTTATGGTATATGGGTTTATGGTTCATAGTTTATGGGTTTATGGTGTATGGGTTTATGGTTCATAGTTTATGGGTTAATAAGTTCATGGTTTATGGTTTTAAGGTTGATGGGTTTAGGGTTTATGGGTTTATGGGTTTATGGTTTATGAGGTCATGATTTATGGGTTTATGGTTTATGGTTTATGGGTTTATGGTTGATGGGTTGATGGTTTATGGGTTTATTGTTGTAACGTCAAAATGTTAAGAGTTTAATAGCAAGATTGGTAAAGTTGAATTTTATAGTTTATTTTTATTTTATTAATCAATCTTACCTTACTACTTTTTTACTAGAATATATGTATATGTATAACGATTATTCATTAAACAATAAATTTTAAGTAAGCAGCAAAATAATGAGACCAATCTTGCCTTCTTCTGGTAAAGTTAGTATACTCGCCGACTTTACGACTCAGCAATATCCATTGGGTTCGTTTTTGAAGTTACATAAAATTTCTTTTGATATCTTTATATTTTAGACAACACAGATTAGCATGCAACATGACATTTAATTACGGACCCACATAAAATTGACATAAGGCGGTGTGTGAAATAAAAAACACTATATTTTATTTTTGAGATGGTCATGTATATGACATCTTTTGAAAAAATGGCTCTCACTTATTTATCTTTTTATACATGATTCTTTGTTATATATATATAGATGCCAATCTATCAAAAAAAATATCTATTAATGAATTGTTAAAAAAAAAAAATTTTTCACTTGAAACTAAAATCTCTTAACACAAAATATCAGATGGAATCTTTAAACTGAATAAAGAAAATGAATAAAGCTTTAAAGTAAAAAATATAAAAAAGAATAATATCTTTTAATTGTATTTAATAATGAAAACAACAATTCTCGATTTTTCTTGGCTTTACGATTAATTGGCTATATCGCTAGATCACAATATAAATAGGTCGTGCTTATTGTTGCGGTGGATATAACCTGTAACAAAAAGATAGCCTTAATCCCTGGTGTACGATAACCGGTGCATCACCAGGCATAAAATGCTCGTGGTGTCCACTGGAGAAGGGCAGCTTTTCAGCACCCTTTTATATCCATCACCATCAGGCTTTTGTGCAATGCGCAGCGGTTCTATGAAATCACCGAACTACCACTCGGGGCTTTTCGGCCGAAGGCCTAGTCTTTCCCCTTATTAGTACGAAATAAATATATTTTTGTTGAATAGGTTAGTTAGTACACACTCATTGTATTAACACTGACTCTATTTTTAATTTCAAGTAATCCTGCAAAAAGATACTTTATACGCAGGATTACTTATTTAATTCAAACAAAAAACAAAAGTTTATGATTTCAATTCCCGTCGCGAAAGAATGAAATTCTTAAAAATCTTTATTATGTCTTTATAACGGATTAAATAGCACTGTTAATCTTCATAAAGAGAAGAATCTTAAGAAAAAGAAACAAAAAAAATATCATTACGTCTCCTTCTTACTTTAGACTCTTAACAAATCCAAAAAGAAAAAAAAATAAGTCCGAATCTATTCAGATTTATACTGTAAGGCGGTACGAGAGAGAATCTGCACGAGATCCTTGCGCTCCGTGAGCCCGAGCTCACTGATCCCCTCTTCTTCAATTGGTTATCTAGATAATCTAACTCATCTAGGCTGTCATGTAGATATGCGCAGAGACCTCTTTGTACTTGTTCCTAGCGTATCTGGATACCCCCTTCTACATACTGCGTTAGATAATAGTTATATTATTTTACTATGAACTTCTTTTAAGATGTTAATTTACTCATAGAAACTTAATTATCTTGTATAAAAAAAATTACATAATATAATTATCCTATTTCCTTGTTAAAATTTATCATTTAATTTAATTAACTATGTTTTTAAGTCTTTGCACGTAATTAGATAGTCTGAAAGCCCCGTCTACGCAATATATTCAAAATCATTTTAAATTGTATATTTTTTGTAATAATGACGCTATAAATTAATTAATTTAAGTTCTTAAAATTCTCTAATAACCGAAAATAATATTTATCATGAATTGTTTCTTTAATAACCCTCTTATTTATTGATTTAAAGATTCGAAAAATTAATTGAATCAAGTGTAATGTCGTATCCACGCGTTAGCGTCACGTCCCTTTGCCTCTCTCTCTTACTCATTATGAAAGACAAAGAGCACTGCGCTTCACACCTGGCCCCTCGGCGAATGAGATTCGAACACGCGGACCAGCCAACGGCGGGCTTTTCGTTTAAATTTGAATTATTGTTCCAATTACAAAATTTTAATATTTTATTAAAAATTTTTTGTTTAGAAATTCAGTTATTTAATTTTCCATGCTTTTTTATAAAAAATAAATTTTTCAAATTACTGTATATAAATTTTTTTTCAAAATATATTAATATTGCTCTACATTACCGACCGAATCTAATTAAAAATTTTTCTATTCATTTTAATAATTCAAATGCAATTCGGACTCGTTGCATTGTATATGAGCTTATGGGTTTATGATTTATGGGTTTAGCGATTTATGAGTTTACGATTTATTGGTTAATGGTTTTATGGTATACGGGTTTATGGTTCATAGTTCATGGGTTTATGGTATATGGGTTCATAGTTCATAGTTTATGGGTTTATGGGTTCGTGGTTTATGGTTTTAAGTTTTATGGGTTTAGGGTTTATGGTTTATGGGTTTATGGTTTTATAGTTCATAGGTTTATGGTTAATGGGTTTATGCATTTATGGGTTTACGATTTATGGGTTTATGATTTTATGGTATATGGGTTTATAGTTCATGGCTTATGGGTTTATAGGTTTATGGTTTATGGGCTTATGCTTTGAGGGTCTATGTGTTTATGGTTTGTGGGTTTATGGCTCATTGGTTTACGGTTTATTAGTCGATGATATATGGGTTTATGGGTTTATGCTTTAAGGGTCTATGGGTTTATGGTTTATGGGTTAATGGGGTTCTGGTCCTTGGATTTAGGTTTTTGGTTTATGGGTTTATAGTTTATGGGTTTATGGGTTTATGGTTTATGGGTTTATGGGTTTATGGGTTTATGGTTTATGGTTTATGGTTTATTAGTTTATGGTTTATGGATTTATCCATTTATGAGTTTACGATTTATTGGTTTATGGTTTTATGGTATATGGGTTTATGGTTCATAGTTTATGGGTTCATGGTGTATGGGTTTATGGTTCATGGTTTATGGGTTTATGGGTTCATGGTTTATGGTTTTAAGGTTGATGGGTTTATGATTTATGGGTTTATGGTTTATGGGTTTATGGTTTATGGGCTTATGCTGTGAGGGTCTATTAGTTTATGGTTTATCGGTTTATGGCTCATGGGTTTCCGGTTTATAGGTCTATGATTTATGGGTTTATGGGTTTTTGCTTTAAGGGTCTATGGGTTTATGGTTTATGGGTTAATGGGGTTCTGGTTCTTGGTTTTAGGTTTTTGGTTTATGGGTTTCTAGTTTATAGGTTTATGGTTTATGGGTTTATGGTTTATGGGTTTATGGTTTATGGGTTTATGGTTTATGGGTTAATGGTTTATGGGTTTATGGGTTTATGGTTTATGGGTTTATCCATTTTATGAGTTTACGATTTATTGGTTTATGCTTTTATGGTATATAAGTTTATGGTTTATAGTTTATGGGTTTATGGTGTATGGGTTTATGGTTCATAGTTTATGGGTTTATGGGTTCCTGGTTTATAGTTTTAAGGTTGATGGGTTTAGGGTTTATAGGTTTAGGGTTTATGGGTTAATGGTTTATGAGTTTATGATTTATGGGTTTATGGTTTATGGTTTATGGGTTTATGGTTTATGAGTTTACGGGTTTCTGGTTTATGCGTTTACGGTATATGGGCTTATGATTTATGGATTTATGCTTTGAGGGTCTATGGGTTTATGATTTATGGGTTTATGGCTCATGGGTTTACGGTTTATAGGTCTATAAGTTATGGGATTATGCTTTAAGGGTCTATGGGTTTATAGTTTATGGGTTCATGGGGTTCTGGTTCTTGGATTTGGGCTTTTGGTTTATGGGTTTATAGATTACGGGTTTATGGTTCATGGTTTTATGGTTTATGGATTCATGGTTAATGAGTTTATGGTTTATGGGTTCATGGTTTATGGGTTTATGGTTTATGGGTTAATGGTTTATGGTTTATGGGTTTAAGGGTTTATGGTTTATGGGTTTATCCATTCATGAGTTTACGATTTATTGGTTTATGCTTTTATGATATATAAGTTTATGGTTTATAGTTTATGGGTTTATGGTGTATGGGTTTATGTTTCATAGTTTATGGGTTTATGGGTTTCTGGTTTATAGTTTTAAGGTAGATGGGTTTGGGGTTTATAGGTTTAGGGTTTATGGGTTTATGGTTTATGAGTTTATGATTTATGGGTTTATGGTTTATGGTTTATGGGTTTATGGGTTTATGGTTTATGAGTTTACGGGTTTCTGGTTTATGCGTTTACAGTATATGGGTTTATGATTTATGGATTTATGCTTTGAGGGTCTATGGGTTTATGGTTTATGGGTTTATAGCTCATGGGTTTACGGTTTATAGGTCTATGATTTATGGGATTATGCTTTAAGGGTCTATGGGTTTATAGTTTATGGGTTTATGGGGTTCTGGTTCTTGGATTTGGGTTTTTGGTTTATGGGTTTATAGATTACGGGTTTATGGTTTATGGGTTTATGGTTTATGGGTTTATGGTTAATGGGTTTATGGTTTATGGGTTTATGGTTCATAGTTTATGGTTTATAGGTATATGGGTTTATAAGTTTATGGGTTTATGGGTTTATGGTTTTAAGGGCTTATAAGTTTACGGTTTATGGGTTTATGGCATTACAATTTATGGGTTTATTATTTATGGTTTTATTGTTAATGGGTTTAGCGTTTATGGGTTTATCCATTCATGAGTTTACGATTTATTGGTTTATGGTTTTATGGTATATGGGTTTATGGTTCATAGTCTATAGGTTTATGGTATATGAGTTTATGTTTCCTAGTTTATCGGTTTATGGGCTCATGCTTTATGGTTTTTAGGTTAGTGGGTCCATGGGTTTATGGTTTATGAGTTTATGACTAATGGGTTTACGGTTGATAGGTCTATGATTTACGGGTTTATGGGTTTATGCTTTAAGGGTCTATGGGTTTATGGTTTATGGGTTTATAGGGTTCTGGTTCTTGAATTTAGGTTTTTGGTTTATGAGTTTATAGTTTATGGGTTTATGGTTTATGAGTTTCTGGTTTATGGGCTTATGCTTTAAGGGTCTATGGGTTTATTGTTTATGGGTTTATGGCTGATGGGGTTACGGTTTATAGGTCTATGATTTATGGGTTTATGGGTTTATGCTTTAAGGGTCTATGGGTTTATGGTTTATAGGTTTATGGGGTTCTGGTTCTTGGATTTAGGTTTTTGGTTAATGGGTCTATAGTCTATGGGTTCATGGTTTCTGGGTTTATGGGTTTATGGTTTATGTTTTATGGGTTTATGGGCTTACGGTTTATGGGTTTATCCATTTATGAGTTTACGATTTATTGGTTAATGGTTTTATGGTATATGAGTTTATGGTTTATAGTTTATGACTTTATGGTGTATGGGTTTATGGTTCATAGTTTATGGGTTTATGGTTTATGAGTTTATGGGTTTCTGGTTCATGGGTTCACGGTATATGGGTTTATGGTTTATGGATTTATGCTTTGAGGCTCTATGAGTTTATGGTTTATGGGTTTATGGCTCATGGGTTTACGGCTTATAGGTCTATGATTTATGGGTTTATGGGTTAATGCTACAAGGTTCTATGGGTTTAGGGTTTATGGGTTTATGGGGTTCAGTTTCTTGGATTTGGGATTTTTGGTTTATGGGTTTATAGTTTACATGTTTATGGTTTGTGGGTTTATAGTTGATGGGTTGATGGTTTATGGGTTTATTGTTTATGAGTTTATGGGTTTATGATTTATGGGTTTAGCCATTCATGGGTATACGATTTATTGGTTTATGGTTTTATGGTATACGGGTTTATGGTTCATAGTTCATAGGTTTATGGTATATGGGTTCATAGTTCATAGTTTATGGGTTTATGGGTTCGTGGTTTATGGTCTTAAGATTTATGGGTTTAGGGTTTATGGGTTATGGGTTTATGGTTTTATGGTTCATAGGTTTACGGTTAATGGGTTTATGCATTTATGGGTTTACGATTTATGGGTTTATGGTTTTATGGTATATGGGTTTATAGTTTATGGCTCATGGGTTTATAGGTTTATGGTTTATGGGTTTATGGTTTATGGGCTTATGCTTTAAGGGTACATGCGTTTATGGTTTATGGGTTTATGGCTCATTGGTTTACGGTTTATTGGTCGATAATTTATGGGTTTATGGGTTTATGCTTTAAGGGTCTATGGGTTTATGGTTTATGGGTTAATGGGGTTCTGGTCCTTGGATTTAGGTTTTTTGTTTGTGGGTTTATAGTTTATGAGTTTATGGCTTATGGGTTTATGGTTTATGGGTTTATGGAGTTATGGGTTTATGGTTTATGGTTTATGGTTTATTCATTTATGGTTCATGGGTTTATCCATTTATGAGTTTACGATTTATTGGTTTATGGTTTTATGGTATATGGGTTTATGGTTCATAGTTTATGGGTTTATGGTGTATGGGTTTATGGGTTCATGGTTTATGGTTTTAAGGTTGATGGGTTTAGGGTATATAGGTTCATGGGTTTATGGTTTATGAGGTCATGATTTATGGGTTAATTGTTTGTGGTTTATGGGTTTATGGGTTTATGGTTTATGGGTTTATGGTTCATGGGTTTATGGTTTATGGGTTCATGGTTTATGGGTTTATGGTTCCTGGGTTAATGGTGTATGGGTTTATGGTTCATAGTTTATGGGTTTATGGGTTCCTGGATTATAGTTTTAAGGTTGATGGGTTTAGGGTTTATAGGTTTAGGGTTTATGGGTTTATGGTTTATGAGTTTATGATTTATGGGTTTATGGTTTATGGTTTATGGGTTTATGGGTTTATGGTTTATGAGTTTACGGGTTTCTGGTTTATGCGTTTACGGTATATGGGTTTATGATTTATGGATTTATGCTTTAAGGGTCTATGGGTTTATAGTTCATGGGTTTATGGCTTATGGGTTTACGGTTTATAGGTCTATGATTTATGGGATTATGCTTTAAGGGCCTATGGGTTTATAGTTTATGGGTTTATGGGGTTCTGGTTCTTGGATTTGGGTTTTTGATTTATAGATTAATAGATTACGGTTTTATGGTTTATGGAATTATGGTTTATGGGTTTATGGTTAATGGGTTTATGGTTTATGGGTTTATGGTTTATATGTTTATGGTTTATAGGTATATGGGTTTATAAGTTTATGGGTTTATGGGTTTATGGGTTTATGGGTTTACGGGCTTATAAGTTTACGGTTTATGGGTTTATGGCATTACAATTTATGGGTTTATTATTTATGGTTTTATTGTTTACGGGTTAAGCGTTTATGGGTTTATCCATTTATGAGTTAACGATTAATTGGTTTATGGTTTTATGGTATATGGGTTTATGGTTCATGGTCTATAGGTTTATGGTATATGAGTTTATGTTTTCTAGTTTATGGGTTTATGGGCTCATGCTTTATGATTTTTAGGTTTATGGATTCATGGGTTTATAGTTTATAGGTTTATAATTTATGGGTTTATGGTTAATGGGTTTACGGTTTATGGGTTTCTGGTTTATGGGCTTATGCTTTAAGGGTCCATGGGTTTATGGTTTATGGGCTTATGACTAATGGCTTCACGGGTTATAGGTCTATGATTTATGGGTTTATGGGTTTATGCATTAAGGGTCTATGTGTCTATGGTTTATGGGTTTATGGGGTTCTTGTTTTCGGATTTAGGTTTTTGGTTTATAGGTCCATAGTTTATGGGTTTATGGGTTTCTGGTTTATGGGCTTATGCTTTAAGGGTCTATGGGTTTATGGTTGATGGGTTTCTGGTTTATGGGCTTATGCTTTAATGTTCTATGGTTTTATGGTTTATGGGTTTATGGCTGATGGGTTTACGGTTTATAGGTCTATGATTTATGGATTTATGGGTTTATGCTTTAAGGGGCTATGGGTTTATGGTTTATGGGTTTATGGGGTTCTGGTTCTTGGATTTAGGTTTTTGGTTTATGGGTCTATAGTCTATGGGTTTATGGTTGATGGGTTTATGATTTGTGGGTTTATGGTTTATGGGTTCATGGTTTTTGAGTTTATGGGTTTATGGTTTATGTCTTATGATTTTATGGGTTTATGGTTTATGGGTTTATCCATTTATAAGTTTACGATTTATTGGTTTATGGTTTTATGGTATATGAGTTTATGGTTTAAGGGTTTATGGTTGATGGGTTGATGGTTGATGGGTTGATGGTTGATGGGTTGATGGTTTATGGGTTTATTGTTTATGAGTTTATGGGTTTATGATTTATGAGTTTAGCCATTTATGAGTTTAGGATTTATTGGTTTATGGTTTTATGGTATACGGGTTTATGGTTCATAGTTTATAAGTTTATGGTGTATGAGTTTATGGTTCATAGTTTATGGGTTTATGGTTTATGAGTTTATGGGTTTCTGGTTTAAGGGTTCACGGTATATGGGTTTATGGTTTATGGGTTTATGGATTTCTGGTTCTTGGATTTAGGTTTTTGGTTTATTGGTCTATAGTCTATGGGTTTATGGTTTATGGGTTTATGGTTTGTGGGTTTATGGTTTATGGGTTCATGGTTTCTGGGTTTATGGGTTTATAATTTATGTTTTATGGGTTTATGGGTTTATGGTTTATGGGTTTATCCATTAATGAGTTTACGATTTATTGGTTTATGGTTTTATGGTATACGGGTTTATGGTTCATAGTTTATGGGTTTATGGTATATGGGTTTATAGTTCATAGTTTATGGGTTTATGGGTTCGTGGTTTATGGTTTTAAGTTTTATGGGTTTAGGGTTTATGGTTTATGGGTTCATGGTTTTATGGTTCATAGGTTTATAGTTAATGGGTTTATGCATTTATGGGTCTACGATTTATGGGTTTATGGTTTTATGGTGTATGGGTTTATAGTTTATAGCTTATGGGTTTATAGGTTTATGGTTTATGGGTTTATGGTTAATGGGCTTATGCTTTAAGGGTCTATGTGTTTATGGTTTATGGGTTAATAGGATTCTGGTCCTTGGATTTAGGTTTTTTGTTTATAGGTTTATGGGTTTATGGTTTATGGGTTTATGGTTTATGGGTTTATGGTTTATGGGTTTATGGAATTATGGGTTTATGGTTTATGGTTTATGGTTTATTAGTTTATGGTTTATGGGTTTATCTATTTATGAGTTTACGATTTATTGGTTTATAGTTTTATGGTATATGGGTTTATGGTTCATAGTTTATGGGTTCATGGTGTATGGGTTTATGGTTCATAGTTTATGGGTTTATGGGTTATTAGGTTTAGGGTTTATAGGTTCATGGGTTTATGGTTGATGAGGTCATGATGTATGGGTTTATGGTTTATGGTTTATGGGTTTATGGGTTTATGGTTTATGGGTTTATTGTTAATGAGTTTATGGTTTATGGGTTAATGGTTTATGGGTTTATGGTTAATGGGTTCATAGCTTCTGGTTTATGGGTTTATGGGTTTATGGTTTATAAGTTTATTTATTTATGAGTTCACGATTTATTGGTTTATGCTTTTATGGTATATAAGTTTATGGTTTCTAGTTTATGGGTTTATGGTGAATGGGTTTATGGTTCATATTTTATGAGTTTATGGGTTCCTGGTTTATAGTTTTAAGGTTGATGGGTTTAGGGTTTATAGGTTTAGGGTTTATAAGTTTATGGTTTATGAGTTTATGATTTATGGGTTTATGGTTTATGGGTTTATGGGTTTATCGTTTATGAGTTTACGGGTTTCTGGTTTATGCGTTTACGGTATATGGGTTTATGATTTATGGATTTATGCTTTGAGGGTCTATCGGTTTATGGTTTATGGGTTTATGGTTAATGGATTCATGGTATATGGGTATATGGTTTATGGGTTTATGGTTTATAGGTATATGGGTTTATAAGTTTATGGGTCTATGGGTTTATGGGTTTTAGGGCTTATAAGTTTACGGTTTATGGGTTTATGGCATTACAATTTATAGGTTTATTATTTATGGTTTTATTGTTTATGGGTTTAGCGTTTATGAGTTTACGATTTATTGGTTTATGGTTTTATGGTATATGAGTTTTTGTTTCCTAGTTTATGGGTTTATGGGCTCATGCTTTATGGTTCTTAGGTTTATGGGTTCATGGGTTTATGGTTTATAGGTTTATAATTTATGGGTTTATGGTTAATGGGTTTACGGTTTATGGGTTTCTGGTTTATGGGCTTATGCTTTAAGGGTCTATGGGTTCATGGTTTATGAGTTTATGACTAATGGGATTACGGTTTATAGGTCTATGACTTATGGGTTTATGGGTTTATGCTTTAAGGGTCTATGGGTTTATGGTTTATGGTTTTATGGGGTTCTTGTTCTTGGATTTAGGTTTTTGGTTTATGGGTTTATAGTTTATGGGTTCATGGTTTATGGGTTTCTGGTTTATGGGCTTATGCTTTAAGGGTCTATGGGTTCATGGTTTATGGGTTTATGGCTGATGGGTTTACGGTTTATAGGTCTATGATTTATGGGTTCATGGGTTTATACTTTAAGGGTCTATGGGTTTATGGTTTATGGGTTTATGGGGTTCTGGTTCTTGGATTTAGGTTTTTGGATTATGGGTCTATAGTCTATGGGTTTATGGTTTATGGGTTTATGGTTTGTGGGTTTATAATTTATGGGTTCATCCATTCATGAGTTTACGATTTATCGGTTTATGGTTCTATGGTATATGAGTTTATGGTTCCTAGTTTATGAGTTTATGGTTCATAGTTTATGAGTTTATGGTGTATGGGTTTATGGTTCATAGTTTATGGGTTCATGGGTTTATGGTTTATGGGTTCATCTATTTATGAGTTTACGATTTATCGGTTTATGGTTCTATGGTATATGAGTTTATGGTTCCTAGTTTATGAGCTTATGGTGTATGGGTTTATGGTTTATAGTTTATGGGTTTATGGTTTATGAGTTTATGGGTTTCTGGTTTATGGGTTCACGGTATATGGGTTGATGGTTTATGGATTTATGCTTTAAGGCTCTATGAGTTTATGGTTTATGGGTTTATGGCTCATGGGTTTACGGTTTATAGGTCTATGATTTATGGGTTTATGGGTTAATGCTTCAAGGTTCTATGGGTTTAGGGTTTATGGGTTTATGGGGTTCAGTTTCTTGGATTTGGGTTTTTTGGTTTATGGGTTTATAGTTTACATGTTTATGGTTTATGGGTTTATGGTTGATGGATTTATTGTTTATGAGTTTATGGGTTTATGATTTATGAGTTTAGCCATTTATGAGTTTATGATTTATTGGTTTATGGTTCTATGGTATACGGGTTTATAGTTCATAGTTCACGGGTTTATGGTATATGGGTTCATAGTTCATAGTTTATGGGTTTATAGGTTCGTGGTTTATGGTTTTAAGTTTGACTGGTTTAGGGTTTGTGGTTTATGGGTTTATGGTTTTATGGTTCATAGGTTTATGGTTAATGGGTTTATGCATTTATGATTTTACGATTTATGGGTTTATGGTTTTATGGTGTATGTGTTTATAGTTTATGGGTTTATGGTTTTTGGGTTTATGGTTTATGGGTTTATGGAATGATAGGTTTATGGTTTATGGTTTATGGTTTATTAGTTTATGGTTTATGGGTTTATCCATTTATGAGTTTACGATTTATTGGTTTATGGTTTTATGGTATATGAGTTTATGGTTCATAGTTTATGGGTTCATGGTGTATGGGTTTATGGTTCATAGTTTATGAGCTTATGGGTTCATGGGTTTAGGGTTTATAGGTTCATGGGTTTATGGTTTATGAGGTCATGATTTATGAGTTTATGGTTTATGGTTTATGGTTTATGGGTTTATGGGTTTATGGTTTATGGGTTTATGGTTAATGGGCTTATGGTTTATGGGTTTATGGTCTATGGGTTTATGGTTCATGGGTTAATGGTTTCTGGTTTATGGGTTTATGGGTTTATGGTTTATGGGTTTATCCATTTATGAGTTTACGATTTATTGGTTTATGCTCTTATGGTATATAAGTTCATGATTTCTAATTATGGGTTTATGGTGTATGGGTTTATGGTTCATAGTTTATGGGTTTATGGGTTCCTGGTTTATAGTTTCAAGGTTGATGGGTTTAGGGTTTATAGGTTTTGGGGTTTATAGGTTTATGGTTTATGAGTTTATGATTTATGGGTTTATGGTTTATGGGTTTATGGGTTTATGGTTTATGAGTTTACGGGTTTCTGGTTTATGCGTTTACGGTATATGGGTTTATGATTTATGGATTTATGCTTTGAGGGTCTATGGGTTTATGGTTTATGGGTTTATGGCTCATGGGTTAACGGTTTATAGGTCTATGATTTAAGGGTTTATGGGTTTATGCTTTAAGGGTCTATGGGATTATGGTTTACGGGTTTATGGGGTTCTTGTTCTTGGATTTAGGTTTTTGGTTTATGGGTTTATAGTTTATGGGTTCATGGTTTATGGGTTTCTGGTTTATCGGCTTATGCTTTAAGGGTCTATGGGTTAATGGTTTATGGGTTTCTGGTTTATGGGTTCACGGTATATGGGTTGATGGTTTATGGATTTATGCTTTAAGGCTCTATGAGTTTATGGTTTATGGGTTTATGGCTCATGGGTTTACGGTTTATAGGTCTATGATTTATGGGTTTATGGGTTAATGCTTCAAGGTTCTATTGGTTTAGGGTTTATGGGTTTATGGGGTTCAGTTTCTTGGATTTGGGTTTTTTGGTTTATGGGTTTATAGTTTACATGTTTATAGTTTATGGGTTTATGGTTTTTGGGTTTATGGTTTATGGGTTTATGGAATGATGGGTTTATGGTTTATGGTTTATGGTTTATTAGTTTATGGTTTATGGGTTTATCCATTTATGAGTTTACGATTTATTGGTTTATGGTTTTATGGTATATGAGTTTATGGTTCATAGTTTATGGGTTCATGGTGTATGGGTTTATGGTTCATAGTTTATGGGCTTATGGGTTCATGGGTTTAGGGTTTATAGGTTCATGGGTTTATGGTTTATGAGGTCATGATTTATGGGTTTATGGTTTATGGTTTATGGTTTATGGGTTTATGGGTTTATGGTTTATGGGTTTATGGTTAATGGGTTTATGGTTTATGGGTTTATGGTCTATGGGTTTATGGTTCATGGGTTAATGGTTTCTGGTTTATGGGTTTATGGGTTTATGGTTTATGGGTTTATCCATTTATGAGTTTACGATTTATTGGTTTATGCTCTTATGGTATATAAGTTCATGATTTCTAATTATGGGTTTATGGTGTATGGGTTTATGGTTCATAGTTTATGGGTTTATGGGTTCCTGGTTTATAGTTTCAAGGTAGATGGGTTTAGGGTTTATAGGTTTTGGGGTTTATAGGTTTATGGTTTATGAGTTTATGATTCATGGGTTTATGGTTTATGGGTTTACGGGTTTATGGTTTATGAGTTTACGGGTTTCTGGTTTATGCGTTTACGGTATATGGGTTTATGATTTATGGATTTATGCTTTGAGGGTCTATGGGTTTATGGTTTATGGGTTTATGGCTCATGGGCTAACGGTTTATAGGTCTATGATTTAAGGGTTTATGGGTTTATGCTTTAAGGGTCTATGGGATTATGGTTTACGGGTTTATGGGGTTCTTGTTCTTGGATTTAGGTTTTTGGTTTATGGGTTTATAGTTTATGGGTTCATGGTTCATGGGTTTCTGGTTTATCGGCTTATGCTTTAAGGGTCTATGGGTTAATGGTTTATGGGTTTCTGGTTTATGGGTTCATGGTATATGGGTTGATGGTTTATGGATTTATGCTTTAAGGCTCTATGAGTTTATGGTTTATGGGTTTATGGCTCATGGGTTTACGGTTTATAGGTCTATGATTTATGGGTTTATGGGTTAATGCTTCAAGGTTCTATGGGTTTAGGGTTTATGGGTTTATGGGGTTCAGTTTCTTGGATTTGGGTTTTTTGGTTTATGGGTTTATAGTTTACATGTTTATGGTTTATGGGTTTATGGTTGATGGATTTATTGTTTATGAGTTTATGGGTTTATGATTTATGAGTTTAGCCATTTATGAGTTTATGATTTATTGGTTTATGGTTCTATGGTATACGGGTTTATAGTTCATAGTTCACGGGTTTATGGTATATGGGTTCATAGTTCATAGTTTATGGGTTTATAGGTTCGTGGTTTATGGTTTTAAGTTTTATGGGTTTAGGGTTTGTGGTTTATGGGTTTATGGTTTTATGGTTCATAGGTTTATGGTTAATGGGTTTATGCATTTATGATTTTACGATTTATGGGTTTATGGTTTTATGGTGTATGTGTTTATAGTTTATGGGTTTATGGTTTTTGGGTTTATGGTTTATGGGTTTATGGAATGATGGGTTTATGGTTTATGGTTTATGGTTTATTAGTTTATGGTTTATGGGTTTATCCATTTATGAGTTTACGATTTATTGGTTTATGGTTTTATGGTATATGAGTTTATGGTTCATAGTTTATGGGTTCATGGTGTATGGGTTTATGGTTCATAGTTTATGGGCTTATGGGTTCATGGGTTTAGGGTTTATAGGTTCATGGGTTTATGGTTTATGAGGTCATGATTTATGGGTTTATGGTTTATGGTTTATGGTTTATGGTTTATGGGTTTATGGGTTTATGGTTTATGGGTTTATGGTTAATGGGTTTATGGTTTATGGGTTTATGGTATATGGGTTTATGGTTCATGGGTTAATGGTTTCTGGTTTATGGGTTTATGGGTTTATGGTTTATGGGTTTATCCATTTATGAGTTTACGATTTATTGGTTTATGCTCTTATGGTATATAAGTTCATGATTTCTAATTATGGGTTTATGGTGTATGGGTTTATGGTTCATAGTTTATGGGTTTATGGGTTCCTGGTTTATAGTTTCAAGGTTGATGGGTTTAAGGTTTATAGGCTTTGGGGTTTATAGGTTTATGGTTTATGAGTTTATGATTTATGGGTTTATGGTTTATGGGTTTATGGGTTTATGGTTTATGAGTTTACGGGTTTCTGGTTTATGCGTTTACGGTATATGGGTTTATGATTTATGGATTTATGCTTTGAGGGTCTATGGGTTTATGGTTTATGGGTTTATGGCTCATGGGTTAACGGTTTATAGGTCTATGATTTAAGAGTTTATGGGTTTATGCTTTAAGGGTCTATGGGATTATGGTTTACGGGTTTATGGGGTTCTTGTTCTTGGATTTAGGTTTTTGGTTTATGGGTTTATAGTTTATGGGTTCATGGTTTATGGGTTTCTGGTTTATCGGCTTATGCTTTAAGGGTCTATGGGTTAATGGTTTATGGGTTTCTGGTTTATGGGTTCACGGTATATGGGTTGATGGTTTATGGATTTATGCTTTAAGGCTCTATGAGTTTATAGTTTATGGGTTTATGGCTCATGGGTTTTATGGTTTATAGGTCTATGATTTATGGGTTTATGGGTTAATGCTTCAAGGTTCTATGGGTTTAGGGTTTATGGGTTTATGGGGTTCAGTTTCTTGGATTTGGGTTTTTTGGTTTATGGGTTTATAGTTTACATGTTTATGGTTTATGCGTTTATGGTTGATGGATTTATTGTTTATGAGTTTATGGGTTTATGATTTATGAGTTTAGCTATTTATGAGTTTATGATTTATTGGTTTATGGTTCTATGGTATACGGGTTTATAGTTCATAGTTCACGGGTTTATGGTATATGAGTTCATAGTTCATAGTTTATGGGTTTATAGGTTCGTGGTTTATGGTTTTAAGTTTTATGGGTTTAGGGTTTGTGGTTTATGGGTTTATGGTTTTATGGTTCATAGGTTTATGGTTAATGGGTTTATGCATTTATGATTTTACGATTTATGGGTTTATGGTTTTATGGTGTATGTGTTTATAGTTTATGGGTTTATGGTTTTTGGGTTTATGGTTTATGGGTTTATGGAATGATGGGTTTATGGTTTATGGTTTATGGTTTATTAGTTTATGGTTTATGGGTTTATCCATTTATGAGTTTACGATTTATTGGTTTATGGTTTTATGGTATATGAGTTTATGGTTCATAGTTTATGGGTTCATGGTGTATGGGTTTATGGTTCATAGTTTATGGGCTTATGGGTTCATGGGTTTAGGGTTTATAGGTTCATGGGTTTATGGTTTATGAGGTCATGATTTATGGGTTTATGGTTTATGGTTTATGGTTTATGGTTTATGGGTTTATGGGTTTATGGTTTTGGGTTTATGGTTAATGGGTTTATGGTTTTGGGTTTATGGTTATGGGTTTATGTTCTGGGTTAATGGTTTCTGTTTTGGGTTTATGGGTTTATGGTTTTGGGTTTATCCATTTATGAGTTTACGATTTATTGGTTTATGGTTTTATGGTATATGAGTTTATGGTTCATAGTTTGCGGGTTCATGGTGTATGGGTTTATGGTTCATAGTTTATGGGCTTATGGGTTCATGGGTTTAGGGTTTATAGGTTCATGGGTTTATGGTTTATGAGGTCATGATTTATGGGTTTATGGTTTATGGTTTATGGGTTTATGGGTTTATGGTTTATGGGTTTATGGTTAATGGGTTTATGGTTTACGGGTTTATGGTCTATGGGTTTATGGCTCATGGGTTAACGGTTTATAGGTCTATGATTTAAGGGTTTATGGGTTTATGCTTTAAGGGTCTATGGGATTATGGTTTACGGGTTTATGGGGTTCTTGTTCTTGGATTTAGGTTTTTGGTTTATGGGTTTATAGTTTATGGGTTCATGGTTTATGGGTTTCTGGTTTATCGGCTTATGCTTTAAGGGTCTATGGGTTAATGGTTTATGGGTTTATGGCTGATGGGTTTACGGTTTGTAGGTCTATGATTTATGGGTTTATGAGTTTATGCTTTAAGGGTCTAGGGGTTTATGGTTTATGGGTTTATGAGGTTCTGGTTCTTGGATTTAGGTTTTTGGTTTATGGGTCTATAGTCTATGGGTTTATGGTTTATGGGCTTATAGTCTGTAGGTTTATGGTTTATGGGTTCATGGTTTCTGGGTTTATGGGTTTATGGTTTATGTTTTATGGGTTTATGGGTTTATGGTTTATGGGTTTATGGTTGATGGGTTTATCCATTTATGAGTTTACGATTTATTAGTTTATGGTTTTATGGTATATGAATTCATCGTTTAAAGTTCATGAGTTTATGGTGTATGAGTTTATGGTCCATAGTTTATGGGTTTATGGGTTTATCTATTTATGAGTTTACGATTTATCGGTTTATGGTTTTATGGTATATGAGTTTATGGTTCCTAGTTTATGGGTTTATGGTGTATGGGTTTATGGTTTATAGTTTATGGGTTTATGGTTTATGAGTTTATGGGTTTCTGGTTTATGGGTTCGCGGTATATGGGTTTATGGTTTATGGATTTATGCTTTAAGGCTCTATGAGTTTATGCTTTATGGGTTTATGGCTCATGGGTTTACGGTTAATAGGTCTATGATTTTTGGGTTTATGGGTTAATGCTTTAAGGTTCTATGGGTTTAGGGTTTATGGGTTTATAAGGTTCAGTTTCTTGAATTTAGGTTTTTTGGTTTATGGGTTTATAGTTTACGGGTTTATGGTTCATGGGTTCATGGTTCATGGGTTTATGGTTGATGGGTTGATGGTTTATGGGTTTATTGTTTATAAGTTCATGGGTTTATGATTTATGGGTTCAGCCATTTATGAGTTTACGATTTATTGGTTTATGGTTTTATGGTATACGGGTTTATGGTTCATAGTTTATGGGTTTATGGTATATGGGTCCATAGTTCATAGTTTATGGGTTTATGGGTTCGTGGTTTATATTTTAAGTTTTATGGGTTTAGGGTTTATGGTTAATGGGTTTATGGTTTTATGGTTTATAGGTTTATGGTTAATGGGTTTATGCATTTATGGGTTTACGATTTATGGGTGTATGGTTTTATAGTATATGGGTTTATAGTTTATGGCTTATGGGTTTATGGGTTTATAGTTTATGGGTTCATGGTTTATGGGCTTATAAGTCTACGGTTTGTGGGTTTATTATTTATGGTTTTATTGTTTATGGGTTTAGGGTTTATAAGTTTATCCATTTATGAGTTTACGATTTATTGGTTTATGGTTTTATGGTATATAGGTTTATGGTTCATGGCTTTTAGGTTTATGGTATATGGGTTTATGTTTCCTAGATAATGGGTTTATGGGCTCATGGTTTATGGTTTTTAGGTTTATGGGTTTATGGGTTTATGATTTATGGGTTTATGGTTTATGGGTTTATGGTTAATGGGTTTACGGTTTATGGGATTATGGTTTATGGGCTTATGCTTTAAGGATCTATGGGTTTATGGTTTGTGAGTTCATGACTCATGGGTTTACGGATTATAGGTCTAAGATTTATGGGTTTACGGGTTTATGCTCTAACGGTCTATGGGCTCATGGTTTATGGGTTTATGGGCTTCTGGTTCTTGGATTAAGGTTTTGGGTTTATGGGTTTATAGTTTATGGGTTTATGGTATATGGGTTTATGGTTTATGGTTTTATGGTATATGGGTTTATGGTGTATGGGTTTATGGTTCATAGTTTATGGGTTTATGGTGTATGGGTTTATGGTTCATAGTTTATGGGTTTATGGATTTCTGGTTTATAGTTTCAAGGTTGATGGGTTTAGGGTTTATAGGTTTAGGGTTTATGGGTTTATGGTTTATGAGTTTATGATTTATGGGTTTATGGTTTATGGTTCATGGGTTTATTGGTTTCTGGTTTATGCGTTTACGGTATATGGTTTTATGGATCATAGGTTTATGGTTAATGGGTTTATGCATTTATAGGTTTACGATTTGTGGGTTCATTGTTTTATGGTATATGGGTTCATAGTTCATGGTTTATGGGTTTATAGGTTTATGGTTCATGGTTTATGAGTTAATGGTTTATTGGTTTATGCTGTAGGTGTTTATGGGTTTATGGTTCTTGTATTTGGGTTCACGGGTTTATGGTTTATGGTTTATCGGTTCATGGGTTTATGGTTTATAACTTTACGAGTTATGGGTTTATATGTTTACGGTTTATGGGTTCATAGTTTATTGGTTTATTACTTTACGCTTTATAGGTTCATTATTGATGGTTTTATTGTTTATGGGTTTAGGGTTTATGGGTTTAAGGTTAATGCGTAAAAGAAATGTAATAATTATGAGTGCGAGTATTCGATTCTATGAACAACTCAAAGAAATCACTCGTCCCTACGAGTTTGTGTCTGAAATTGTTCGAGTTACTCGAGAAAAATATGAATAACTCGAATTGTTCGTAAAAATATGAGTTACTCGAATTGTTCGTAAAAATATGAGTTACTCAGAGTACTCGAATGAATCGAATCATTCAAAGAAATATGAATTACTCTGATAACTCAAGTTACTTAAAAATATAAGTGGTTTTTTTATTAATATTTTTTGTAGAAACTAGTTTATCTTTTATTTATTTTTTGGAGCGGGGGCTTCCCCTTCCCCGCCAACTCCGTTAGGTGCTTTGCCACATTTTAATTTTCAATAATCATCACTACAATTATATAATTAATTAGAGTTATTATTATTACCAAAAAATTATAGTAATGATTATATTTACCTATAATCATTACAGCAGTTTTATAATCAATTTTAGTTATTACCACAAAATTATAGTTAAGACTATAATCACCAACAATCATCACTACAGTCTTACATTTATTTTTAGTTATTGCTACGTAACTATAGTAATTACTATAATCACGTATAATCCTCATTACAGTTTTATAATCAATCATAGTTATTATTACATAACTATAGTTTTGACTATAATCACCAATTATCATCACCACAGTTTGTGCGCTTTTTTTAGCATACGCTATATTCAGCACACGCTAATTTTTCCATTTCACGCTAGATTTAGGACACGCTTATTTTAGCAGAATCTAGTCTTAGCGCACGCTGGATTTGGCGAACGCTAATTTCAGCAGACGCTAATTTTAGAAGATGTTATATTTAGCACCGGCTAATATTGCTAGTTATTGCTAGATTTAGCGCACGCTAATATTCCCATTTAACGCTGGATTTAGCAAACTTTAATTTAAGCTGAAGCTAATTTCAGAAAATGCTATATTTAGCACTAGCTAATATTGCTCGTTATCGCTAGATTAGGCGCACCCTAATTTTAGCAGACTCAAGTATTAGCACACGCTAATTCTGCTAAAAAAATCTAAATTTAGCGCACGCTAGTACTAGTAGACACTAGTTTTAGCACACGCTAACATCGCAAGCTTACGCTAGTTTAGCGTGTGCTTTTTTTAGCATACGCTATATTCAGCACACGCTAATCTTTCCGTTTCGCGCTAGATTTAGCACACGCTGGTAATGCTAATGTGTGCTAGATTTAGCGCTTGCTAATTCTAGCAGATTCTCGTTTTTGCGCACGCTAACATCAGAAGCTTACGCTAGTTTTAGCGTGTGCTCTTTTTAGCATACGCTATATTTAGCACACGCTAATTTTTCTATTATATGCTAGATTTAGCAGACGCTAATTTTGCTAATGTGTGCTAGATTTAGCGCACGCTAGTTCTGACAGACTCTCGTTTTTGCACACGCTAACATTGCAAGCCTACGCTGGTTTTAGCGTGGGCATCTTTTAGCATACGCTATATTTAGCACACGCTAATTTTTCTATTCCACGCTAGATCTAGCAGACGCTAATTTTACTAATGTGTGCTGGATTTAGCGCACGCTAGTTCCGACAGACTCTTGTTTTTGCGCACTCTAACATTGCAAGCCTACGCTGGTTTTAGCATGCGCTTCTTTTAGCATACGTTATATTTAGCAGACGCTAATTTTTTTATTTGACGCTAGATTTAGCAGACGCTAATTTTGCTAATGTGTGCTAGATTTAGCGCACGCTAGTTCTGGCAGGCTCTCGTTTTTGCGCCTGCTAATATTGCAAGCCTACGCTGGTTTTAGCGTGCGCTTCTTTTAGTATACGCTATATTCAGCGCCCGCTAATTTTTCTATCACATGCTAGATTTAGCACACGCTAATTTTTCTATTTCACGCTAGATCTAGCAGACGCTGATTTTGCTAATGTGTGCTAGATTTAGCGCACGCTAGTTCTGACAGACTCTTGTTTCTGCGCACTCTAACATTGCAAGCCTATGCTGGTTTTAGCGTGCGCTTCTTTTAGCATACGTTATATTTAGCAGACGCTATCTTTTCTATTTGACGCTAGATTTAGCAAACGCTAATTTTGCTAATGTGTGCTAGATATAGCGCACGCTAGTTCTGGCAGACTCACGTTTTTGCGCCTGTTAACATTGCAAGCCTACGCTAGTTTTAGCGTGCGCTCCTTTTAGTATACGCTATATTCAGCGCACGCTAATTTTTCTATCACATGCTAGATTTAGCACACGCTAATTTTAGCAGAATCCAGCTTTAGCGCCAGCTGGATTTAGCGAACGCTAATTCCAGCAGCCGCTAATTTCAGAAGATGCAATATTTAGCACCAGCTAATATTGCTAGTTATTGCTAGTTTTAGCGCACGCTAATATTCTTATTCCATGCTTAATTCAGCAATCGTGAATTCAAGCCGACTCAAGCGTAGCGCACGTTATTTTTGTAAATAAATGCTAGTTTTAGCACACGCTAACATCTCAAGCTTACGCTAATTTTAACGTGTGCTTATTCTAGCATACGGAATATTCAGCACAAGCTAATTTTTCCATTACATGCTAGATTTAGCACATGGTAATTTTGCTTAATTGTGCTAGATTTAGCGCTAGCTAGTTTTAGCAGACTAACTAGCAATATTAGCCGGTGCTAAATATAGCATTTTCTGAAATTAGCACCTGCTGAAATTAGCATTCGTTAAATCCAGCGGGCTGGATTTTGCTCAAATAAAAATGTGCTAAATCTAGCATGTAATGAAAAAATTAGCATGTGCTAAATATAGCATATGCTAAAAGAAGTGCACGCTAAAGCCTGCGTAGGCTTGCAATGTTAGCGTGCGCAAAAACGAGAGTCTGCTAGAACTAGCGTGTGCTAAATTTAGCATGTAATAGAAAAATTAGCGTGCGCTGAATATAGCGTATGCTAAAAGAAGCGCACGCTAAAACCAGCGTAGGCTTGCAAAGTTAGCGTGCGCGAAAACGAGAGTCTGCTAGAACTAGCGTATGCTAAATCCAGCACACATTAGCTAAATAAGCGTGTGATGAATCTAGCGCGACATGGAAAAATAAGCGTGTGCTGAATATAGCGTATGCTAAAAGAAGCACATGCTAAAACTAGCGTAAGCTTGCGGTGTTAGCGTGCGCTGAAACTAGAGTCTACTAATGCTAGCGTGTCCTAAATTTAGATTTTTCCAGCAGAATCAGCGTGTGCTAATACTTGAGACTGCTAAAATTAGGGTGCGCTTAATCTAGCGATAACGAGCAATATTAGCTATTGCTAAATATAGCATTTTCTGAAATTAGCGTCTGCTGAAATTAGCGTTCGCCAAATCCAGCGTATGTTGAGACTAGATTCTGCTAAAATAAGCGTGTTTTAAATCTGGCGCGAAATGGGAAAATTAGCAAGTGCTGAATATAGCGTATGCTAAAAGAAGCGCACGCTAAAACCAGCGTAGGCTTGCAATGTTAGCACGCGCAAAAACGAGAGTCTGCTAGAACTAGCGTGCGCTAAATCTAGCACACATTAGCAAAACAAGCGTGTGCTGAATCTAGCGCAAAATGGAAAAATTAGCTTGTGATGAATATAGCGTATGCTAAAAGAAGCACACGAACTGTGGTGATGATTATTGGTGATTATAGTCAATACTATAGTTATGTAATAATAACTATGATTGATTATAAAACTGTAATGATAATTATACGTGATTATAGTAATTACTATAGTTACGTAACAATAACTAAAAATGAATGTAAGACTGTAGTGATGATTGTTAGTGATTATAGTCTTAACTATAATTTTGTGGTAATAACTAAGATTGATTATAAAACTGCTGTAATGATTACACAGGCCCACAAAATGAAAAAAAATGTCTGAACTTTTGACCGGACATACATATTCCCATGTATTTTTCGACGCTGAATCCGAATCTGTAATAAAAATATAGGGTTTTCCTACCTTTTCTCAGAGTTTTATTGAAAAAACCTCATTTTTTACGGTTTTTTTGCGGTTTTTCGAGTCTAGAAAAAACAAATCATGAGATACGGTTAATTGGACTTCAAAATCGAATTCTACGGGAAAAAATACACGGGAAACCATACCTTCAAATTTTTTTAACGCGATTCTAGTCCTCTGTATGGGGCTGAAAAGATGAGGAAATCGGTAAAATTTTTCAAAATTACGTACCATTCTTTTCACAATAGCTTTATAATTCGTGTCTTTGGCATTACCCAAAAATTGGGTTGTCTAGTAAACTTAAAACTTCATTTTCTTGATTCACACGTTGATCAGTTTCCTGAAAATAACGGAGACTTTAGTGAAGAGCATGGTGAACGATTTCACCAAGATTTAAAGGAGTTTGAACGTAGATTTCAAGGAAACTGGGGTATCAACATGTTAGCAGATTACTGCTGGATGATAAAAAGAGAAACAGCTGCGAAAAAGGACAAAAACGTGTCAGAAATCCACTACATCGGTCATTCGAAGAGAAACGTGTACGTAAGCGTAAGCCAATTTAAAAAAACATCATCGAAGAGAGAGAGAGAGAGAGAGAGAGAGAAAAACATAGACAAAATGTTAAGTTTAACGTACACAATAGGCTGAGTTAATATCTTGAATTTACAGTCAATGCTGTGAAAGACTCTAAAATTAGTATTTCAGACGTAAAATTTTTAAAAAATCGATAAATTTACCATATACAGTTCTTGTCACCGCCCTCTAGAAGTAGTTTTTACACAATCTGACTTCAAGTTCATGATCAGCAATCTGAAAAACCCCCAGGATAGTATTTCCAATGTTTATCGACTCTTCAAAAGACGCATGATTAAATTTTAATATTGTTTAAATCCATTTTAGGCAAAATTTCGACTTTCACCGATTTCCTCATCTTTTCAGCCCCATACAGAGGACTAGAATCGCGTTAAAAAAATTTGAAGGTATGGTTTCCCGTGTATTTTTTCCCGTAGAATTCGATTTTGAAGTCCAATTAACCGTATCTCATGATTTGTTTTTTCTAGACTCGAAAAACCGCAAAAAAACCGTCAAAAATGAGGTTTTTTCAATAAAACTCTGAGAAAAGGTAGGAAAACCCTATATTTTTATTACAGATTCGGATTCAGCGTCGGAAAATACATGGGAATATGTATGTCCGGTCAAAAGTTCAGACATTTTTTTTCATTTTGTGGGCCTGTGTTATAGGTAAATATAATCATTACTATAATTTTTTGGTAATAATAATAACTCTAATTAATTATATAATTGTAGTGATGATCATAGGTGACTACAGTCATTACTATAGTTTCGTGGTAATAACTACAATTGATTATCAAACTGTGGTGATGATTATTGGTGATTATAGTCAATACTATAGTTACGTATAATAACTATGATTGATTATAAAACTGTAATGATGATTATACGTGATTATAGTAATTACTATAGTTATGTAACAATAACTAAAAATGAATGTAAGACTGTAGTGATGATTGTTAGTGATTATAGTCTTAACTATAATTTTGTGGTATTAACTAAAATTGATTATAAAACTGCTGTAATGATTATAGGTAAATATAATCATTACTATAATTTTATGGTAATAATAATAAATCTAATTAATTATATAATTGTAGTGATGATTATAGGTGACTATAGTTATTACTATAGTTTCGTGGTAATAACTACAATTGATTATCAAACTGTGGTGATGATTATTGGTGATTATAGTCAATACTATAGTTATGTAATAATAACTATGATTGATTATAAAATTGTAATGATGATTATGCGTGATTATAGTAATTACTGTAGTTACCTAACAATAACTAAAAATGAATGTAAGACTGCAGTGATGATTGTTAGTGATTATAGTCTTAACTATAATTTTGTGGTAATAACTAAAATTGATCATAAAACTGCTGTAATGATTGTAGGTAAATATAATCATTACTATAATTTTTTGGTAATAGTAATAATCCTAATTAATTATATAATTGTAGTGATAATTATAGGTGACTATAGTCATTACTATAGTTTCGTGGTAATAACTACAATTGATTATTAAACTGTGTTGATGATTATTGGTGATTATAGTCAATACTATAGTTACGTAGTAATAACTATGATTGATTATAAAACTATAATGATGAATAAACCTAATTATAGTAATTACTATAGTTACATAGCAATAACTAAAAATGAATGTAAGACTGTAGTGATAATTGTTGGTGATTATAGTCTTAACTATAATTTTGTGGTAATAACTAAAATTGATTATAAAACTGCTGTAATAATTATAGGTAAATATAATCATTACTATAATTTTTTGGTAATAATAATAACTCTAATTAATTATATAATTGTAGTGATGATTATAGGTGATTATAGTCATTACTATTGTTACGTAGTAATAACTATTATTAATGTAAAACTGTTGTGACGATTATATGTCATTACAGTCATATAGTTACGTAGTGATAATTATAATTGGACCGTTAAACTGTACAATCTTAAACAACTTATATTAGCAAAATATTTTCCAAGTCAAAAGAAATGTCGATATTAAGGAAAAAGGAGAATATTACATTGTTAACCAAGGGAGTAGAATACGTTATTTATGCTTGAGACGCGACAATGAAGACGAGGTCAAAAACACTTTCACTTTTGTGGTTAATATATTACTGTTTCATAGACTACGGGCGTCATATTCAGCCGCATTAAGTATACATTCGTTAATAATACGTGAAGTGGCGGCATTAATATATGATGACATGAAAATAAAAATGTGGCGAAGCACCTACCGCAGTTGGCGGGAAGGGAAAGCCCCCGCTCTAAAAAATAAATAAGCGATAAACCAGTTTCTACAAAAAATATTAATGAAAAAACCACCTGTATTTTCGAGTAACTTGAGTTATTAAAGTAATTCATATTTTTTTGAATAATTCGATTCATGCGAGTACTCAAAGTAGCTCTAATTTTTACGAACAATTCGAGTTATTCATATTTTTCTTAAGTAACTTGATCAATTTCTGATACGAACTTGTAGAGTCAAGTGATTTATTTGAGTTGTTTATAGAATAGAATACTCGCACTCATAATTATTACATTTATTTCACGCATGAACCATAAACCCGTAAACCCTAAACCCATAAACAATGAAACCATCGATAATAAACCCATAAAGCGTAAAGTAATAAACCTATCAACTATAAACCCATAAGCCGTGAACTTAAAAACCCATAACTCGTTAAATTATAAACCGGAAACCTATGAACCATAAACCCATAAACTATAAACCCATAAAGCATAACCCCAAATCCAAGAACCATAAACCATTAACCCATCAACCCATAAATCATAAAACCCCATGAACCATAAACCCATAAACCACAAACCCATAAGCCCATAAACCATAAACCCATAAACCTATAAATCCATAAACCATAAACCCGTGAACCCAAATCCAAGAATCATGAACACGTAAACCACAAACCCATAAAACCTTAAAGTATAAACCCATGAACCATAAACTCATAAACCATAAACCATAAACCCGTAAACCCAAATCCAAGCACCATAAACCCATAAACCATAAACTCGTATACCCTTAAAGCATAAACCCATAAACCATAAAACATAAACTCATAAACCATAACACCATAAATCCATGAACAATAAACCCATAAAGCGTAAAGTAATAAACCTATAAACTATGCACCTATAAATCGTAAACTTATAAACCCAAAACTCGTAAAGTTATAAACCATCTACCCTTAAACCATAAACCCATAAACTATAAACCCATAAGGCATAAACCCAAATCCAAGAACCATAAACCAATAACCCATTAACCCATAAATCATGAACCCATAAACCATAAACCCATAAACTATAAACCCATAAACCACAAACCCATGAACCCATAAACCTATAAACCATAAACCCATAAACCATAAGCCCGTAAACCCAAATCCAAGAACCATAAACACATAAACCACAAACCCATAAAACCCTTAAAGTATAAACCCATAATCCATAAACCCATAAACCCGTAAACTATAAAACCATAAACTGAAAACCCAAATCGAAGAACCAGAAATCCATGAACCTATAAACCATAAATCCATAGACTCTTAAAGCCTAAACCCATAAACCATAAACCTATAAACCATAAACCTATAAACCATAAACCCATAGACCATAAACCTATAAACCATAAACCCATAAACCCATAAACCCGTAAACTATAAACCCATAAACTAAAAACCTAAATCGAAGAACCAGAAAACCATGAACCTATAAACCATAAATCCATAGACCCTTAAAGCCTAAACCCATAAACCATAAACCTATAAACTGTAAACCGATTAACTATAAACCTATTAACCATAAACCCATAGACCCTTAAAACATAAACCCATAAACCTATAAACCCATAAACCATAAACCCAGAAACCGTATACCTATAAACCATAAACTCATAAACCCATAAACTCATAAACCCATAAACCATAAACCCATAAACCATAAACCATAAACCCGTAAACCCAAATCCAAGAACCATAAATCCATAAACCATAAACTCTTATACCCTTAAAGCATGAACCCATAAACCATAAACTCATAAACCATAAATCCATAACCCCATAGATCCATAAACAATAAAACCATCAATAATAAACCCATAAAGCGTAAAGTAATAAACATAAAAACTACGAACCCATAAATCGTAAACTTATAAACCCATAACTCGTAAAGTTATAAACCATAAACCCATAAAGCATAAACCCAAATCCAAGAACCATAAACCAATAACCCATTGACCTATAAATCATAAACCAATGAACCATACATCCATAAACCACAAACCCATAAACCCATAGACCTATAAACAATAAACCCATAAACCATGAACCCGTAAACCCAAATCCAAGAACCATAAATACATATACCACAAACCCTTAAACCCTTGAAGTATCAACCCATAAACCATTAACTCATAAACCATGAACCATAAACCCGTAAACCCAAATCCGAGAACCATAAACCTATAAACCATAAACTCATAAACCCTTAAAGCATAAACCTATAAACCATAAACTCACAATCCATAAACCCACAAATTTACAAATAATAAAGCCATGAATAAAAAACCCATAAATAGTAAAGCAATAAACCTATAAACTATGAACCCATAACCCATAAACCCATAAACCTATAAACTATAAACTCACAAACCATAAACCCATAAACCCATAAACCATAAACCATAAGCCCATAGACCATAAACCTATAAACCATAAACCCATAAACCCGTAAACTATAAACCCATAAACCAAAAACCCAAATCCAAAAACCAAAAATCCATAAACCTATAAACCATAATACATAGACCCTTAAAGCCTAAACCAATAAACCATAAACCCATAAACCGTAAACAGATAAAGCATAAACCCATGAACCATAAACCCATTATCCATAAACCTATAAACCATAAACCTATTAACTCATAAACCATAAACCCATAAACCACAAACCCATAAATTATGAACCTATAAACCATAAACCCATAAACCCATGAACCCATAAACCATAAACCCATAAACCATAAACCCATAAACCATAAACCCATGAACCATAAACCCATAAACCATAAACCCATAAACCATAAACCCATAAACCATAAACCTATAAACCATAAACCCATAAACCATAAACCCATGAACCATAAACCCATAAACTATGCACCATAACCCCATATACCTTAAAACCATGAACCGATAAATCGTAAACTTATGAGTAGATAAAACCTGAACCCAAAACCCATAAACCTATAAACCATAAACCCATGAGCTCATGAACCTATTAAACATGGACCCATAAACTATACCCATGAACCATGAACCCATGAACCATAAACCCATAAACCATAACCCATAAACCCTAAACCCATAAACCTTAATACTATAAACCATGAACCTATAAACCTATAAGCTATGAACCCATAAACCATAAACCCAAAAACCATAAACCCATAAACCATAAACCCATAAACCCATAAACCATACACCCATAAACAAATAAACCATAAACCCATAAACCATAAACCCATACACCATAAAACCATAAACCATAAACCCATAAACCATAAACCTATAAACCATAAACCCATGAACCATATAGCCATAAACCATAAACCCATAAACCATAAACCATAAACCCATAAACCATAAACCCATAAACCATAAACCCATAAACCATAAACCCATAAACCATAAATCCATAAACCTATAAGCCATAATACATAGACCCTTGAAGCCTAAACCAATAAACCATAAACCCATAAACCGTAAACCGATGAACCATAAACCCGTGAACCATAAACCCATAGACCCTTAAAGCATAAACCCATAAACCCATAAACCCATAGACCATAAACCCATTATCCATAAACCTATAAACCATAAACCTATTAACTCATAAACCATAAGCCCATAAACCATAAACCCATAAATTATGAACCTATAAACCATAAACCCATAAACCCATGAACCATAAACCCATAAACCAAAACCTATTAACCCTAAACCCATGAACCTTAAAATCAAAAACCATAAACCCATAAACCCATAATCTATGAACCATAAACCGATAAACTATGCACCATAACCCCATATACCATAAAACCATAAACCGATAAATCGTAAACTTATAAGTGGATAAACCCTAAACCATAAACCCATAAACCCATAAACCATAAACCCATAAGCTCATAAACCTATTAACCTAAACCCATAAACTATCAACCCGTGAACCGAAATCCAAAAACCATAAACACATAAACCACAAACCCATAAACCCTTTAAATATACACCCATAAACCATGAACTCACGAACCATAAACCCGTAAACCCATAAATCCAGAAACAATAGAACCATAAATAATAAACCCAAATAGTAACGCCAAAAACCTGTAAACTATGAACCCATAACCCATAAATCCATAAACCTATGAACCATAAACTCACAAACCATAAACCCATAAACTAATAAATCATAAGCCCATAAACCCTGAACCCATAAACCATAAACCCACTAACCATGAACCCATAAACTATACCCATGAACCATAAACCCATGAACCATAAACCCATAAACCATAACCCATAAACCCTAAACCTATAAACCTTAAAACTATAAACTATGAACCTATAAACCCATTAGCTATGAACCCATAAACCATAAACCCATAAACCATAAACCCATAAACCATAAACCCATAAACCATAAACCCATGAACCCATAAACCATAAACCCATAAACCATAAACCCATAAACCATAAACCCATAAATTATAAACCCATAAACCATATACCCATAAACCCATAAACCATAAACCCATAAACCATAAACCCTTAAACTATAAACCCATAAAGCATAAACCCAAATCCAAGAACCATAAACCATCAACCTATTATCCCATAAATCATAAACCCATAAACCATAAAACCATAAACCCATAAACCATAAACCTTTAAACCTATATACCCATAAACCATAAACCCGTAAACCCAAATCCAAGAATCATAAACACATGAACCACAAACCCATAAACCCTTAAAGTATAGACCCATAAACCATAAACTCATAAACCATAAACCATAAACCCATGAACCCAAATCCAAGAACCATAAACCCATAAACCATAAACTCTTATACCCTTAAAGCATAAACCCATAAACCATAAACTCATGAACCATAAACCCATAAAACCATAAATCCGTAAACAATAAAACCATCAATAATAAACCCATAAAGCGTAAAGTGATAAACCTAAAAACTACGAACTCATAAATCGTAAACTTATAAACCCATAACTCGTAAAGTTATAAACCATAAACCCATAAAGCATAAACCCAAATCCAAAAACCATAAACCAATAACCCATTAACCCATAAATCATAAACCCATAAACCATACACCCATAAACCACAAACCCATAAACCCATAAACCTATAAACCATAAACCCATAAACCATGAACCCGTAAACCCAAATCCAAGAACCATAAACACATAAAACACAAACCCATAAACCCTTGAAGTATAAACCCATAAACCATAAACTCATAAACCATGAACCATAAACTCGTAAACCCAAATCCGAGAACCATAAACCTATAAACCATAAACTCACAAACCCTTAAAGCATAAACCCATAAACTATAAACTCACAATCCATAAACCCATAAATTCACAAATAATAAAGCCATAAATAATAAACCCATAAATAGTAAAGCAATAAACCTTTAAACTATAAACCCATAACCCATAAACCTATAAACCTGTAAACTATAAACTCACAAACTATAAACCCATAAACTAATGAATCATAAGCCTATAAACCCTAAACTCATAAACCATAAACCATAAACCCATAAACCATAAACCATAAACCCATAGACCATAAACCTATAAACCATAAACCCATAAACCCGTAAACTATAAACCCATAAACCAAAAACCCAAATCCAAAAACCAGAAATCCATAAACCTATAAACCATAATACATAGACCCTTAAAGCCTAAACCAATAAACCATAAACCCATAAACCGTAAACCGATGAATCATAAACCCATGAACCATAAACCCATAGACCCTAAAAGCATAAACCCATAAACCCATAAACCCATAGGCCATAAACCCATAATCCATAAACCTATAAACCATAAACCTATAAACTCATAAACCATAACCCCATAAACCATAAACCCATAAATTATGAACCTATAAACCATAAATCCATAAACTCATGAACCATAAACCCATAAAACCATAAATCCGTAAACAATAAAACCATCAATAATAAACCCATAAAGCGTAAAGTGATAAACCTAAAAACTACGAACTCATAAATCGTAAACTTATAAACCCATAACTCGTAAAGTTATAAACCATAAACCCATAAAGCATAAACCCAAATCCAAAAACCATAAACCAATAACCCATTAACCCATAAATCATAAACCCATGAACCATACACCCATAAACCACAAACCCATAAACCCATAAACCTATAAACCATAAACCCATAAACCATGAACCCGTAAACCCAAATCCAAGAACCATAAACACATAAAACACAAACCCATAAACCCTTGAAGTATAAACCCATAAACCATAAACTCATAAACCATGAACCATAAACTCGTAAACCCAAATCCGAGAACCATAAACCTATAAACCATAAACTCACAAACCCTTAAAGCATAAACCCATAAACTATAAACTCACAATCCATAAACCCATAAATTCACAAATAATAAAGCCATGAATAATAAACCCATAAATAGTAAAGCAATAAACCTTTAAACTATAAACCCATAACCCATAAACCTATAAACCTGTAAACTATAAACTCACAAACTATAAACCCATAAACTAATGAATCATAAGCCTATAAACCCTAAACTCATAAACCATAAACCATAAACCCATAAACCATAAACCATAAACCCATAGACCATAAACCTATAAACCATAAACCCATAAACCCGTAAACTATAAACCCATAAACCAAAAACCCAAATCCAAAAACCAGAAATCCATAAACCTATAAACCATAATACATAGACCCTTAAAGCCTAAACCAATAAACCATAAACCCATAAACCGTAAACCGATGAATCATAAACCCATGAACCATAAACCCATAGACCCTAAAAGCATAAACCCATAAACCCATAAACCCATAGGCCATAAACCCATAATCCATAAACCTATAAACCATAAACCTATAAACTCATAAACCATAACCCCATAAACCATAAACCCATAAATTATGAACCTATAAACCATAAATCCATAAACCCATGAACCATAAACCCATAAACCCATAAACCATAAACCCATAAACCATAAACCCATAAACCATAAACCCATGAACTATAAACCCATAAACCATAAACCCATAAACCATAAACCCATAAACCTATAAACCATAAACCCATAAACCCGTAAACTATAAACCCATAAACTAAAAACCCAAATCTAAGAACCAGAAATCCATGAACCTATAAACTATGAATCCATAGACCCTTAAAACCTAAACCCATAAACCATAAATTTATAAACCGTAAACCGATAAACCATAAACCCATAAACCATAAACCTATAGACCCTTAAGGGGGCGCTGTATCTCTCTATCCTTTTCTAATTGAAAAATGTAAGTTTTTGGAAAATCTAGTGATTATTGATAGAAATTAAAGGTTGTCCGCTACTTGTTTAGTAAAAAGTAATATTTTCTCTGATGAGGACCAATTAATTTTGTTGCTTTTTTTTCAAGTAAAGTTTGACATACTTACAAAATCCTAAGTAAGGCTAGAGAATACGTTATTTAAGTATGTCAAACTTTACTTGAAAAAAAAGCAACAAAATTAGTTGGTCCTCATCAGGGTAAATATTAATTTTTACTAAACAAGTAGCGGACAACCCTTAATTTCTATCAATAATAACTAGTTTTCCCAAAAATTTACATTTTTTAATTAGAAAAGGATAGAGAGATACAGCGTCCTCTTAAAGCATAAACCCATAAACCCATAAACCAGAAACCCATAAACCGTAAACCTATAAACCATAAACCCATGAACTCATAAACTTATAAACTCATAAACCATAAACCTATAAACCCTAAACCCATAAACCCATAAACCATGAACCCATAAACCATAAACCCATTAACCATGAACCCATAAACTATACCCATAAACCATAAACCCATCAACCATAAACCCATAAACCATAACCCATAAACCCTAAACCCATAAACCTTAAAACTATAAACCATGAACCCATAAATCCATAAGCTATGAACCATAAACCCATAAACTATGCACCATGACCCCATATACCATAAAACCATAAACCAATAAATCGTAAACTCATAAATGGATAAACTCATAAACCATAAACCCATAAATTCATAAACCATAAACCTATAAACCATAAACCCATAAACCCATAAACCACAAACTTATAAACCATAAACCATAAACCAAAAACCTAAATCCAAGAACCAGAACCCTATAAACCCATAAACCATAAGCCCATAGACCCTTAAGGCATAAACTCATAAACCCATAAATCATAGACCTATAAACCGTTAACCCATGAGCCATAAACCCATAGACCCTCAAAGCATAAACCCATAAACCATGAACCCATAAACCGTAAACTCATAAACCCATAAACCATAAACCCATAAACCCATAAATCATAGACCTATAAACCGTAAACCCATGAGCCATAAACCCATAGACCCTTAAAGCATAAACCCATAAACTATAATATCATAAACCGTAAACCCATAAACCATAAACCCATAAACCATAAACGTATGAACCATAAACTTATAAACCATAAACCCATGAACCCATATACCATATACCCATAAACCATATACCCGTAAACCATGAACTATAAACCCATAAATCATATCTCCATAAACCATAAACCCATTAACCATGAACCATAAACCCATAAACTATATACCCATAAACCATAAACCCATTAACCACTAACCATAAACCCATAAACTAAAAAATTATAAACCCATGAACCATAAACACATCAAATGATATTTTTTCTTATTATAAAATATTTGAAAAATAATTATTTTATTATATATAATAATAGTGTAATAAATCTATGTTCCAAGTATTTTTAAAATTATTTTAAAAAAATATAATTTATATAATTCTAAGTTTATTAAACACAAAATTATTTTAATAAATTATTGAAATAACAACTATATAATGAGCATATCGAACAATTGACGTTACGCCTTTGGTCACTCTAACCTTTCCAGAAATCAACGACTTTAATCATTATTTACTTAAAATCTGTGCATTTTTGGCACTTGAGCCCATGGAAACTAATGTTCAGAAAACAAGCTACAATTTGGTCATACTATTATCAAATTTCACCGGGACCCAGAAGCCCATAAGTATCTTCCGGGGTCCTTTGGAACTATTTAAAAATTTTTGGGAAAGTCCTAACTTAATCATTTTTTTCTAAAAATCCTGATGTTTTAGAGAGAAATTCATAAGAATACTTCTTGTTCTACATGAATAAAAGAGTTAGCATGACTTTTTACTGACCTGAATTTTGAAGTTTTCTATTGTAGGTTTTCTGAGAATATGTATTACATAGTAATTGAAATTACTCATTGTTCGACACTTCAGAAATTGCTTTTCGAGAGCTAATTTTCTTCCATTTTACATGAACTTCAAAATAAATTTTTGATTATGTAAGTCAGAGCTATCAATAAGGAGTTGTGACAGTTTAAAATATATATTTTTATGTATAATTTATTTTCAAAACAAAAAATAAATCATTCACAAAAATATATATTTATAATCAATATGAAAAATCAATAATACATGAAAATATATATTTTAAACTGTCATAACACCTTATTCATGGCTCTGATTTACATGATCAAAAATTGATTTTAAAGATCATGTAAAATGGAAGTAAATAAGCCCCCAAAAAGCAATTTCTGAAGTGAAAAACAATGAGTAGTTTCAATGACTATGTAATACATCTAAGAACCAATAGAAAACTTCAAAATTCAGGTCTGTAAGAAATCATGATAACTCTCCTCTTCATGTACAACAAGAGGTATTCTTATGAATTTCTCTCTAAAACATCAGGATTTTCAGAAAAAAATGATAAAGTAAGAACTTTTCCAAAAATTTTGAAAAATTTCCAAATTTCAAGGATCCATAGATCTTGATACTTTCAATCTAGATCCTTAAAAATTTTTTAACATATTTGGGTAACAAACAAAATATATTCTCAAAGTTGCAGCCATTTATTTTTCTATGCTCTCCCAGTTGGTGTATAATGTCCATATATATATATTAAAATCCTATCAACTTATACCAGCTATAACATTTGCGATTTATCATATTTTAAATAACAAAAGAATACAGATTTTATAATGGTATTATGTATCTTAAGAATTTCTTTAGCAGAATTTAATATATCATTTCATAAATAGACCACTACATAATTATTTTCGATAAAATTTCCTATATTATAATATTACAATCTTTAAGTTTACAAAATTTATAGTGATATATATTCCATACCCCCGTACACCTTATAACAAGAGGATTAATCTAAAATTAATATAAGTTTTCCTATCTAACAATGTTAATTAAACCAAAATTCTCATCTTTATTTAAACACCTGATTATACCATTTGCTGTAAACGTTCTCCATTAACTTTCAACTAAGTAACATAAGAAAATCTAGAAATCTTTAATCTATAGATCTTAGAAAAATAACACATTCAATTTTAAGGAATAAAGGGATTTTAAAAGTAATTTGTGGAAAAATAAATACTAAAGATTAAAAATAATAATTGTAAATTGTCTATCGGCGATTCACTTCGAATTCATCAAAATTCATCTTATCAAAATTGCAGCACTATCAGATTGTAAAACGATATAAATGACTAATCACTAATGATGGAACTTGATTTGTTAAATACTATCTCAAGCACAGCATTACTGCGTATGTATCCGCGTGTATGCACTAGAAAAAAAATTTAGTGATTTCAATAAAAATTTATTTGGTTTAACTAAATGGTTTGTTCCAATACTCCTTAACAAATATTTATTTGAACCAAACCACAATATTAGGTTAAATTTAATAAATATTTGATTACTTTAAATAAAATTTTTAGTTTGAACAATTAAATATTTCATTGATATCAATTTCTAACACTCTCAAAACAAGCAAATATTTATTTAAACCAAATAAATAAATTGTCAATTCAACTTAAAAATTTGTTTGAATCAACTGAATATTGATTTGAACGAACTAAATATTTCATTAAATGGCGAATCCCATTCTTTTAAAACAAGCAAATATTTATTTAAATTAGATAAATATTTGGTCAATTCAACTTGATAATTTGTTTAAATTAACTAAATATTGATTTGAACGAATTAAATATTTCATTAAATACAAAACCAATTTTTTTTGAAACAAACAAATATTTATTTAAACCAAATAAATATTTGATCGATTCAACTTGATAATTTGTTTGTATCAACTGAATATTGATTTGGACGAATTAAATATATCATTCAATGGCCAATCCCATTCTTTTGGAATATTGATTGATATTGTTTCAATTAATGAACATGAATTATCCAACTAAATATTGATTGATTTAAATGAATGCTAATTAAAATAAACATTTTTAATTCAAAACCAAATTATTTCTTCAACAAAAATAGTTTAGAATATATATTTATTTCGAATCATTTTGTTTTTTCAAGAAAATAAAATAATTGATTTAAAATAAACCGTTTATTTGATTTAAATAATGATTCTGTTTTATCCAACTACATGTTGGTTGAATCAAATTAATGCTTATTCAAATAAACGTGTTTTTAATTCGAAACCAATTTTTTCAATCGAACAAATAATTTAGTATAATTCAGTATATATTTATTCAAATTCATTTTGTTCTATTGAACAGATGAAATATTTGATTTCAAATGAACCGCTAATTTGATTTGAATAATGATTCTGTTTTATCCAACTGAATTTTGGTTATTTCGAATAAATGCAAATTCAAATAAACGTGATTTATATTCAAAACTAATTTATTTCATTCAAACAAATAATTGAGTTTAATTCAATATATATTTATTCAAATTCATTTTGTTCTATCAAACAAACGAAATAATTGATTTCAAATAAACTGTTTATTTGTTTCAATTATTGATTCTGCATTATCCAACTAAATATTAATTGATTTTAATAAATGCTAATTGAAATAAACGTGTTTTTAATTCAAAAACAAATTATTTAAAAAAAAAAAATGATTTAGAATAAATATTTATTTCAAATCATTTTGTTTTTCCAAGAAAATGAAATAATTGATTTAAAATAAACCGTTTATTTGATTTAAATAATGATTCTGCATTATCCAATTAAATGTTGGTTAAATCAAATTAATGCTAATTTGAATAAACGTGTTTTGAAGTCAAAACCAATTTCCTTAATCGAACAAATAATTTAGTATAATTCAATATATGTTTATTCAAAATCATTTGCTTCTCTCAAAAAACTGAAATATTTGATTTCAAATGAACCATTTATTTGATTTGATTAATGATTCTGCATTATCCTGCCAAATGTTGGTTAATTAAAATAAATGCGAATTCAAATAAACGTGTTTTCAATTCAAAACTAATTTATTTCATTCAAACAAATGATTGAGTTTAATTCAATATATATTCATTCAAATTCATTTTGTACTATCAAACAAACGAAATATTTCATTTCAAATAAACCGCTTATTTGATTTAAATAATGATTCTGTTTTATCCAACTGAATTTTGCTTATTTCGAATAAATGAAAATTCATATAAACGTATTTTTAATTGAAATATAATTTATTTCATTCAAACAAATAATTTAGTTTCATTCAAAATATATTTATTCATATTGATTTTGTTCTTACGAACAAACGAAATAATTCATTTCAAATAAACTGTTTATTTGTTTCAATTAATGATTCTGCATTATCCAACCAAATATTGATTGATTTAAATAAATGCTAATTGAAATAAACGGGTTTTTAATTGAAAACCAATTTTTCAATCGAACAAATAATTTAGTATAATTTAATCTATATTTATTCAAAATCATTTGCTTTTCTGAAAAAACTGAAATATTTGATTTCAAATGAACCGTTTATTTGATTTGATTAATGATTCTGCATTATCCTACCAAATGTTGATTAATTCAAATTAATGCAAATTTAAATAAACGTGTTTCAATTTCAAAACTAATTTATTTCATTCAAACAAATAATTGAGTTTTATTCAATATATATTTATTCAAATTCATTTTGTTCTATCAAACAGATGAAATATTTGATTTCAAATAAACCGCTAATTTCATTTGAATAATGATTTTGTTTTATCCAACTGAATTTTGGTTATTTCGAATAAATGATAATTGGAATAAACGTGTTTTTAATTCAAAACTAATTTATTTCATTCAAACGAATAATTCAGTTTAATTCAATATATATTTATTCAAAATCATTTTGTTCTATCAAACAAATTGAATATTTAATTTCAAATAAAACGTTTAATTGATTTAAATGAAAATTCTGTTTTATCCAACTGAAATTCGGTTATTTCGAATAAACTATAATTCAAATAAACGTGTTTTTAATCTAGAACTTATTTATTTCATTCGAACAGATAATTTAGTTTCACTCAATATATATTTATTTAAATTCATTTTGTTCTATTTAACAAATGAAATATTTTATTTTAGATAAACCGTTTGTTTGATTCAAATAATGATTCTGTTATATCCAACGATATGTTAGTGATTCCAAATACATGCAAATTTAAATAAACGTGTTTTAAATTCAAAACTAATTTATTTCATGCGAACAAATAAACAAGTCTAATTCAATATATTCATCCAGATTCATTTTGTTCTATCAAACAAATGAAATATTTGATTTTAAATAAACCGCTTATTAGATTTAAATAATGATTCTGTTTTATTTAACTGAATTTTGGTTATTTCGAATAAATGATAATCCAAATAGACGTGTTTTTAATTGAAAACTAATTTATTTAATTTAAACAAATAATTTAGTTCTATTCAATATATATTTATTCAGACTTATTTTGTTCTTTCGAACAAACGAAATAATTCATTTCAAATAAACTGTTTATATGTTCCAATTATTGATTCTGCATTGTCCAACTAAATATTGATTAATTTAAATAAATGCTATTTGAAATAAACGTGTTTTTAATTTAAAACCAATTGTCTTAATCGAACAAATAATTTAGTATGATTCAATATATATTTATTCAAAATTATTTGCTTCTCTCAAAAAACTGAAATATTTGATTTTAAATGAACCGTTTATTTGATTTGATTAATGATTCTGCATTATCTTACCAATTGTTAGTTAATTTAAATAAATGCAAATTCAAACAAACGTGTTTTAATTTCGAAACTAATTCATTTCATTCAAACAAATAATTTAGTTTAATTTAATAAATATTTATTTGAATTGATTTGGTTCTTCCGAACAAACGAAATAATTCATTTCGAATAAACTGTTTATTTGTTTCAATTAATGATTCTGCATTATCCAACTAAATTCTGATTGATTTGAATAAATGCTAATTGAAATAAACGTGTTTATAATTTAAAATCAATTTTCTCAATCGAACAAATAATTTAGTATAATTCAATATATATTTATTCAAAATTATTTGCTCCTCTCAAAAAACTGAAATATTTAATTTAAATAAACCGTTTATTTGATTTAAATAATGATTCTGCATTATCCAATTAAATGTTGGTTAAATCAAATTAATGCTAATTTGAATAAACGTGTTTTGAAGTCAAAACCAATTTCCTTAATCGAACAAATAATTTAGTATAATTCAATATATGTTTATTCAAAATCATTTGCTTCTCTCAAAAAACTGAAATATTTGATTTCAAATGAACCATTTATTTGATTTGATTAATGATTCTGCATTATCCTGCCAAATGTTGGTTAATTAAAATAAATGCGAATTCAAATAAACGTGTTTTCAATTCAAAACTAATTTATTTCATTCAAACAAATAATTTAGTTTCATTCAAAATATATTTATTCATATTGATTTTGTTCTTACGAACAAACGAAATAATTCATTTCAAATAAACTGTTTATTTGTTTCAATTAATGATTCTGCATTATCCAACCAAATATTGATTGATTTAAATAAATGCTAATTGAAATGAACGGGTTTTTAATTGAAAACCAATTTTTCAATCGAACAAATAATTTAGTATAATTTAATCTATATTTATTCAAAATCATTTGCTTTTCTGAAAAAACTGAAATATTTGATTTCAAATGAACCGTTTATTTGATTTGATTAATGATTCTGCATTATCCTACCAAATGTTGATTAATTCAAATTAATGCAAATTTAAATAAACGTGTTTCAATTTCAAAACTAATTTATTTCATTCAAACAAATAATTGAGTTTTATTCAATATATATTTATTCAAATTCATTTTGTTCTATCAAACAGATGAAATATTTGATTTCAAATAAACCGCTAATTTCATTTGAATAATGATTTTGTTTTATCCAACTGAATTTTGGTTATTTCGAATAAATGATAATTGGAATAAACGTGTTTTTAATTCAAAACTAATTTATTTCATTCAAACGAATAATTCAGTTTAATTCAATATATATTTATTCAAAATCATTTTGTTCTATCAAACAAATTGAATTTTTAATTTCAAATAAAACGTTTATTTGATTTAAATGAAAATTCTGTTTTATCCAACTGAAATTCGGTTATTTCGAATAAACTATAATTCAAATAAACGTGTTTTTAATCTAGAACTTATTTATTTCATTCGAACAGATAATTTAGTTTCACTCAATATATATTTATTTAAATTCATTTTGTTCTATTTAACAAATGAAATATTTTATTTTAGATAAACCGTTTGTTTGATTCAAATAATGATTCTGTTATATCCAACGATATGTTAGTGATTCCAAATACATGCAAATTTAAATAAACGTGTTTTAAATTCAAAACTAATTTATTTCATGCAAACAAATAAACAAGTCTAATTCAATATATTCATCCAAATTCATTTTGTTCTATCAAACAAATGAAATATTTGATTTTAAATAAACCGCTTATTAGATTTAAATAATGATTCTGTTTTATTTAACTGAATTTTGGTTATTTCGAATAAATGATAATCCAAATAGACGTGTTTTTAATTTAAAACCAATTTTCTTAATCGAACAAATAATTTAGTATAATTCAATATATATTTATTCAAAATTATTTGCTACTCTCAAAAAACTGAAATATTTAATTTAAATGAACCGTTTATTCGATTTGATTAATGATTCTGCATTATCCTACCAAATGTTGGTTAATTCAAATAAATACAATTCAAATAAACGTGTTTTAAATTCAAAACTTATTCATTTGTTAGCCTCTACGCCTTGTAGAAGCTACGCTGTCGAGTTGATATTCGAGAAAGGAGCAGGATGATGGTAGGTGCTCGAAAGATAGAAAGAGATTTTTTTTATTATAATAGAATGTGCGTTTACTACCTGAGGATGACAGGCTACTTATCTTACAAGAAGTCAAGAACGCTCTGATGACTCTCTTCGCTCTTGCGTAACACATAGCTTACGCTTTTAGTCGCTTGCTTGCGCACCACAGGTTGCGCGTGACACTTACATGCCTACCTACTCATACATACACACTCTCTATGCCTGTGTACCCACAGTACTCCCCCCTAAATAACCATCCATGGTTATTTACATCAAAAAGAATTAATTTTTATTTTACATAAACAGTGGGTACTTTTTTACATATAACCTCTTTTTACATACTTGCTACTTTTACAATTTCACATTACATAATTACTCACGCAATTACTCTTTTAGATGCATTTATCTTATGCGATTACTCTCGCTCGTGCAATTTTACATTGTATGCACTTATGCATTTATTCTCATACATGCTTATATTCAATGCACACATAATCCAAATTATTACCTTTTTACACTTATAATCTAAATTATTTACATTTTTACACTTTTACTACATATTAACATTTTTATGCCTTTAAAGGCTTCTATATACAACGCTTAAGTCTATTCTCGTTGTAGGTTCTTGTGTCTATCTGTAGTCCGCTTCCTTTGGTGAGATCATACATCTCATTGATTTTATATAATAGGCCTCTGGCCAATTCTTCTAGGAAAAACATCTCTTTTAGGCTGACGGTACTCTTTAGCGATACAAATATCAGAGGAGAGCCCAATCAGCTTTACCTATATATAACAAAAAAACAAACATTATTAATATAACGCATTACAATATTGCCTAAAATTAATCACATTTCTCTTTAAAGTAAGACACTGTTGTACAAAATCTAACTTTCTTAATACCCTTCTCATTCTTTTTACAGTTATTATTTTTTGTATTTAACATTATGCTATCTATTTTTCTACGCCTCAAAATGTTGGGTATAAACCTCTCTCTCTTTTTACTATTTCCCTTATCTTTTTTGCTACCTAGCGTTTCGTGCTCTACCCTGTTACCGGTTTCTATTTCTTTGTCATTCGTTACGTTACCTGTTTCGTTACACGTATCTGTAATATCTACTTGCTCATTATTGAGCTCGTCGAATTCGCTATTATCCACCTCGTTACGGTTATATTCTGGTACCTCCTGTGTCGGGTTACCTTCGTCCAATGCTTTATATTCCTCACCACTTGCGGGTGGAACTTCGTCATGAATCTGAGCTTCCGTTACTATGACGTTTTCTTCCTCTATTCTTTTATTATTCTCGCTCAGTTCTCCGCTGCTACTATTCGTTTGGCTACTACTCTGAGGTGCCACTCCCCTGCCTACTTCGCTTTCTTGTGGCTCAATTTCATTATCTAGAAAATAGGCTGGTTTCAACCTTTCTACATTCACCGTTACGTCTTTATCTCCTTTTCTTATGACGTAATTACGGCCATTTTCATGCCTAGAGATGACCTTATATGGCCCTGAATACGGTTGCACAAGAGGTGGTTTAACTGCTTTTATCTTTTCTAACACATGAGTACAGTTTGCCAAATCCTTGAATACAAATGTTTTCCCTGAGTGGTTATGTACCACAGGTACGGGTTTGACCTGTCTCATGTACTCTCTAAACTCTGCCAAAAATAAATCTTGTTCTCTAGCATCTGTCTCTCTGAACTCGCACATGTCACCCGGTATGGTGAGCGTTGTTCCGTAAAGAAATTCCGCTGGGCTGGCCTCCGTGTCTTTTCTTAAACGCGTTCTTAACCCTAATAAAACAGTCGAGAGGGTTCTAGTCCAATCCCGACCTTCCATATAGCACATCAATGCTGCCTCAAGATCACGGTGCCATCGCTCAACCATGCCGTTCGCGGCTGGATGGTATGCCATAGTACGTATTGTCTTACATCCTATCGGCTGCAGTAGTGCCTGAAACATGCCGGACTCAAACTGTCTGCCTTGATCTGTAGTGATGATGACAGGTGCACTAAAACGAGACACCCACATGTCATAAAAAGCGCGTGCGACAGAAGGAGCCGATGCATTGTATACGGGCACCGCCTCCGGCCACCTAGTATACCTGTCTATCATGGTCACAAGATATCTGTGACCTTCGCTAGACGGCAATGGGCCAACTAAGTCGACATGCACGTGGGCGAACCGTCCATCTGGTTCGCTAAACTTCATAGGTAAAAACTTGTTTTCCCTAGTAACTTTCGATCGTTGGCACTCCATGCATGCTCTGCACCAAGATGTTATCTGTCTGTTCATATTTGGCCATACGTACTGCTTTCTTATCATCTTACTAGTTGACCTAGCTGATGGGTGTGCTTTGCTGTGGAAGAGTTTAAAGATGACTGCTCTCAGCGCCTCCGGTATATACGGCCTGAGGGAGTCTTGTGCTATTTCGCAATAAAATGGCGTGTTTTCTACACCATATTGCAATTTTACCAGCTTAAGTTGATGCTACGGATTACTTATTATGTCCTGCAGCTATTGATCTTCCTTTTGTTGTCTAGTTATCTCATCTAGTGAGAATATTGTCGGAAACCTGAAGTCATCAACTCTCGATAGTGCATCAGCCACCACGTTATTCTCTCCTGGTAGATAGCAGATTTTCACGTTATATTCTGCAATATACGTCAACTTCCTTGCTTGCAGTGCTGTGCAACTATCTAAGCTTTTGCCTAGCGCATACACCAATGGTTTATGGTCTGTGCATACCATAAACTCTCTACCTTCCAAGTAGTAACCAAAATATTTGATAGCCTCGTAAATAGCCATCAATTCACGATCGTACGTGCCGTAATTCGATTGTGCCGGGGTAAATTTTTTTGAAAAGAAAGCCAGCGGCTTCAACTCATTTCCTATTCTCTGTTCTAACGCTGCACCCATCGCGAAATTCGACGCATCCGTAATTAACCTAATCTCCGCATTTTTAGCCGGAAATGCAAGATACGCAATATTCGCTAATTCTTCTTTTATTGTCTTGAATGCTCGTTCTGCTTTTTCGGTCCATTTCACGGGTCTTTCATCCTTTTTCTTAATATCCTTTATCATAGCTACTAGGTGTCTCTGTACCTCCGCGGCTCTTGGTATGCTTTTTCTATAACAATTTACCATTCCCAGAAATCGACGCATCTCGTCTTTTGTCTGGGGCTTCTTAAAGGCTTGTATCGCCTCAACCTTAGATGAATCTGGTTTGAATCCATTTCCGTCGATGAGATGGCCCAAGAAGATAAGTTTATCAACTCCAAACTGACATTTATCTATGTTCAGTTTGAGGTGAAACTTCTCCAACCTCTCTAGGACGACTCTAAGATGTTCTTGGTGCTTCTCGTCTGATGAAGATGCAACCAAGATATCATCAATGAATGCGAACACAAAGTCCAGGTCGCCCACAGCCTGGTTTATGTATCGCTGAAATGTCTGCGCAGCATTTCGAAATCCAAATGTCATCACTAGGAACTCATAAAGTCCGAATGGAGTCGACACCGCTGTCTTTGGTACATCCTCTGGGAATATAGGAATCTGCAGGAATGCCTTTTCCAAATCGAGTGCGGAAAAAATAGTTTTTTCTTCTAAATTATATGCAAAGTCCTGGAGATTGGGAATTAGGTACTTATCTGGCACCGTGACTGTGTTCAACTTTCTATAGTCGCCACAGATCCTCCACTCACCATTCTTCTTAGAGACCATATGGATAGGTGTAGCCCAAGGGCTTTTTGAAGGTTGGCAAATGCCTTCCTTACACCACCTCTTAAACTCCTGCTTTGCCGTCTGCAGCTTATCAGGTGCCAATCTGTGCGGTTTCTGCGCTACTGGCGGTCCCACTGTGGTGATGTGGTGGTACACATCTATTTTTCTTTTAATTTTTGGCTTTTCAAGCCCAAGCACCGATGGAAATTCTTTTATTATATGTGCGTACCTATTCCTCGGGTTTATTAATGACACTTGCACATACGTTACTTTCTTTGCTGTGTCTGCGACTGACTCACCCGTTTTTGCATCCGCTAGCTCCCGTCGGGTTAGATCTGGAAGTAAATGGTAGTGCTGAATGACGTCGCCACCTAGTATCGCATATGGTACGTCTGCTACAATGAACGTCCATTTGATCTCATTCTTAAACCCGAAGTCTAATTCCCTATATATTATTACGCCATATGTGTTTATTTGCGCATTATTTGCTGCGTATAATTTAACGCGCGTTGCTTTCTTTTTACTATTCTTTCCTTTCGGAACTAATGATACTTCCGCACCCGTATCTACCAAAAAGGTTTCGTTTACTAATTTATCTATGACGTGGAGGCGTATTCCTTCCGTGTCCGACGAGGTTGCCCCCTCTACCCGCCGGTTCGAGAGTTTAAATGTTCTCTATCTCTACTATTACTTCGCGTTTGGTTCTTTTCTTTTCCAACGCTATTGCTTCTTGCTACTCCGCGGTTGGGTGATTTAGACCCTTGACTTTTTCTATCAATGGACTCCTGCCTCTTCTCGTAATTAATCCAATCACAGGGCTCTAAACATCTATACACGTTTTTTGCGTATTTCGCATGGTATACACAATAACGTTTACTGTTATTTCGATTGTTGGTTCGCGAGCGTCCTCCACCTCTAAACTCGTTCCCTACTTTACCGAGCGTCTTTTTGATAACTGCTTCGATATGAGCTTTAATACCTACATTACCCGTGTACGGTCGATCATTTTCTTTTTTACCATGATTTACTATTCTAACCATTTTACCAACCTCTTCTTCGCATTTATTCTTATATATTTCATCCACGTTTTTTACCACGATTCCTTCGTTTCTTAAATTTATTTCTCCCACCAGGTGCGATTTAATGCTGGATGAAAGATTATATTTCCATACCCTTAAGATAACCTCGCGTTCTATTATACCGTCTGCCACGTCGAGCAATTCTCTTGAATATTCCGATGGTTTTTCTCCGTGCGTCCGACATTTTCTGAATAATTTATTAAACCTCTCTTCTTGTGACTATCCATAAGTCTCCATGAGGTATTTCTTCAACCCGTTATATCTATTTCCCAGCTTTAATGTTTTTACTAAATTCGATATTTCGCGAATTACGTCACTATCCAAATTATTTATGAGTAATGCGAACGCTACGCTCTCGACCGTAACATGTTGCATTTTAGCCTGGGCTTCCAATAAGTCAAACCACGTTTCCGGATTATGTTTCCAGAAGGGAAAATTAATTTGACGGTTTTGCATGAGGTTACTGGGTACTACTTTGTTAGCGTGTTGTCCACCTAACCTAAATTTATTTTACGCGTCGTCAATATTCTCTTTATTTGCGTGCGTCGGTATTTGCTCATTGTTATGCACATCGTGTGCTTCTAACCCTTCTCCCGGTTCATTTCAGTCTAACTCAAGCATTTCCATTCTTTTTATTAAAAATCTCATATTCGTTTCATAATGTTTCTTTATTTCTAATAACTGTTTTTTATAATATTCTTCTACTTTTATCGTACCGCTCGCTCCTAGTATACTACTACTATTCATTGTCTCTTGATCCGCAAGAGCTCTGTTATTATCTACCTGATTCCTAAACGGGTCTCGTTCTCTATTATTAGGCGTGCTATTATATACACTAGCTACGGCGTCGTCAGTTCTGCCATTTAACATTTCGTTCTGTAGCGTATTCCCGGTAGCCATTTTTGTGATTCGAGGTTTCATACAATACAAAGCAATCCTCGCTATAAATTTTAACCGACCTTGATCGATATTACTCAGTCTTACGTTGACTAGATTCAATAAATACAACACACAATGAATAAATAATTAAATTAATAAGACATTAAAATAAATAAATAAATAGCTTACACGAACGATCAAATAAATGTTCACGATAATACAAACATTTAAAATAAATAAATAAATAAACAAATAATATACGTTACACGACCGTTAAAATAAATAATCACGAAACACAATGCTGAAATACGTTAATAAAAAATTGCTCAAAATTATCGACCAAGGTTGATTGCGATAGGTGTAAAAGGCCTACGCAAAATACAACACCAATAAAATCACAGAAAATTATTTACAATTTTAAAATCGTCGTTAATTCGTCCCGTGTGCGCGGGCAATACAATTCTTATTTACTTTTCGCGTCTTACCGGCATGCACGACCTCCGCATGGCCCCTTGAGAACACCTAAGAGCTACACAAATGTATGGGTTAGAATGTATCTCTCAAGGTCATACATCGGCCCATAACATACCAGTAATCATACTTTTAACTCTTTGTTCGTTATACTTACGAAAATTTTTGTCCCCCACGCGCACACGCGACTCACCCACGAATCACCTCTATCTAATCTTAAAATAACCGTCACGCCTCAACTTTTTTACGCGTTTCTCGCTAACCGCTTTACTTTACCCGCACAATCGAATCACTTTTTTTGCACTTTTATCTTCTTCTTACTCTGTTTTTTTTCTTCGCTATTAACAGTTTTACGCTTTTCTTATTTTTTCTTTTGTACTTATATTCGCGTCTTTGCACAGATTTTCTAATTTCTTATTTTTTTTACGTATAACTTCCGCCTTTCTTTTCTATGAAGAAAGAGAGAGAGAGAGATTTCCTATACTCTCCCCAGTCTGCACGTTCTATCTTTTATTACAAAAAAGGAAAAGGAAAAATTTATAAAAGACATATAACTGCCAGCAACCGACGCAGCCACGACTCCTGGACAAAGAGACGAACAAATTCGATGGTTTGCACCACGCGCCGAGTCTACACCGGCACCAACCGTCCCCTTAAGAACATGATAACCCTCAAAAGAAAAAAAAAATCCACTATTCTCTCTCCCACGTGCAGCTGGAGAAAGCCAGTCTCTCACTTACTGTACTATATCTATTCTGTTAGTACATGTATATATATATATATATATATATATATATATATATGGGGCATTCTCTGTCAACGCGACACCCCCTCTGCCCAGAACAATTTTGATCCAAATTAGGTCTACCTGGGCTCAAATGAAAGCTCTTGACTTCTACTTTCGAACGCCGTCTGGCGATTCTGAAAATTCAAAATAGCGGATCTAATATGGCGGCTGAAAGTCTTGGAATGATGGAAAAACAAGTTTTTCTTCACTCTAATAGCGAGTCCGATACGAAAATTGTTATTTCTTGCCACTAATATGAAGTTAGCGACATATTTTCTTACTACTACCGTTCAAAGCGAGAAGTTAAAATTATATTTCAAGGTCATTTTGAAGGTCAAAAGTTATTTTCTGGATTTTCGAACTAGTATTCCACAAAACTAGTAGAAAACTTGATTAAGATCATAATTAGACTTGACCTTGGATCATTTTTCAAGGTCATGATTTCTGACTCTGCATAATTAATGTTTTGTTGAACGTAACCTCCTATGAGACATTTGTTCCTTTGTGCATATCGTGGGACCAACGAACTAAAAATTTCATGTATAAAATCCTTAAAGAAGATAAAATTCCACAATAGAACTATCAAGTAGTTTTAGCATAACCCATTCTGAACCACGTGGAGGTACTACTTCTCTCAGAACATAAAAAAAAATTAAAAAAAAAGAGGATAAAAAATAGAAAAACTTGAATATTATAGAAAAAATTCAGTATATTTTCCCATTGAAAATTAAAGTAGAACAGATACAGACTTAGCAGTATTCGAGTACCTTTTCATGATAACTTTTCCGTCACTTGATAATTGAAAAGAATGATGTTTAAGAATCTGTGGGACAGGAAATGCATCTTGAAACCTACGATTGAATTTCCTTTTGAATTTATCATGTTCAGTCTGCGTAAAATAAAAAATCCTTATATTTTCAAAATGATTTTTAGCCCACTTCACAAGAGATGTGTGCGTCAGAATAGCATCTTTCGGTTTCGCCTTCAAGCTAGCTCTATAAGCTTCTCTTTTAAATATTGCACCAAGACCATCATAACAGCTTTTACCATGAGCAGTGGCGCAAAAATTCCACTCTGCCTCAATACCAAAATCCTTCTCATGATGAATAAGATTTGCTATCTGAAAGCGGTTCTTGAAATGCTGTTTTGCTCCATACGTTACGTAAATAATCTTTTTAAGTATTTTTACTTTTGTCTTGATTTCTGGAATCAATAAATTCTGAATAGTATAGACAGAAGAAGTGTCATGCTTCAAACTATTCGACAAGAATACACAACTTTCATGCTTCAGCTCTGAATCTTCTTTATAATAGTAAATAGCTGGAAAAACAGTGCACTGGTCATTATTAAAATGGAAGGCTTGAGATGCATCTTGAACTGCAAAAGAGTAATTCTCAGAATAGTCGAACATTACAAGAACTTCTCCATTGCCTAGATTACTTTTTGTTTGAGCAATGAAAATACCTTGTTGTTTGGCAATATATGAGTGGGGTTTGAGTATCGCCAATTTGGCATATAATTCATCAACAAATTCTTCAACTGGTAGAGTTAAATTTTGCAAAGTTGATCTATCCGTTCCTGACCACGCACAGTACTCAATTTGTGAGATATTAGCTTCATCCAATATTTCAAGTAAACGAGACCTAAGATTTTCAGAACCAGGGCACTTCGAACATTCATCCAAGTGACAGTCAGGTGTAGGATTCTTACACATAATTTGCTGTAAACAATCTTTATAACTACAAATGGGTTCTTCTTGATTATTCGTGAGCTTCTGAATATCGATTGCATCCAACATCAATTTACAATTTTGATGAATGGTGCAAACGCAGACGCTATGCGTTCCTCTAGCACCAGCAAGAACACAATGTTTTGGTCGTAATTTCGCGAAAGTACTGAATCCTACTTGCACTGTTGGTTCTGCTATCTTGAATAATTCGTAAAGTTCTCGTAAATTGAAATATAGAAGACGTTTCTGCACCTGAGTCCGCTTTCCATCAATAATAACAGAGACAGTATCTTTTCGACCCGGCATCATCCGACTGTGCACATCGTTATTATAACATTCAACAATGAGTTCTATTACTGTCTTTGACAAAGTTTTACCATGTTAAGCCGTTGTTGTAGCTAAAATACCTCCATCGGCTTTGAGTTTTTTCGACTTTCTTACTAAATGTCTTGATGTATTGAATTCACGGGAAATTCGACTAATATTCCAAGTTGATGGGGCGATTGTAAGTATACTTAGTTTCAAAGGGTCAGAAACTGCTAAACTAGAAAACTTTTCTTTTAATTCTGAAAACGTGTCTTCCAATTCGATTTCTCTAGCTGATCGTGTAGCTTCTTGAACAGATTTATCAATACCAGTATTTTCTGATGTCGTTTCTATATCCATGTTTTCATATTCGTTGTTGCCTTCGTTATCTCTTGTACCAATAGATGAAATGGGAGATCCACATAACTTTCTACACTTACTACAAATTTTTGAATTATCTGGCAAATCTGGAAATCTTCGTTTTAAGTTGTTCGACAACAAGCGTAGATCATTACCTATGTGACCCTTACCATTGAGAGGGTTGATACAGCGATCGGACCGTGCTACAGTAGACATATTCAATCCATCTAAGTAAGTGATAATACTCGAATATAATAACGTAGGACTGTTAGAACAGGTGTTGTGAAAAATGTCTTCGAATTAATTTGAATCCTCTCGAAAAATGTGTTCGTATGATTCTCAAAGAATGAATATAAGTAAATAACTACGAATAGTCCAATGAAAAAAGCTGTGGAATAACAGACTCACACGATATAACTCAAATTCACTCTATCACTGAAAAAAGTTTGGAGGAGAAGAGAAACGAAAAATAAGACTTCAAACGTACTAAATTTTTAGAGCAGTAGTAGTACTAAATTTTGATCCGTAGCAGCCGTAAATCGATGGGAACTATATGTACGAAACGTTTAGGAAAGATAATGCACGAAATATAGAACCACAGATACACCAAACAGTTAGAGTAGCAGCCGCACTAAACTTTTAGAGAAGCATCGGTACTTAAGGAGTTTCGAAAGAGGAATAAAAAATGTTAGAGAGATTCCAGAAATGTTCCATTGTAAAGTTTAATTACAGGGTTATCAAAAAGTATGGAACCCCCGTATTTTCCCAGAAACGATATTTTTTCAAAAAACTAAGGTCATACCGTAAGTAATTTTCAACGAGAAATTGTCTGATGACCTCGAATCTGACCTTGTCGTTGACCTTCAAGGTCAATTCAAAAATTGCAAAATTCAAATTTTGCAATTTTAGATCGCATTGTATACGTGTATAGTCACACGGTCTTACACCAACTATAGCATTCACGGCGTCACGTCAGTTTTTTTCTCTCAGTGCGTATACTACACGATTTTTGTGCAGGAGGAGCACCAAATCAAAAAAGCAGTAGCAGCACAAATGTGTTGTACCATTGCCACACTTTTTAGTGCTTCTTCTGCCCTAAACTTTTGTACAGGTGAAGAACGATGAAATAGATTAAATGCGGAACAATTTTAGTGCAACATTTGCTCTAAAATGGGAGAGTAAAGGACTTAATATTTAGTTATGAAACAATTCTTGCATTTGGTGCTGATACTCTAGGCTAACCTGTTTCTTCTTCACCAAACTTTTTTCAGTGATTCTGAAATGTTTCAAAGTGTGGATATAACCACAGTTTTTCTGTTACTGTTCCGAATTAGAACCGATTGATAGCATGAATGAAAGAAGTATAACTGCGAAAGAATCGGTTTATTAAAATTAAAACTCACCATGAAAATGACCTTGAAAAATGATCCAAGGTCAAGTCTAATTATGATCTTAATCAAGTTTTCTACTAGTTTTGTGGAATACTAGTTCGAAAATCCAGAAAATAACTTTTGACCTTCAAAATGACCTTGAAATATAATTTTAACTTCTCGCTTTGAACGGTAGTAGTAAGAAAATATGTCGCTAACTTCATATTAGTGGCAAGAAATAACAATTTTCGTATCAGATTCGCTATTAGAGTGAAGAAAAACTTGTTTTTCCATCATTCCAAGACTTTCAGCCGCCATATTGGATCCGCCATTTTGAATTTTCAGAATCGCCAGACGGCGTTCGAAAGTAGAAGTCAAGAGCTTTCATTTGAGCCCAGGTAGACCTAATTTGGATCAAAATTGTTCTGGGCAGAGGGGGTGTCGCGTTGACAAAGAATGCCCCATATATATATATATTTTTCCGAGCAAACAATTACTTTACTTTATGTTAATACTATATATGTGGAGAAAAAATAATCTCTGCTGTAATTTTCAAGATAAATTTTTGTTAGTTATAATTCAATATATGTTATAAAATTTTTGTTTTTGCTTTAAGATAATTATTTACAACGCGCTCGCGAAATTATAATTCTAACCTTTAAAATGTATTTCCGGCGAGACGATAGCAACCTTTGCTCGGACCCTTGCTGGCCAACGAGTTTTGCTCAGGCGTCCTGCTAGCTGCTGCGTTGTCCTGTCTCCCCTAACGGTTGTCGGGGTCACCAATGTTAGCCTCTACGCCTTGTAGAAGCTACGCTGTCGAGTTGATATTTGAGAAAGGAGCAGGTTGATGGTAGGTGCTCGAAAGAAAGAAGGAGATTTCTTTTATTATAATAGAATGTGCGTTTATTACCTGAGGATGACAGGCTACTTATCTTACAGGGAGTCCAGAACGCTCTGATGACTCTCTTCGCTCTCGCGTAACACATAGCTTACGCTTTTAGTCGCTTGCTTGCGCACCGCAGGTTGCGCGTGACACTGACATGCCTACCTACTCATACACACACACTCTCTATGCCTGTGTACCCACACATTTTATTCAAACAAATAATTTAGTTTAATTCAATAAATATTTATTTAAATTGATTTTGTTCTTTCGAACAAACGAAATAATTGATTTCAAATAAACTGTTTATTTGTTTCAATTATTGATTCTGCATTATCCAACTAAATATTGATTGATTTAAATAAATGCTAATTGAAATAAACGTGTTTTTAATTTAAATCTGAATTATTTAAAAAAAAAATGATTTAGAATAAATATTTATTTCAAATCATTTTGTTTTTTCAAGAAAATAAAATAATTGCTTTAAAATAAGCCGTTTATTTGATTGAAATAATGATTCTGCATTATTCAACTAAATGTTAGTTAAATCAAATTAATGCTAATTAAAATAAACGTGTTTTTAATTTATAGCTAATTTATTTCATTCAAACAAATAATTTAGTCTCATTCAATATATATGTATTTAAATTCATTTTGTTCTATCAAACAAATGAAATATTTGATTTCAAATAAACCGTTTGTTTGTTTTAAATAATGATTCTGTTATACCCAACGATATGTTGGTGATTTCAAATACATGCAAATTTAAATAAACGTGTTTTAAATTCAAAACTAATTTATTTCATTCGAACGAATAATTAAGTCTAATTCAATATATATTTATTCAATTTCAATTTGTTCTATCAAACAAATGAAATATTTGATTTCAAATAAACCGCTTATTTGATTTAAATAATGATTCTGTTCTATACAAAAGATTTTTGGTTATTTCAAATAAATGCTTATTTGAATGAACGTGGTTTTAATTCAAAACTAATTGATTTCATTCAAACAAATAATTTAGTTTAATTCAATAAATATTCATTTAAAATGATTTTGTTCTTTCGAACAAACGAAATAATTGATTTCGTATGAACTGTTTATTTGTTTCAATTCTTGATTCTGCATTATCCAACTAAATATTGATTAATTTCAAAAAATGCTAATTGGAATGAACGTATTTGTAATTTAAAACCAAATTATTTGAAAAAAAAAAATAGTTTAGAATAAATATTTATTTCAAATCATTTTGTTTTTTCAAGAAAATGAAATAATTGATTTCAAATAAACCGCTTATTTGATTTAAATAATGATTCTGTTTTATTTAACTGAATTTTGGTTATTTCGAATAAATGATAATTCGAATAAACGTGTTTTTAATTCAAAACTAATTTATTTCAGTCAGCAAATAATTCAGTTCAATTCAATATATATTTATTCAAATTCATTTTGTTCTATCTAACAAATGAAATATTTGATTTTAAATAAACTGTGCATATGTTTCAATTATTGTATCTGCATTATCCAACTAAATATTGATTAATTTAAATAAATGCGAATTGAAATAAACGTGTTTTTAATTCAAAACCAATTTCCTCAATCAAACAAATAATTTAGTATAATTGAATATATATTTATTTAAAATCATTTGCTTCTCTCAAAAAACTGGAATATTTGATTATAAATGAACCGTTTATTGCATTGATTAATGATTCTGTTTTATCCAACTGAATTTTGGTTATTTCGAATAAATGATAATCCAAATAAACGTGTTTTTAATTAAAAAGTAAATTATTTAATTCAAGCAAATAATTTAGTTTCAATATATATTTATTCAAACTTATTTTGTTCTTCCGAACAAACGAAATAATTGATTTCAAATAAACTGTTTATTTGTTTCAATTATTGATTCTGCATTATCCAACTAAATTTTGATTGATTTAAATAAATGCTAATTAAAATAAACGTTTTTTAAATTCAAAACCAATTTTTTCAATCGAACAAATAATTTAGTATAATTTAATATATATTTATTCAAAATTATTTGCTTCTCTCAAAAAACTAAAATATTTGATTTTAAATGGACCGTTTATTGATTTGATTAATTATTCTGCATTATCCTACAAAATGTTAGTTAATTTGAATAATGCAAATTCAAATAAACGTGTTTAAAATTCGAAACTAATTCATTTTATTTAAACAAATAATTTAGTTTAATTCAATAAATATTTATTTGAATTGATTTTGTTTTTTCGAACAAACGAAATAATTGATTTCAAATAAACGGTTTATTTGTTTAAATTATTGATTCTGCATTATCCAACTAAATTCTGATCGATTTCAATAAATGCTAATTGAAATAAACGTGTTTTCAATCCAAAACCAATTTTTTCAATCAAACAAATAATTTAGTATAATTTAATATATATTTATTCAAAATTATTTGCTTATCTCAAAAAACTAAAATATTTGATTTTAAATGAACCGTTTATTGATTTGATTAATAATTCTGCATTATCCTACCAAAGGTTAGTTAATTCAATAAAATGCAAATTTAAATAAACGTGTTTTAAATTCAAAACTAATTCATTTTATTCAAACAAATAATTTAGTTTGATCCAATATATATTTATAGAGACTCATTTTGTTCTTTCGAACAAACGAAATAATTAATTTCAAATAAACTGTGCATATGTTTCAATTATTGTATCTGCATTATCCAACTAAATATTGATTAATTTAAATAAATGCGAATTGAAATAAACATGTTTTTAATTCAAAACCAATTTTCTCAATCAAACAAATAATTTAGTATAATTGAATATATATTTATTTAAAATCATTTGCTTCTCTCAAAAAACTGAAATATTTGATTTTAAATGAACCGTTTATTGATTTGATTAATGATTCTGCAATATCCTACCAAATGTTAATTAATTCAAATAAATGCAAATTCAAATAAACGTGTTCAAAATTCGAAACTAATTTATTTCGTTCATACAAATAATTGAGCTTAATTCAATATATATTTATTTAAATTCATTTTGTTCTATCGAACAAATGAAATATTTGATTTCAAATGAACCGCTTATTCGATTTAAATAATGATTCTGTTTTATTTAACGGAATTTTGGTTATTTCGAATAAATGATAATCCAAATAGACGTGTTTTTAATTAAAAACTAATTTATTAAATTCGAACAATTAATGTAGTTTAAATCAATATATATTTATTCAGACTCATTCTGTTCTTTCGAACAAACGGAATAATTGATTTCAAATAAACTGTTTATATGTATCAATAATTGATTCTGCATTATCTAACTAAATTTTGATTATTTCAAATAGACACTAATTGAAATAAACGTGTTTTTAAATCAAAACCAATTTTCTCAATCAAACAAATAATTTAGTATAATTGAATATATATTTATTTAAAATCATTTGCTTCTCTCAAAAAACTGAAATATTTGACTTTGAATGAACCATTTATTGATTTGATTAATGATTCTGCATTATCCTACCAAATGTTAGTTAATTCAAAAAAATGCAAATTCAAATAAACGTGTTTTAAATTCAAAACTAATTCATTTTATTCAAAAAAATAATTTAGTTTAATTCAATATATATTTATTCAGACTCATTTTGTTCTTTCGAACAAACGAAATAATTGATTTCAAATAAACTGTGCATATGTTTCAATTATTGTATCTGCATTATCCAACTAAATATTGATTAATTTAAATAAATGCGAATTGAAATAAACGTGTTTTTAATTCAAAACCAATTTTCTCAATCAAACAAATAATTTAGTATAATTGAATATATATTTATTTAAAATCATTTGCTTCTCTCAAAAAACTGAAATATTTGATTTTAAATGAACTGTTTATTGATTTTATTAATGAATCTGCAATATCCTACTAAATGTTAATTAATTCAAATAAATGCGAATTCAAATAAACGTGTTTAAAATTCAAAACTAATTTATTTCGTTCAAACTAATAATTGAGTTTAATTCAATATATATTTATTCAAATTTATTTTGTCCTATGAAACAAATAAAATATTTAATTTCAAATGAACCGCTTATTTAATTTGAATAATGATTCAATTTTATTTAACTGCTTTTTGGTTATTTCGAATAAATGATAATCCAAATAAACGTGCTTTCAATTGAAAAGTAAATTATTTAATTCAAGCAAACAATTTAGTTTCAATATATATTTATTCAAACTCATTTTGTTCTTCTGAACAAACGAAATAATTGATTTCAAATAAACTGTTTATTTGTTTCAATTATTGATTCTGCATTATCCAACTTAATTCTGATTGATTTAAATGAATACTAATTAAAATAAACGTTTTTCCAATTCAAAACCAATTTTGCCACTCGAACAAATAATTTAGTATCATTTAATACACTGAAAAATAAGTGGGAAAGAAGCACTACCATCGATAACGAAACTATACTCTTTTCGTTTCGTGCGCACAGAGTGCTACTGCGGGAAAACAGTGGTGCCACTGTGGGACGAGAGGAGTACTTCGCATGACGCCAAACGAAATCCCACGTGAGTGGGAATACACATGCACAACAAAAAGAGCTGTTAACTTCGACAGTGGGGCGTCACGTTCCCCACGAGAGAAAGCATTAGCATTCTTACGGTTTCGTGGAGCAGAAGTACTTCGAGGGACTCGTGGACTACCACTTATTTTTCAGTGTATATATTTATTCAAAATCATTTGCTTCTCTCAAAAAACTAAAATATTTGATTTCGGATGAATCGTTTATTTGATTTGATTAATGATTCTGCATTATCCTACCAAATGTTGGTTAATTCACATAAATGCAAATTCAAATCAACATGTTTAAAATTTAAAACTAATTTATTTTGTTCAAACAAATAATTGTGTTTAATTTAATAAATATTTATTTGTATTGATTTTGTTCTTTCGGACAAACGAAATCATTGATTTTATAACCTCTTCCACCCTAATCCTGAAAAAAGATAGCACGAAGTGCTCATGTACAAGGAAAAGGATAAAAGGAAAAGGTTATTTTTAAGCTAGACCCGTTTTTGGTGTAAACGCCACACGGAAAAACTTTTGCACCTAAAATACGTTCAAATGTTGCATATAAATTCACATCTACTATTATTGAAATAATTTTAATATCATTCTTGAAAAAAGATTAAAATCAAATTGAGATGATGTTTCCCTCAGAAGAAATGAAATTGGAAACCAGTCATCTATGCATTCAATATATACTCAATATGTATGTTGACTACATTCGAGACAGTCGAACAGCCTTTGTATTCAGACTTGATCGGGATTTAGCTTCAACTCGAACGGAAAAAGTTAACAGTAGTGCGGACAACCGAGCGCGTGTTTTGAAAAGAGGTAGGGGAAAAAGAAAAAGAGGGAGTAACCAAAATACATTCTTATTATGATGGTAAAATAGTAATTTTTAAAAAAATTAATAAATGTTACGATTTTAATATAATTTGTGAGTTTAAAACTATTAAAAAAGTATTTCAACTCCAAATCTAATTATTTTAAACAACTAGGGGGCAGATGAGCATGTATCATTTCATGTCGATGATATTTTGAAGTAGGTTTGGTCGAGTGCGCAGCGTTAACGCTTTTCCTTTTCAGTGTGCAAGTTCAACTCTTGGTCAGGATCACTTTTTTTTTTAATTTTTTTTTTATTGTTTTAAAATTTTTTATTAATTTTTTTATTTACATTTTTTTTCTTATAATATTAAACTCTAATTTTTCACGAGTATATTAGGTATACTCGTTTTTCAATGAATATTTTTAAAATAAATTATTTCTTAGACGTAATGATGAAAAATATTAATAAATAAATAATAATAATGTTTATTTCATAATACTATAGTTTAATTTATTAATAATGTAATTTGTAAAATTTACATAATAAATAAATTAGACTATAATATTAATTTATTTATGTTAGAATGTATATTACATATTAATATATATCTTAAGACAGAATTTAACATTAAACATTATAAACCTAACTATTATTCATTTATTAATATTTTTAATTATTATATCTAAGGAATAATTTATTTTTAAAAAATATTCATTGAAAACATAAGTCTACTTAAAACATAAAAAAATTTTTTTTTATTATACTATAATACTATATAAATACATTTAGAGAAATATTGATGGTTTATTTGATCTATGACATAGTTAGACCTTCTCTAAAAGTACTACAAAAATTTTCCATTTAAATTTTGTTATTTATATTTTTTGAGCTGTGTAAAGTAAAAAAATTTGATCCTGAAAATTCAATAAATTTTTGGTAGATCTCTTGATGTCCGTTAAAGTGATCATTGAGCTGTTAAAATTTTAAATAAATAAAAGGTACAATTTTTAATTTTTTTTTAACTTTCACTATAAATTACACTTTATTATATTAAATGCATATATACGACACGTATTTATAATTATATATAAAAGCTTACCTTTAAAAAGGCATATGGTGGTCAAGTACGCTTATCCTGGTAGAAAATTTGTCTAGTTTTATCGAGCCCTCGATTATTTAACATACAAAACTAGACAGATCTAGAGTAAATTTCTACCAGGGTAGCGATTATTTTAATTAATGATTTTAACTTTTTATCTTTTTTTCAATAATTCGTTTCGTATTCAATACTTCATATTTTAGACTATTATTTTTATTAAATAAAATCATAATTTTTAACCAAAAGGAGATTTTATCGACTACCTTAGAAAAAATAAAAGTTTAAAACTAATTTGTTTTTACGAATTGAATTTATATAATGGTTTTAGAGAATTTCTTAAATACATTGGTCATATAAAACTATGAAACTTTGATATTAAAATGCCAATGAAATCATTGAACAGATGGCAAATATTAAATGCATTATTTAAATTTGTAATATAATAATTTGTTTTATCCAATTTCATTTCGAATGGTTTAATAGAATTTGATAGTATAGTACCGGGCAATAATTCTAGACAGGTTATCAAATTTTTGTTCCGACTTTGAAAAAGCGTATCTTTTTCAATTTTTATCCTAGAAAAATTAAAAAAAAGCATTTTAAAGTATTCTTTAAATGCTTTCTTTTTAGCTTACTTACATTTTTTTAACAATATTTAAAAAAAAATAATCGCTTTGGCAATTTTGAAATTTTTTTCATTTTTGCATTTTTCTTCAATCAGCTGTAGTTTTTAAATAATTGAGCTAGAAAAAATTTGAAAAAAGATTTGAAAAGGGCTAAAAAATGCTATTTGCAGCTATTTTTATAAAAATTTTTAAATTATATTTTGTCAAGTTTTAAGCATATAAAGTTATTGATCTAATACTTTTTCAGTTGTAAAAAACACTTCAATAGCAAGTAAAAAATAACCGCTGGTGCAAAACTTTTGATTTCTATGATATAATTTTTGCAAAATAAATCTTTTTGTTATTTCATACTTTATTATGTTTTATTATTAATAATGAATAGTTATAATTTCCTACTAAAATTAAATCACTACTTCACCAGCGATTATTTTCTACTTGCTATTGAAGTGTTTTTTACAACTGCAACTGTTTTTTTTTATTCAATCTCTGTAACCAAGCACCTAAATGCTGTAAAAAGCTTACCTTAAAGGTATATGGTGGTCAAGTATGCTAAGCAATTTATTTTGATTAATGATTTTAACCATTTTGATGTCTTTAACATATTATAAAATATTTTTAGTAAAAAAATCAAACAATGATATTAGAATTTCATGAAATAATGAAACAAATGTCAAGTATTTTATTTCTATAATTGAATTTTGCATGCGTTCACAGAATTAATCTATTTATTTAGTATTTGAAACCATCAAATCTTCACATTAGAATTTAATGAAATCACGAAGCAAATGTCAATTATATAATACGGATGATAAAACTATGGCATCTTATACTATAAATTTTTGCAAAAAATTTTTCGAATTTTTTTCTTTATAAATAAACGTTTAATCTCACTAACTGCATTACTTTTTGTCATCATTTCTTCTATCATTTATTTAAAAGTGTTCTGAAATTTTTTTAATTCTATTAAATATTTACAAAATTACTTGCCAGGCCCGTGTATAAAATTTTTTAAAATTTTTATTTTGTTAAAAAAAATTGTAATTATAAAAATATTGTTCAATTTTAAAATTGTAATTTTCTAATTTCATTATTTTACGTAATATGGTGTTTTGTATTCAGTATTTTTTAGGAGCGTATTTTATCTTAGTACAATTTCATATTACCTATATCTTACATCTATTATAATTTCTGGTTCAAATGTTAAAAACATACGATCATTAGACATTTCACCAATAAAATATTTATACACGGGTTTGGCAAGTAATTTTGTAAATATTTAATAAGATTAAAAAAATTTCAGAACACTTTTAAATAAATGATAGAAGAAATGATGACAAAAAGTAATGCAGTTAGTGAGATTAAACGCTTATTTATAAATAAAAAAATTCGAAAAATTTTTTGCTAAAATTTATAGTATAAGATGTCATAGTTTTATCATCCGTATTATATAATTGACATTTGCTTCGTGATTTCATTAAATTCTAATGTGAAGATTTGATGGTTTCAAATACTAAATAAATAGATTAATTCTGTGAACGCATGCAAAATTCAATTATAAAAATAAAAAACTTGACATTTGTTTCATTATTTCACGAAATTCTAATATCATGGTTTGATTTTATTACTAAAAATATTTTATAATATGTTAAAGACATCAAAATGGTTAAAATTATTAATTAAAATAAATCGCTTAGCATACTTGACCACCATATACCTTTTTAAAGGTAAGCTTTTATGTAATAATAAATACGTGTCGTATATATGCATTTAATATAATAAAGTGTAATTTATAATGAAAGTTCAAAAAAAAAATGAAAAATTGTACCTTTTATTTATTTGAAATTTTAACAGCATAATGATTACTTTAACGGACATCAAGAAATCTATCAAAAATTTATTGAATTTTTAGGATCAAATTTTTTACTTTACACAGCTCAAAAAATATAAATAACAAAATTTAAATGGAAAATTTTTGTAGTACTTTTAGAGAAGGTCTAACTATGTCATAGATCAAATAAACCATCAATATTTCTCTAAATGTATTTATATAGTATTATAGTATAATAAAAAAAAATTTTTTTATGTTTTAAGTAGACTTATGTTTTCAATGAATATTTTTTTAAAATAAATTATTCCTTAGATATAATAATTAAAAATATTAATAAATGAATAATAGTTAGGTTTATAATGCTTACTGTTAAATTCTGTCTTAAGATATATATTAATATGTAATATACATTCTAACATAAATAAATTAATATTATAGTCTAATTTATTTATTATGTAAATTTTACAAATTACATTATTAATAAATTAAACTATAGTATTATGAAATAAACATTATTATTATTTATTTATTAATATTTTTCATCATTACGTCTAAGAAATAATTTATTTTTAAAAAATATTCATTGAAAAAACGAGTATACTTAATAAACTCGTGAAGAATTAGATTTTAATAGTATAAGAAAAAATGTAAATAAAAAAATTAATAAAAAATTTTAAAACAATAAAAAAAATTAAAAAAAAAAAAGATCCTGACCTAGAGTTGAACTCGCACACTCCAAAGGAAAAGCGTAAACGTTGTGCACTCGACCAAACCTACTTCAAAATATCATTGACATGAAATGATACATGCTCATCTGCCCCCTAGTTGTTTAAAATAATTAGATTTGGAGTTGAAAATCTTTTTTAATAGTTTTAAAGACTCACAAATTATATTACAATCTTAACATTCATTAATTTTTTTTAAATTACTATTTTACCATCATAATAAGAATGTATTTTGATTGCTCCCTCTTTTTCTTTTTCCCCTGCCTCCTTTCAAAACACGCGCTCGGTTACTGTTAGCTTTTTCAGTTCGAGTTGAAGCTGAATCCCGATCAAGTCTGAATACAAAGGCTATTCGACTGTCTCGAATGTAGTCAACGTACATACTTGATCATTTTTTGCAAACTAAATAGATAATATATTTACATCATAACTATTGAGTGTAAAAATATATCAATAATGAAAGTATTAGTAAGTCTTTAGCGCATTCAAATCGGTTTCAAGTTTTTTTGAGCACAAATCAATTGCAAAAGTTTTTCCGTGCATGCTACAACCAGTCCGGGGTCTCTATGCTTATATGTTTGTACTAAATAAATGCCTCTTATAAGCCACGAGACTCTAATTTTGATTTGTTGAAATTTAACCACTTATTAATCGCCAATAACACAACGTGCAAGTAAATTTAAATAAGTGACACGTGATTTGAAATTGAGTACTTCAACGTACATTTACCAAAAGACACTTAATTAAAAGCAATATTTAATCAAATTCTTACTAATCGTAAGATAAATTAATGTTAATTTAAATTTTACGCACCTAATAAATTCACAAAAGAACTATATGTGAATTTATTCTTTAGTCAATTTTACTAAATTAAGCTTTGATTTTTTACTTTAAATAATGTTTCGTTATTGCTGCTACCGGTACGGAGCTGGTATTTATCCAGCCCCTCGCGGACCTGCAGCAATAACGAAAATAAGAACAATTTAAACAATTATTTATTTTAAGTTTTACTTTATTAGAAGAGAGCTGGCCAAAGAGTGCCGTACAAAGATTCGACTTCGATCTGCTTAAGCGTCGATCAAGCCGCCGCGGCCGCAATCCTCTCCTACTACTAAGTAGAAGGGATACATTTACATATCTTACATTATACTATTACAGGTGCGCTTAGATGTGTGCTAGCGTACGTCACTTTATAGGCGTGGATCGGCGCACATCTAAGCGCGTACATATATTCTTCTTAATATCCATCTCGCGCGCTGATATACTTTCTAATTGTTACGTCGCGCCGACGCACAAGACAGAGATAGACTTTTAACGTGATGATTCGAATTCAAGAGAGAATAAGTTTATCGGTAATTATCTTTTATTTTATTCTTTTTCTCACTTATTCTCTCTCAAATTCTCTTTGAATTCTTTATATTATAAATATAATATAAGTAACGTCACAATTTCAAATAAACTGTTTATTTGTTTCAATTATTGATTCTGCTTTTTCTAACAAAATATTGATTGATTTAAATAAATGCTTATTAGAATAAACGTGTTTTTAATTTAAAACTGAGTTTTTTTAAAAACAAAAATGATTTAGAATAAATATTTATCTCAAATCATTTTGTTTTTTCAAGAAAATGAAATAATTAATTTAAATTAAACCGTTTATTTGATTTAAATAATGATTCTGCATTATTCAACAAAATGTTAGTTCAATCAAATTAATGCTCATTTAAATGAACGTGTTTAAAATTCGAAACTAATTTATTTCGTTCAAACAAATAATTGAGCTTAATTCAATATATATTTATTTAAATTCATTTTGTTCTATCGAACTTATGAAACATTTGATTTCAAATGAACCGCTTATTTGATTTGATTAATGATTCTGCATTATCCTATCAAATGTTGAATAATTCAAATAAATGCGAATTCAAATAAACGTGTTTTAAATTCAAATCTAATTTATTTCATTCAAACAAATAATTAAGTTTAATTCAATATATATTTATTCAAATTCATTTTGTTTTATCAAACTAATAAGATATTTGATTTTAAATAAACCGCTTATTTGATTTGAATAATGATTCTGTTTTATCTAACTGAATTTTGGTTATTTCGAATAAATGATAATCCAAATAAACGTGTTTTTAATTAAAAATTAAATTATTTAATTCAAGCAAATAATTTAGTTTCAATATATATTTACTCAAACTTATTTTGTTCTTTCGACCAAACGAAATAATTGATTTCAAATAAATTGCTTATTTGTTTCAATTATTGTGTTAATAATAGAGAGTCGCATTTTTTAAAATCCAATCATAGATTTTTAAAATATAAGTCTTCAACTAAAAAATGACGCTTGATTCGTATCTTAATTGTTATAAACAAAGTAACTGTGATTTAAAAAAAAAATCTTATCTCGGCTCCTATTGGCCTTAGAGAGTTTTTTTTTTTTTTTTAATCTTCGTTTCGAACACAGCTATAAGAATATTCAAATAGCAAATTCTTAAAAGTTATAAATAAAGCCCCAGCTTCATTTATTTATATAAAAAAACACCCTCTTTTTTAAAGCGTTATAAAAAATATTGCAATTCAATTTTCTCATTTGCTCTTAACAAAATATGAAAATTTGAACCTTCATGAAGAGTTTAAGCCCTTATGCAACTCAATATGTTCAGCCAAAAAAAAAATTATTTCATTCAAACAAATAATTAAGTTTAATTCAATATATATTTATTCAAATTCATTTTGTTTTATCAAACTAATAAGATATTTGATTTTAAATAAACCGCTTATTTGATTTGAATAATGATTCTGTTTTATCTAACTGAATTTTGGTTATTTCGAATAAATGATAATCCAAATAAACGTGTTTTTAATTAAAAATTAAATTATTTAATTCAAGCAAATAATTTAGTTTCAATATATATTTACTCAAACTTATTTTGTTCTTTCGACCAAACGAAATAATTGATTTCAAATAAATTGCTTATTTGTTTCAATTATTGATTCTGCATTATCCAACTAAATTCTGATTGATTTAAATAAATGCTAATTAAAATAAACGTTTTTCCAATTCAAAACCAATTTTTTTAATCGAACAAATAATTTAGTATCATTTAATATATTTTTATTCAAAATCATTTGCTTCTCTCAAAAAACTGAAATATTTGATTTCAAATTAATCTTTGATTTGATTTGATTAATGATTGTGCATTATCCTACCAAATGTTGGTTAATTCAAATAAATGCAAATTCAAATAAACGTGTTTAAAATTCAAAACTAATTTATTCCGTTCAAACAAATAATTGAGTTTAATTCAATATATATTTATTCAAATTTATTTTGTTTTATCGAACAAATAAAACATTTGATATCAAATAAACCGCTTATTTGATTTAAATAATGATTCTGTTTTATTTCACTGAATTTTGGTTATATCGAATAAATGATAATTCGAATAAACGTGTTTTTAATTCAAAACTAATTTATTTCAGTCGAACAAATAATTCAGTTTAATTCAATATATATTTATTCAAATTCATTTTGTTCTATCAAACAAATGAAATATTTGATTTCAAATAAAGTGTTTATATGTTTCAATTATTGATTCTGCATTATCCAACTAAATATTGATTAATTTAAATGAATCCTAACTAAAAAAACCGTGTTTTTAATTCGAAACCAATTTTCTCAATCAAACAAATCATCTAGTATAATTTAATATATATTTATTCAAAATTATTTGCTTCTCTCAAAAAACTGAAATATTTGATTTTAAATGAACCGTTTATTGATTTGATTAATGATTCTGCATTATCCTACCAAATGTTGGTTAATTCAAATAAATGCAAATTCAAATAAACGTGTTTGAAATTTGAAACTAATTCATTCTATTCAAACAAATAATTTAGTTTCATTCAATAAATATTTATTTGAATTGCTTTTGTTCTTTCTAACAAATGAAATAATTGATTTCAAATAAACTGTTCATTTGTTTTAATTATTAATTCTGCATTATCCAACTAAATATTGATTGATTTGAAGAAATGCTAATTGAAATAAACGTGTTTTTAATTAAAAACCAAATTATTTAAAAAAAAAATAGTTATAAAATAATTCAGAAAGATTTTCGAATTAATCTAAGTTATTCTTTTACCGAATAATTTAAAGATTCTTCCAAAAAGCTTTAACGTAATAATATTCCAATCAATAGAGCAAAAAAAGGCTATTTTAGACATTAATTAAAGGCCTAATGAAACCTATATAGAGTTGTTAAGGGCGATGAAAAAACATACCCTATATAAAATGTAACCAAAAAAACGGTAGAAAATGCTCCAGGAGGCTGCAAAGTTGGCTAAAACAGCTTTTTTAATTCTCTGAAGCAACCTATGCATTTTAGCAGAAAAAGTAATTAATAAAAGTATTGGAGAATAAAAAAACCTATAATTTGAGTACTGCCGCGATTATTTTCGTCAATTAGTTATGGCAAAAAAGCCAAAAAACCATCAAAAATGGCCATTTCTTAGATATCAATTATTTATTGCAAAAATAATGTTTAAATATTTTTAAACTTTTAAAAGGAAGCCTTTATGAATATGAATAGAAAGAGAGGTTATAAAAGCAAATTGGTTAATTTGTTGCTGAGATATTCCCTATTATTTATCCCAACACGCAGCATGTTTATTGCTATAATTTTTTTTTTTTGGCTGAACATATTGAGTTGCATAAGGGCTTAAACTCTTTATGAAGGTTCATATTTTTATATTTTGTTAAGAACAAATGAGAAAATTGAATTGCAATATTTTTTATAACGCTTTAAAAAAGAGGGTGTTTTTTTTTTTATAAATAAATGAAGCTGGGGCTTTATTTATAACTTTTACGAATTTGCTATTTGAATATTCTTATAGCTGTGTTCGAAACGATGATTTAAAAAAAAAAGAACTCTCCAAGACCAATAGGAGCCGAGATAAGATTTTTTTTTTTTTAAATCACAGATACTTTGTTTATAACAATTAAGATACGAATCAAGCGTCATTTTTTAGTTGAAGACTTATATTTTAAAAATCTATGATTAGATTTTAAAAAATGCGACTCTTTATTATTAAAACTAAAACAATTATAACATACAAACAATAAAAATATATTTAATTATGAAAAAATTTTTTTGCATGAAAAACAAATAAAAGAAAAAAAATCGAGATAACAATTTTTATTATTACTATTAAAATTTTTGCAATTATTAATAATTATTTTTTTATTTATTAAAACTAAAAATTAATTATAATAATTAGTTACAATATAGAAATAATAAAAATTATAATTAAATTTATCTCCAGGTTCCAAATGTAATTATTACGAGGAATAATAAGGTAAGTTTATTTACAACATTTACGTAAATCCGCGCGCATTTCGTAAATATTGATCGTAATGAAACTCATGATATCTCATTTTAAAGTTCTTTCTTTTAGCTTTAAAATGAGACATTACACGTCTAAAAATATTGATTTAGTGAGCCACAATAATCATTTGCGTTTAAGGTGTCCGTATTAGGTACAGTTGTTTTAAATTAAATACACCCTATTTTGAAAAACTATTTGCACCAATATTAATAATTTTTCAAGCTACCCCAGATTAAAAAAAGAAACATCAAAATCGGTCCATTATTTACGGAGATACGTTTAATTTTTACGAATTTTATTGGAACGGGACCCTTCGTTAACTTCCCTCACGCGCAAAGATAAGCATCCCCACCACGACTCCGACCTTGACGTCATTGTTTGTATGTTATTATTTTTTTAGTGTTAATAATAAAGAGTCGCATTTTTTAAATCCAATCATAGATTTTTAAAATATAAGTCTTCAACTAAAAAATGACGCTTGATTCGTATCTTAATTGTTATAAACAAAGTAACTGTGATTTAAAAAAAAAATCTTATCTCGGCTCCTATTGGCCTTAGAGTGTTTTTTTTTTTTTTTTAATCTTCGTTTCGAACACAGCTATAAGAATATTCAAATAGCAAATTCTTAAAAGTTATAAATAAAGCCCCAGCTTCATTTATTTATAAAAAAAAACACCCTCTTTTTTAAAGCGTTATAAAAAATATTGCAATTCAATTTTCTCATTTGCTCTTAACAAAATATGAAAATTTGAACCTTCATGAAGAGTTTAAGCCCTTATGCAACTCAATGTGTTCAGCCAAAAAAAAAATTATAGCAATAAGCATGATGCGTGTTGGGATAAATAATAGGGAATATCTCAGCAACAAATTAACCAATTTGCTTCTACAACCTCTCTTTCTATTCATATTCATGAAGGCTTCCTTTTAAAAGTTTAAAAATATTTAAACATTATTTTTGCAATAAATAATTGATATCTAAGAAATGGCTATTTTTGATGGTTTTTTGGCTTTTTTGCAATAACTAATTGACGAAAATAATCGCGGCAGTACTCAAATTGTAGGTTTTTTTATTCTCCAATACTTTTATTAATTACTTTTTCTGCTAAAATGCATAGGTTGCTTCAGAGAATTAAAAAAGCTGTTTTAGCCAACTTTGCAGCCTCCTGGAGCATTTTCTGCCGGTTTTTTTTTGGTTACATTTTATATAGGGTATGTTTTTTCATCGCGTTTAACAACTCTATATAGGTTTCATTAAGCCTTTAATTAATGTCCTTAAAATGTCTCTATTGATTGGACTATAATTCCATGTAAGATTTTCGTAAAGTCTCACGAATCCTTACATGAAATAATTTTAAAATCTTTTTGAAATAATTCATGAAAGAACTTATCATGACGAAAAAGTTATTACATGAATCCTTACTGAAAGTGCTTTGAAAAAACTTTTTGAAAGAAAACAAGAAAGAACTCAGAAATCTTTCGAAGGATCCAGTCGTAAAATAATTTAGAAAGATTTTCGGAATGATCCAAGGTATTTTTTTACCGAATCATTTCAAGATTCTTTCAAAAAGCATTCATGTAATAATTCATGCAATGTTTTGGTAAAGTCGCACGATATCTTCCATGAAAAAATTTTGAAATCTTTTTGAAATAATTCATGAAAGAACTTATCATTACGAGAATAAAAGTTATTACATGAATCCTTACTGAATGGACTTTGAAAGGACTTTTTGAAAGAAAACGTGAAATATAACAGAATCGTTTAGAAATATTTTCGGGATTAGTTTATAATTTATCCGCTTGATGGCGGTATCTCTTACTCTCGCAAGCGGTAAGAGTGCTTCCCGTTTCATATATAAGTTAAATAAGAATCTAAAATGGAAACTATAAATTGTTTTGCGTGCGATGTCTGTGTTATGATAACTTTGATTCTAACCGCGGTGAAACTATTCGTAATCCTATACATAATTATATCATCATATCCGTTAAATATACATGTATATATATATATATATATATATATATATATATATATATATATATATATGTGTGTGTGTGTGTGTGTGTGTGTATTAATTCTAAATTGTACAGGAAAGAATAAAGTTTCTACAACTTTACACGTCACTCAACTAAAGATGTATGAAAAGATTAATGCATTATTACTAAAAGAATTCATCGATCCTTACAGAATTCTTACATTGGAAGGATTCTGTAATGATTCTATATCCGGGGTATATTCCTTTAAGAAATAATACAATGAAATATTCTAAAAATATTTCATATCATTCTTACAGAATCCTTTCAATGGAAGATGTATGAAAAGATTTACGAATTATTACCAAAAGAATTCATGGATCCTTGCAGAATTCTTTCTTTATAAGGATTCTGTAATAATTCTATGTCCGGGGTATATTCTTTTTAGAAATAATACAATGAAATATTTTAAAAATATTTCTTATCATTCTTACAGAATCCTTTCAATGGAAGATGTATGAAAAGATTTACGAATTATTACCAAAAGAATTCATGGATCCCTGCAGAATTCTTTCATTGAAAGGATTCTGTAATAATTTTATGTCCGGGGTAAATTCCTTTTAGAAATAATACAATGAAATATTTTAAAAATATTTCTTATCATTCTTACAGAATTCTTTCAATGGAAGATGTATGAAAAGATTTACGAATCATTACCAAAAGAATTCATGGATCCTTACAGAATTCTTTCATTGGAAGGATTTTGAAATGTCTTGTGAATTCTTTATGAAATATTTTCTTGTATTATTTTTAAAAGAATAATATTTCGGACATAGAATTATTTCAGAATCCTTTCAGTGAAATATTTCTGAAAGATTGTAGTCCTTTCATGAATCCTTTCAGAATCCTTTCAAAGTCCTTTCATGCTGTATGGGAAATAAACTGTTTATTTGTTTCAATTATTGATTCTGCATTATCCAACTAAATATTGATTGATTTAAATAAATGCTGATTGAAATAAACGTGTTTTTAATTCGAAACCAACTTATTTAGGAAAAAAAATAATTTAGAATGAATATTTATTTCAAATCATTTTGTTTTTTCAAGAAAATGAAATAATTGATTTAAAATAAACCGTTTACTTGATTTAAATAATAATTCTGCATTATCCAACTAAATGTTAGTTACATCAAATTAATGCTAATTCAAATAAACGTGTTTTTAATGTCAAACTAATTTATTTCATTCGAACAAATAATTTAGTTTCATTCAATATATATTTATTCAAATTCATTTTGTTCCATCAAACAAATGAAATATTTGATTTCAAATAAACCGTTTGTTTGATTCAAATAATGATTCTGTTATATTCAACGATATGTTGGTGATTTCAAATACATGCAAATTTAAATAAACGTGTTTTAAATTTAAAACTAATTTATTTTATTCAAACAAATAATTAAGTTAAATCATATTTAATTTTCATCACTATTAAAGTCGGTTCCGTTTAATTAAAATAAGTTATTTATCCATAGGAATCTCTCCCGCAAAAGAGGGAGAAATAGTTATTTATCCAGAGAAATTTTAAAAGTTAGAAATATCTTTTTTCCGGTCCACTTTTCGAGTTAATAAGGTGGCCTATTTTTGTTGAGGTAGGAATAAAATATATTTATTCTCATCTCAACCAAAATGACCATTTTATTAACTCGGAAAATTGTTCGAAAAGGGGCGTAGTTTATATAAAAATTGTAGCGGGAGAGAGATAATTTCTCCCGTAAATGCCATTTCTCTTAAATTAAACGAGAGATAAGCACTTTTCTCATACAAATTCAGAGGAAGATAATTTCTTTTCCCTTCTAAATTAAAAATTCGTAAATTTGTATAAATTATTACCAATTTTCATAAAAAAATTTAATTTGAATTTTTAACAAGTAAGCCGGCTTTTTTAGTTGATAAAGTGATAGCGGTTGCGGTTGGAATAAAGCATTATATGCAGCTTGGGAGTAATGTCTATTTCTTCCTCGGGTATTTACTCCTCTCCCTTTGCTTCGCTCACTAGGCTCGCGAACTCAGACTCAGGAAAAAAATACGATTTTACACCTTAGTTAACAGGAAATGTTCACATTTTAAAGTAGCAAAATAAGTCAAAAAAGGCAAAATTTACTATAAAAATGTAGCGGGAGAAAAGTACTTTTCTTCCGGAAATTCAGTTTCTCTTAAATCAAGCGGCAGAAGTGTATTATCTCCCGTAAATTTAGAAGGAAATAATTTCTCTTTCGCCGAATTATAAATTCATAAATTTTAAAAAGTTATAAAAAATTTTTATAAAAAAAATTTCATTTGCATTTTTTTCCAATTAAACCTGTTCTTTTTAAGTTAATAAAGAGAACATGGTTGAGGTTGCAATAAAGCACTATATGTAACTCGCAATTAAAGTCTATTTCTTTCTCGAGTACTAACTCCCCTTGCTTCGCTTCACTCAATAAGGTCGCAAATTCACACTCGGAAAAAAAATACGACATTATACCACAGTTGCATTATATATTATTTTATTCTCATCTTAACAGAAATGGTCATTTTATAAAGTAAGAAAATGGGTCACATATTTTTCCCAGAGTGAATTTGCTACCCGAGTGAGCAAAGCGAGAGGAGTAAGTACACGAGGAAGTAATAGACTATACGTCTAAGTTGAATATGATGTTTTATTCTTATCTAGATCGTGATCTTTATCAAACTTAAAAGAAGATATAATTGGAAAATATTCAAATGATCGTTTTTTTTATAAGAGTTCACATTAATTCATTTACTTTTATGAAATTTATATTCGCTGGAAGAAAAGATTTGATTTTTCTCTTAATTTGCAGTAGAATAGGACTCATCTCCCTCGCAATTAAAAAGGAATCGAATTTGCGGGAAAAAGTATTTTTCTTCCGCTACATTTTAGACACGAATCATGCCTTTTATTGACTCACATTCCAAGTTAATAAAGTGGCCATTTATGTTGAGGTAGAAATGAAATAGTATGTAGTACAACTAGGGTTTAAAGTCGTATTTTTCTCGTGTAAAATCGTGACCCTATCGAGCAAAGCTCGATACACTAATTTAAGAGGAATTGAATTTGCCGGAGAAAAATACTTTTTCCCCGCTATATTTTAGACGAAAATTTTGCATTTTCCTACTTTATGAAGTGGCCATTTCTGTCAAGGTGGAAATAAAATAGTATATAATGCAACTAGAGTGTAAAGTCATATTTTTCTATAATGAGCGGAGCGAAGCGAAAAGCGGAAATACCCGGGAATGAAATAGACTTTACTCCCAAGTTGACCTCTTTATCAACTAAAAAAAACAGGGTTAATTGTAAAAAATTGAAATTTAATTCTTTTATGAAAATTGGTAATATATTATACAAATTTATGAATTTTTGGTTGACGGGAGAAAAGAATTTATGTCCTTCTGAATTTGCACGAGAAAAGTGCTTGTCTTTCGCCTAGTTTAAGAGAAATTGTGATTGCGGGAGGAAAGTACTTTTCTCCCGCTACATTTTAAACATAAATTATGCCTTTTTTCAACCCACTTTCCGATTTAATAAAATGGCCGTTTTTATTGAGATGGAAATAAATATATTTATCATATATGCATTCATGATTAATTACAATTAATTTTATTTATATAAAGTACATAATTTCAGAATTATATACTTGAATAGAATTCTAATTTATTTTTATTCTTATAATATATATAATCAAAGAATTTTAGAACAAAAACTATGTGGTTTTTTTCAACAAGGAACAAACTGAGATTTAAAAAAATATTTTTGTTTAATCAAAGGAGTCCGATCTCTATTTGAAACCTTTTAAATTTCATACAATAGTACAATATGCAATTAGAGAGTAAAGTCGCATATTTCTCCCGAAGGAGAAATAGGCTTTACTCTCGTGTTGCATATTTTACTTTATTCCTACCGTGGCCACTTTATTGAGTGCAAAAAAGCGAACTCAATTGAGGTATATTTATTTTTATAGATAAAATCTTTAAAACATTAAGTAATAGATAAAATCTCAAAAACATTAGTAACTGTGATAAATTTAAATTTATTAAGTTTTATATATTTTATTATAAATTTTAATAAACTATTCTCAATAATATAATAATAAAATACTGTAATTGTTAAATTAAAATGTCATAAAAATATGGTTTAAGAAAAAATTTCTTTTTTATTTAAATTATTGTTTAAATGTAATAATAAAATTTCTATAAAATAATAACTTTTATAGAAGTTTAGTATTTTAAGAAATACTATAATTAAATTAATTAATTAATTAATTAATTATAAATTTTATCGAAAATAATTAAATTTATAGTAATTATTAATTTACCATAATAATGAATATTAGGTTTTTAAATTTCAATAAATTTAATATTTTTGTAATAATAATTTTAAAATTTTTATTTTACTTTATTATTTTCGAATTTATAGAGTTTGAAAATGATATAAACGAAAAATAGTACATTGTGCAACAAGGGAGCAAAATAGGTGTTTGCCGACGAGTGCGAGTTTGGCGCTTGAGCGTAGCGAAAGCGACAAATCGCACGAGTCGACAAACACCTATATGCTCCCGCGTTGCACATACTATTTTCTCACACGAAGAGCGCTAAAAATATTATTTTTAATTTCATACATGTTTTGACAACTCTTCAAAATAACTCGTTATACGTAGCTGTATATTTCATTTTAGACTTTTACGGTAGCAAATTTAAAGTAATTATCTTTGCTTGTTCAAGTATTTCTGTGGGCACTCCACTTTTACTATCAGATTCTGATTCGTTATTCATTTTTTTAATATTCACATATATTTAAAACATACACAAAACGTGAAATGAAAGAATTTCTTTAATGCGACGAGCAAGGTACGTCTGACACTGAACGAACGAATTGAAAGCAGCTATAAACTTTTTCGTGGAATTTGTCCACCCTTAACTTCTAAGAATTTATGATTTGGGGTTGAGCACTTGGCTGATGTGATGAGCAATATAACTATTAAATTAATGATACTAAAAAAATACTAAATAGTTTGAAAACAGTTATTAATTTATTCGAATTTTTCCAAGAAATTTTTCTACCCCTTGCAATTCGGAGAATTTTGCAATTCGCAGAATTCACAATCCAAAGTAAAATATTTGACTGGCTATAAAGATAACGGGTTACAGTATCGAGTTACACATACTGGGTAGCGTATAAAGATATCGGGTTAGATTCTCGAGTCTTTTATAAGCTCGAATTCATTTTTCTCCCTAGGGAGGCAAAGAGGTATTTTGCTCCCTCACAACAGCTGGTCAAAATAGTATTTTGCGCTCTGAGTGCGAGAAAAAAATTTTTTCAACAAAAAACCAAACCGACTTAAAAAAAATGCACTAAAAAGTTACAAATAATTTATAATCTTTAATAATTATACGCATAGTACGCATCTAACTCAACACATGTGTTGCAAACATATTATAGATTATCTAATTATTCGTAAACAGCACAAACAAATTATATTATTGTTTAATTCACGAAAAAATATTTTCGAAGTCGGCGTCAAGTTGTTGAATTGTTCTGCACAGATGTAGAATTTGACGCCGACTTCAATAATATTTTTTCGTGAATCAAACAATAATATAATTTGTTTGTGCTGTTTACAAATAATTAGATAATCTATAATATGTTTGCAACACATGTGTTGAGTTAGATGCGTACTATGCGTATAATTATTAAAGATTATAAATTATTTGTAACTTTGTAGTGCATTTTTTTGAAGTCGGTTTTGTTTTTTGTCAAAAAAATTTTTTTTTGTAACTTTTTAGTGCATTTTTTAAAAATTGGTTTTGTTTTTTGTTAAAAAATTTTTTAGTGTATCCCCCTACTAAAAGCGCAACTATAGGTAGACCCACTAATTATGCCTAACTTCCATTATCAATTCATAACGCATGCATTAGTACATTATACCAAGCAATGTATAGGAGGAAAGAGAGAAGGCCCAACGGCACAGTGTCGTTTTGTGTGCATGTATACATATTGAAGCTTAGGTAAGAGAGGGAGAGCGAGCGAGAGAGAGAGAGAGATTTGATTTGATTTGAATCATTTATTTGAGATCATGGGGTTCAACCCCGTATGATCCTATAGAAATATACAAGAGTAATACAAAAAATTTTTTAACCGAAGATTTAACAATTTATAATTAAGTAATATTTATAAACTAATTTAAATTGTAGACACACAAACTATCAAGAAAATTGTTTTTATACGGTTTTATATATATAAAAGAATTTATTAGTAATAGTACTAATAAACACTATTACATCAGTGCAAAAAAGGAACCAAATGAGGTCCATCATTCAGACTGGATGGTAAAGTTTCTTAATATAAGTAAACTCGACAAGTAATTCATGTGCTTTGCCACTCAGTGCGCTCATCTACCAGAAACTTATCATATAGACGCTGCTTCAATGCCTGTGTCATTCCCCTCTCGAAACCATAAAAAACATCAACATTGCTGTTTATAAACGAGGAGGATGAAGAAACAAAAGAGTTGAGCATTGCTGATGTGCGAACAGTAGGACAAACCAAAAGCCTTGGAGGTAACCTATTAGATGACCTCACAGTTGCATCCAAGTTTGCTCGGCAGAATTTCGTTGCCAGATATGATGGGTTTTGGTGTGATATAATAGAATGAGCAAGTATCGATTTGAAATAAAGCCGCCTGTTTTTGACTGAAATCCATCCCAGATCAAGGCGAAAGGGCGTAACTCTTGCCTGCCACCCAATGTTACCTATAACGAATCTGACACAGGCATTAAAAGCACGGTGAAGCTTAAGATTAAGTGTTTGAGGAAGATCATCATATACTACGCAACAGTAGTCAAGTGTTGGAAATATCAATGTTTCGACCAATTCCTTTTTAACCCTTCTAGACAATGCATGTCTATGAAATTTAAGAGACTGTAGGGTTCCAAATACTCTACCTACCACTGCATTAACCTGCCTACTCCAATTTAAAGTGCTACTAATCCAGACTCCTAAATTCTTAACAAGATCAGTGTAAGTGATTGGAACATTGTTTACCAATACAGGCGGGCAAGTAGATAAATCGATTCTCGATATATATTGTTCACTCCCTAGGAAAATGGCCTGCATCTTACTAGGATTAAGTGCAAGTTCATTATCCTTGGCCCACTTCACAACATTAGCCACCTCAAAGTTCATTAAGTTTATTCCTTCTTCAATTTTTGAAGGAAAAAAGGAGTGATACAGTTGAAGATTATCTGCAAAAAGAATGTGATGGGCTCTGACCAAGGTTGAAGGAAGATCATTTATAAAAACAGAGAAAAGCAAGGGACCAAGGACACTACCCTGTGGCACACCTGCCGTACAAGAGACCCATGCACCTACTTGATTTTCCTGATCAGGAACGGCATAGAATCTATTTCTTAAGTATGATGCAAACCATCGTATGACCGTATCAGAACAGTTTAGAGAACGAAGTTTATGAAGTAATCTAGAATGTGGCACTGTATCAAACGCCTTTGAGAAATCAAATAAGAGTAATAGGGTTACCATTCGCTTGTCTATAGCTAACCGAGAATCTTCAAGAAGCTTCAACAAGGCTGTCTGAGTACTATTTGCTCTACGAAAGCCTGTTTGCAAACAATCAAGTAATGCATTGGTTTCAATATGTGAATTTAGTTGTGAGTGAACAACCCGTTCCAGTACCTTTGAGATCTCACAGAGCTTGGCTATAGGTCGTGTTTGTGAAGGAGAGTCAAGCTTATTTGATTTGGCCAACGGAAGAAGAAAGGCTCTCTTCCAAGGGTCTGGAAATATTCCAGAAGCTAAAGAAATATTAACAATGGAGGTTAAATAAGGTACTAGAGAATCACGTGTGATTTTAAGCATGTTTGTTGACAGTTCATCAGGTCCAACAGCTTTTGAGGAAGCCACATTCAAGAATGACTCAATAGTAGAACTTTCAACCTGTGAGAATTCGAAAATGGGAAGATCACTGCTTAATGGAATAGCAAGTACCTGATTGATCTCATTATCTGTTAGTGCAGAAGATGATGATGAGACGGAGGTGTAATGAGTCAACAGGACTTTGGATGAAAAGTACTGCAATGGTGAAGGTAAAATTTTATTGGAAAGTCCAATTTTATGTAATGTCGACCAACGATTTGATGAATTCGATGACTCAGCCAATCGATTTGAAATAAATTTGTTTTTAGCAGTATCTAGCGCATTTGAGACTTCTCCCCGAAGTCTCCGATAGTTAGCTATAGATAACATGGAGCCAGAACGTGCAGCTGAGCGATACGCTCTATCACGCTCTTTCATTTTTGCACGAATGTCAGGAGTAACCCAGGGCTTTTTCTTCAACGAGAGAGAAAACAGAACTCTGAGGAAAACAGAACAGAGAGAGAGGGAGAGAGAGAGAGAAAACAAAACTCCTAATTTTCTTAATTTGATAATTGGGTCATACAAACCAAATATTGGCCCAATAATTATAGGACACGTATGGGTCCTTTCTGCAGACATTCTCTATCAGATAAAAAAAAGTTTTTTCCAATCGGTTAAGAAATGACGGAGTTATGAGGTAACAGACATAAAAAAAAAAAATAAAAAAAAAATTCAGTCGAGTTGAGAACCTCCTTCTTTTTGAAGTCGGTTAAAAAACCTAACCCTAAATTAAAAGTAAAAATGAAATAATAAAACAGATGATTTTGGGTGTTTCAAATCGCATCCAATAAATCTGGCACCCAACATATATATATATTATAAATATAGGTTGGGTGCCAAATCGCAAGTGTTCCTAAAGTCACTCGAGAATTCTGGCACACAACATATATATATCGAAAATATCTGTTGAGTGCCATCCAGCGCCATGTTGAAATAATTTAATCCTCAGCACTGGACTGTGTGTGTGTATGCGTACGTAAACATGTCTATGTGTGTATGTGCATGTGTGTGTGTCGATGTCTGAATAGGTAAGTGTGTATCTGTATGTGTTCGTAAATATCCGTGTATGTGTATGTGCGTATGCGTATGTGTATATATACATGTTTACACTGAATAAAAAATTTGATAGAATGAAAGAAATTTTCTTTGTTTCAAAGAAATGGTGTTTTTCAATAGTGCCAAACACACGATTTCTTTAAACCAATGAAGTGAATTGTTTAAAATTAAAAACATATTTCTTAGATGTAAAAAACGAAATATTTAATTTGAAAAATCTGAATTTTTAATTAGAAAAAACATTTATTTAAATCTAAAATAATTTGTTCATAATTCTGTCAGGTACAAACAATTTGATGTTGTTTTTAATAAATATGTGTTTTTTTGTAAGAAATATTTATTCCTTAAAAAAAACATTTATTTAAGAACAAAAATATTTTTTCGAATTTAAGACTCATTTCTTTGAAAATCTGTCGGAAAGAAACAAATAGTTGTTTCTTTTTAATAAATATTTGTTTGTTTGTAACAAATATTTTTACTTAGAAAAAACATTTACTTAAAAGAAATATATATTTTTTTTAAATAAGACTTATTTTTTCAAAAATCTGTCGGAAAGAAACAAATAGATGATTATTTTTAATATATATGTGTTTATTTGTAAGAAATATCTTTTTCTTTGAAAAAACCATTTACTCAAAAGAAATAAATATTTGTTTGTAATTTACAAATTTTTTTTCAATTGCTTATAAGAAACACACAAATGTTTGTTTTTAATAAATATATTTTTGTTTCAAAAAATATTTCTTTGAAACTATAATAAATTTTTAAAAAATTTCTTTGTTTTAAATAATTGATGATTATGGATTTGTCATGTTTTTTAACCTGTATTATTTATAATACTAATTATTTTCAGAGTATGAATACAAATTTATATATTCACACGGAACTTTATAATTTCATATATATTCGCTTATTCTTATACAGCATATAAATTTTATTTTAAATACAAATGATACATATTTACATATGATTAAAGTTATCGCTCGCAAATCTTAACTTATCAATGTTTCCATATCGGCGTTTCAAGTATCGCAATCGCTCGCAGTGCGTCACTTTAATAGGTTCGACTCAACAATTTTCTTATATATGAACTAAAGAGGCTTTCCTGCATTTGCGAGTTTAGAAAAAAAAGGGTTTCCACCAAACGGACAAAATTTAAAGCTTTATCCCTAGATAAATTTTTTGAATCAAACAAATAATTTCTTCAACAGACGGGTACGACTGTATAAAACAAAGAATTATTTATTTGAAAACAAAATTTATTTAATTATTTCAAAATTATAATATCTTTACTATTTTACTATTATTTAAGTAATTGAATGCTTGATTATATTACCATATTCTTTAAAACTGAAAAAAAACATTTTTTTGTATCTCTCAATGTTTTGTTTTGAAACAATACTTTTTCTAAATTCTTCTTACAAATTTCTATGTATCAAATAAATAATTTCTTGTGCAGGCAAGTATGACTGTATAAAATAAATAATTATTAACTTAAAACGAAGATTTATTTTATGAATTCAACAAATTCGTATGTCCACTCTCTAATTCCTAAATCAAAGAATTGAATGCTTGATTATGTTACCAAATTCTTCTTAATGATTTCTTTGAATCAAACAAATAATTTCTTTAAGGGAATGTAAAATGGACACTACACCTGTACTCATAAATATTCACTATCTTTACATTTTATTGCAAAATTTTCAATAAAAAAATGCATTAAGTTGTAGTATGTACCATGAAGGTTATTCAGTAAAATTTTTAAATGAATTCATTCATTAGTTATTGAGAATTTCGGGTTCCAAAATTATTGATTAGAATTTTCCAATTTTGTACAGGAATCCAAATATCTTAAGAGCTAATAAATAAATTTATTTGAAAACTTATCATAATAATCATCATGGTATATACTAGAAGCTAATGCATTTCTTTTCTGGAAATTCAGCAATAAAATAGAAAAGAAGCTAATATCTATAAGTACAGGTGTAGTTTCCGTTTTAGATCTCCTTAGCAGTAAAATATAGTTTTCTAAAACAAATAATTATTTGTTTGAAACAAAGATTCATTTGATTGATTCAAAGAATTCGTATGTTTACCCTCTTACTACTGAATTAAAAAATCGAATGCTTGATTATATTACTACATTCTTTAAAACAATAAAAAAAACAAATTTTTTAAATCTGTGAATTAATCTTTTGTTCTAAAAAAGACTTTTTTTATATCCTCCTCAATGATTTCTTTGAATCAAACATCATTTCTTCTACAGTTGAGTATGATTGTATAAAACAAATAATCATTTATTTGGACAAAGATTCACTTAATCTATTTAAAGAATCCACATGTTTACTCCCCTTATACTGAATCATAGGATCGAAAGCTTGATTATATAACGGAATTTTTTGAAACTGAAAAAACACTTTTATTTGTGAATGTAAATGCGGGTATGTGTATGTGTGTAGTTGTATGTGTGTATCTGTTAGTGTGTATGTATATGTGTGTATACGTACGTGCGTATGTGTATGCGTGTATGTATTTGTGCGTGTGTGTATGTGCGTATGTGTATGTGTGTATGTGTATGTGCGTATGTGTGTGTGCGTAAGTGTATGTGTGTATGTGTATGTGTGTATGTGTGTATGTGTATGTGTATGTGTATATGTATGTGTATGTGATCATGTGTATGTGCGTATGTGTATGTGCGTATGTGTATGTGCGTATGTGTGTATGTGTATGTGTGTATGTGTATGTGTGTACGTGTGTGTGTGTATGTAAATGTGCGTATGTTTATGTGTGTCTGTGCATGTGTATGTGTGTATGTGTATGTATGTATGTCTATGTGTGGATGTGTATGTATGTATATCTATAAGTAAATGTGTATGTACGAATGTGTATGTGTGTATGTGTATGTGTGTATGTGTATGTGGGTATATGTATGGGTGTATGTGTATGTGCATATGTGTATAAGTGGATATGTGTATGCGTGTATGCGTATATAGGTATATGTATGGGTGTATGTGTATGTGCATATGTGTATAAGTAGATATGTGTATGCGTGTATGCGTCTGCGTGTATGCGTCCGCGTGATTGTGTATGCGGGTATGTGTACGTGTGTAATTGTATGTGTGTATCTGTTAGTGTGTATGTATATGTGTGTATGCGTACATGCGTATGTGTATGCGTGTATGTGTTTGTGCGTATGTGTATGTGCGTATGTGTATGCGTGTATGTGTATGTGTGTATGTGTATGTGCGTATGTGTATGTGTGTATGCGTCTGTGTGTATGTGAATGTGTGTATCTGTGAATTAATCTTGTGTTCTAAAAAAGACTTTTTTTATATCCTCCTCAATAATTTCTTTGAATCAAACACATTATTTCTTCTACAGTTAAGTATGATTGTATGAAACAAATAATCATTTATTTGGACAAAGATTTACTTAATCTATTTAAAGAATCCAGATGTTTACTCCCCTACTACTGAATCATAGGATCGGAAGCTTGATTATATAAGGGAATATTTTGAAACTAAAAAAACACTTTTTTTATATATGTTTGTTTGAAAAAATACTGTTTATAATTTCTTGCCAATAATTCTCTGAATCAAACAAATAATTTTTTTAACGGTCAAGTATAGTTGTATAAAACAAATAATTGTTTATTTAAAACAAAGGTATTTGATTGATTCAAAGAATTCGTATATTTACTCTCTTACTACTGGATTAAAAAGTCAAATGCTTGATTATATAATCAAATTTTTTAAAACAAAAATATCATTGTTTTGATACTGTAAATCAATATTTTGTTACTTTCTTAATACTGAATAAAAGAATCGAATGCTTAATAGTCCAGTAGAATTAGTCGAAATGCATAATGTAATTAGAAACAGGTGCAGACCACCAAAAATAACTTTGTTGGATAATTAGAAAAAAAACTCTGGAATTACCCTGAAAATTTGAGCCGTCAGGAATTAATAAACAATGATTTAAAGTGCAAAATTCGTAAAAATCACTGGTTTTTTGAGGTAGCTTCAATTCGTTTTTGTCCTAGTATAAAAATAATTATACTATTCGTAAGTATTTTAAAGACGATTAATTTGAGACGTCATTGATGAAAATCAATTAATAAATTTTATGAATAATGATAAACAAAAATCGAAAATCGCGAAATTTTAAAATATTTGTCATTTGATAAAAAAAGGATGTAGATGTTTGTAATTCCACAAAAATGTGCATCTTATTATCCTAAAGTTACCATAAAAATTTCATCAAAAAATATTAATCATTTTAGGAGAAAGATTTTCTTTGATGAGGAAAAAATATTTTTATTGATTCGTTTTGAAGAAAACCTTTAAAAACTTAAAAAATAAAGGTAAAGATGGACGATTCCGTTTTTCAACGTTTTCTTGAAAACGAAGCGCTGAGAATGATTTTTCCTGATAAAAGGAAATCTTTCTTTTTATTATACGATATAATGCTTTCTTCTTATTTTTCGCTACAAATATTAATTTTTGTAAAAAAATCAATTCTTTGATTAGAAAAGGACATATATACTCGACCTCCTCTTAAGGACTAAAATTTTTATCACAGCTTAAATAATACTTGAAGTTTAGGATTCCATTATATGCGTATTGTCTATGCGTATGTATGTGTCTATATATATGTGTATGTGTGTATGTGCATGTGTTAATGTGTGTATGCGTATTGGTGTATGTGTATGTGCTTATGTGTATGCGTGTATGTGTATGTGTGTAGTTGTAGGTGTGTATGTGTGAGTATTTGTGTATGTATGTATGCGTATGTATATGTGTCTAAATATATATGTGTCTGTATGCATGTATTAATGTGTACAAGTATATTTGTAAGTGTATATGCGTATTTGTGTATGGGTATGTGGTTATGTGTATGTGTGTAGTCGTATGTGTATATGTGTAAGTGTGTATGTGTATATATATGTGTGTATGTGTATGTGTGTATGTGTATGTGTATGTGTGTATGCGTGTATGTGTATGTGCGTATGTGTATGTGTGCATGTGTGTATGTGTATGTGTATGTGTGTATGTGTATGTGTGTATGTGTATGTGTATGTGTATGTATGTGTGTATGTGTATGTGTGTATGTGTATGTGCGTATGTGTATGCGTTAATCTGTATGTATGTAGTTGTATGTGTGTATG